>JAUTXW010005512.1:865000-1235000 GCA_030620095.1 Kuschelorhynchus macadamiae
AATAAAATTTGTTCACTGAATTTTTTTAATGACTGGTATTAGTATGGTGGGCAATATATTGTTCCGAAAAAACCTCCTCCACCTCGACCAAAGGACTTGCAAAATGCATGCCAGCTCCTTAAATATAATCGACCAATTTATTAAATTTGACAGACTTATACCGTCTAGATTTGAAAAAGTATCTCTTGGACCAGAGGCATACTCACTTATGTTTCGAAACTGATGCGAAATTTGTTTTGCGTTGTTTTACTAACGTTATTTTACTAAAAAATAAACCTGGATTAAAGCAATTGCAACATGTATCTCCCTAAATATAATAGACAGGCCAGAAAAGATGTTTGTGGAAAAAACTCACTGGATTAAATACTAATGTAATTAAACAAGTATGTAATAAACAAAACGGGGGAAAAGGTCTCTAGGCGACAACGTATTGCAACAAAAAGTAAAACTCAAGATGAAAATGAATCCTTGAACTATTGTAGCTCAGGGAACAAGCGAATTCGAGAGCGGATTGAAATGCTGCCGAAATTACCAAAGATTTCTGATAGATGAAATCCTGATTTGGTCTAATTCTTCCATGTTGCCATATTTAAATTTTAACTTTTAAAACATTATTTTTGGTGATACTTGCTCATTCGCTATGTTTCTTACACTGGGCATCAAATTTAATCAGACAAAGACAATTGTAATAAAATTCATCATTCAGTAACTTTTCGATTATTTGATTTCAATAAAAATACGATAAATTGTAGCTGAACATATTTATTTATCCTCCAATTTTCAATTTTGACATAGTGTAGAGTACACGGGTAAACAAAACCGTAGTTTTGCCCAATAACTTTGAAACACTAGCATTATTGAGACGTGAGTGAACGGTGTCTTGACTTTTACATGAAAAACTCATATTTTTCCAACATTTACGAAATATTTTCTTAAGAGGAGATCTATCCCACAAAAAAATGCATGCACAATTTTAAATGTTTACTTAAATATAATTATATATGCGAAACAGAAACGTGTTATAAAATCTACTATTACCTCCTCGAGCTTGAATAACAGTACTTATTTGAGTACACTCATTTTGAAGTGCCGGTTCCACCTGAATGATCGTTTGAAACTCTCCATAATTTTGTCTCATCCTTCTTCTGAGCTTGTGCCACATATGCTCTATGGGATTCAGATCCGGACTTCTGGGTGGCCATTCCATTGCCTGAATACCAACAGCATTAAGATATTAACGAGTTATCCCTCTTCTGTGCGGTGGAGCATTATCCTGCATCAGGATAAAATTTCCTCCTGTAAAAGGCAGTATGACAACACATGCTCTTCCAAACACTCCCTTATGTAACTACCTCTTTGAAACGTCACAAGTTCCCTTTATGCTATCAAAGAAATCCCTCGCTATACCCCATCACACCTCCACCGCCAAATCTTGCCCTAGGAGAGGAGCAATAATAGGCATATCCTTTTCCGAGATTTATCTGAAAATAGGACGCATCATCAATCCCCTACACCTCCAACCTTCGTAATGAGCTCGAGCAAAATTGTAAACGGTTTCTGCTGTCGCGATCAGCTGCCTCCAATAGTGGGCCTGTAGCATGAGATGGTAAATTTTGTTCTCCCAATCTCCTTCGTTTAATATCGCATAAAGCAATGGTGCCATGAACATCTTCCAATCTCTTAGACAAAGCTGTAATGGATACTTTTCATTCACAAAGAACTTGAACCGGAAGAAAGTGATTTCCAAATGCATTATTAATTTTTCGTATTCTTGAGTAAGAACCGTCTCTGAATGTTTGACCTGCATCGTTATCAGATACAGTACATCAAGGAATTTTACCATTATCATATGGAGAGCAACAACCATGTTACTGCCAATTTCATAGGTAACCAGCGCAATACGATAAATCTGGTGAGTAGTGAAGAACTGTACGTTTTTTATGGGCTAAATCTTCTTATGAGAAAGATTTAGAGGAAAGAAAATGTGTTTCAAAGACATTGTACAAAAACACTATTTTGTTTACCCCTGTACCAAATTTGTGCACATTTTATAAACGTCTAGAAATGTAGGATAAACATTAACATTAAGCTACAATTTGTCGTATTTTTTATTGAAATATGTTAATCAAAAAGTGACGGAACATTGAATTTTATCAAAATTTTCTATGCCCGGTTAAACTTGTGTAAAACAACCAATCGTCATCATTACCGCTTTTCTTGTCACATTAACGAAGACATTTTAAAAGATTGTTATTTAATGTGTTGTCTTGCAAATAGCTTGACGGTTCATTATTTTTTAATGCAATGGTGGTACATTAAGATACTTTTGATTTTTCTATACTAACCTGATTTTATAATGAGGGGCGTGACATTCTGACATTCAAACTTCTCGAGACTTCCTGACGTCACTCCTATCCGCGATTAAACTTAGTTATCTTTATGAAACTTAAGATAGTTAATGTGTTAAGGAAAATTACCCGCTTGATGTAATATATAACAATGCACTGATGGGTTAATGAGGGAATTATAATAATACCTATCTTTCTTAAGTCAGGGATTACGTCAGTACTTCGTTTACAGTTTTGTTTTCTTTCTCATTTCTCTTGTAATCTAATGTAACATTAAAATGCCGACAAGTTCAGTTTTATTTTAACATATTTATTAAACACGTCAGTTTTCCGAGGCACAGACCACAACTTACGATGTGGCAGCAGGATAGAGTAGTGTAATGTCTACAAAAAAAACATTATTAAGAACCTTAAAGGTAAATTTAGTACAGGAAAGCGTATATAGAATGCTTTATGTAGAATGACAGGGTTTTAATTTATATTGAGAGCCAGGATTTATTTTAGGAGTTATCAAAAAATAAAAGATTCAAGGTGGATTCTCGGAATGCGCTAAAAGTACAGCTAGAAAACAGATGAGGATCAACTCCGTTATTTTAAATGGAACACTCTATACATCCAGGACTGGCCAACATTATAGCAATAACCTCCTTTTTAAGTAAAAAATAAATTGGGTCAAACTGTTTTAAATTGTGAGGATTGTGAGATTAGTACTTCATATCAGCATATATTACCGAAAAAAGTTATTGGATTTTTTTGTAGAAAATACTTCTACAAACTTATAGATATATAATCAAGGATTTCATTTAAATATTTGAATGTTTTGCCTCTACATTTTTTATAGACATATTAACAAACATTTTCTATGGAACTAAGGTCGGGAAATTGGGATGGCCTTTCATAGCATTAATTTTTTTTTTTTGAACCAGTTCTTTAGTAATTCTGGAGAATGTTTAGGATCGTTATCTTGCTTAAAGTGATGCAGTAAGGCATGCTATATTCTGTATAGTGTTCTGTAACATTCTTGAATATCTCCCTTACAACATTACACGATCCACTGTGCCCTCTATTCTACGAAGAGGGCCAATCTCAAACCCCAATGACAGTCCTCCTACATTAAAAAACCACCACTCTGATTTGCTGTTGGAGAGATGTATTTGGTGTCTTAGTTTTTATGCTTGGCACGTCGATTATATATATACCCCATCTTTTAAATAAATTATTTAGATTCGTCGCTAAAAAGACCATTGACCCGCTGAACTGCTTTGATGTTCTCAAGCGAATTCTAATCGGGCTAAACCTTTAATCTTTTTTATGTCATAACTTGCTTTCTTCATCTTCAAAAATAAGAGATTTAAAAAAATACTTAACAATTAAAATGCATAAAAATGCACTGTTAAATATGTAACAATTAAAATACATTGTTAAATATATAAATCTAAAAAAATGCACTGTTAAATATGTAAATCTAAAAATAATTTTTTTTATTTGTGTTGTACGACGGCCTTGTTTCATTCTCGTGTAAGAGTGTTTAAGCCAATCCTTCACACTCTATAAAATCAGTTTCTTTGTTTGTGGAAAAATTTTATTTTGCTGCTTCTGAAAAATAAATTATTCTTTATTAAAATAAACGTAGCATATAATTCTTTAGCAATAACTGTGTACACTATGAGTCACATTAAATTGTCACCTTATTATTTGACTGCCGACTCATGAGAGGGTAATATAAGATGTTTGTTACCACGTTCAGGCCGAATACCTGGAACCTTCAAGCATTTTCAGTTTTTGTAACACTTCTTTTATCACCGTTCACAGTATCACAGTATAACATGCAGAAATACAAAATAAATTAAAATTTCTTACTGACCACCTAGACCTATTTGATGCAAATTTGAAATAATGAAATTTGAAAAACATTTAAATAAATGAGATTTCGCAACTTTTACAGACTTTTTACAGTAGTTTTAATAATCTAACTGTAAAAAAAGCTAGCAGTTCTATATAGAATATAAAATGGCGATTCGTTTTCGGAGAACGTCTTATGTTAAGACTGCCAACCCTATCACTACATGAAATTTCTGAACTGGGTATATTTGAAACGAACAAGCAGTAGTAATCAATAAGGATAATCCATAACAGTGGATAAAAAAGAAAATAAAAGTGGTAACCCTAACATTGTCTTCTAATTAGGATCGTTCCCGCCATGACCCATGGCATCGGATTTAAGAAACACGTATAAGGAACGTTTTATTGGACCTGTTTTTAAACAAACGCGAAAGAAGTTTTCTTCTAACTTAAGTTTTATGTCTAAAAACAAGCCATAAGTAATGTCATGTTAAAATGCCTTATAATAACGTATTTGTGTTTACTGGGACATGTGATTTTTTTTTGCGATAATTGATTGCTTATCTCTTATTTGTATTGATTAACCATGTTTGTCTCAACTCTATCAAAACCGTTTTAACTGCTCATATACTGTGGTTATTATTTTACCACAACCAAAATATTAAAGTGTTGCTGCTGACCAGATAATATGGGTACTAACAAGTATAAACGTAACAAAGGACCACAATTACTAATCACTGTTTAAACATTTTTTAACCGACTTCAAAAAAAGGAGGAGGTTACCAATTCGGCCCTATGTATGTATATCGAATACTCCGTGATGGTTTGACCAATTTGGATGAAATTTTCAAGGAGTATTCAGGATGTTACCTGAGCGGTCCCATAACAAGCATATTGAAGAAAATTAAAAAGTGGCGGAATGGCGCCATTTTGAACGTTTACACGATATTACATTGAACAATATATGCGATCACTAATGTGTTCAGCATTCTTTCAGAAAGAAAAGTATGTATGTTACCGTTGTATATTGTATAATAAGACATTTTATTATACAATGATGTTACATATTGCAGTGGATCAAGTGACTATTTGTTAAACTTGAGTTTTACAATGAAAATACAATAAGAATGAAAAAAAAATATTAAAAAAATAAAACCGACCTCAAAAAAATGCACTAAAAAGATGAAAAATAATATTTTATTTCATCTGTGATGTCGGAGCTACACTAATACAGACAGTAAGACATTATACCAATGGTATTATACATCAAAACACTCAGTACATAAATATATTTTTGTTTTTAGATAATTAAAAATAAGTTTGGCGCCGACTTTACAGAGCTAAATTTTCCAGATAAAATAAAATATTATTTTTCACTTAGTGCATTTTTTGTGGGTCGTTTTTTTTTTATAAACATTCTTAATGTTTTTTAAAATACTTATGAGGTAATTATAAATAATTATAAAAGACGATATATAAAAATTGATTTTGTTGCTTAATTTTGCCCAACACCAACTAGCTGGCCCGGCAGACCTGGTTCTGCCTTTTCCGTTAAATGGCGCGATGAATTTCCAGCGGACTTATAAGAATATGCGGCGCATTCACCACATCGTCCAGAAATGTTATCGAAGAAAAAGATATTTGTTGTATAGAAAAAATACGCAATAAAACAATACAAAAAATAGTGTTGAAAGGCCTCAGTACAACTCTCTCACGAAGTAACAAAAGTTAATTCAGACACACGCCTCTGAAATAAACAGTAGATAACAAATGATATGACAAATGATGGCGCAACACATTGAAGATTATTTCATAGCAGGAAAAAATTAATTAACTCCGAATTCAGAGTTAAGGGCAGCCAGTTACGTATCCCGTTATTTATCTAGCTCTTTATATTTTACTCGGACCAACGTAGTCTGGATATCTAATTCGGAAAGGCCGGACAGTCCCTAAGGACACCAATCCCCAGTTTCGAGTTTGTTATGTGACCTCGCTGCGCTTCCAGCTAAAACCGTCTTAGTATGTGCCTGTGTGTGTGCGTGAGTGTGCATCGAACCTTAGGGCACTAATCTGGGCTATTTAAAATCTATTATAGTTAATTTATATTCATACTAGGTGCAAAATCTAGACATCTTTATTAGGTATATTGTAATGAACTACAAAGAACACAAAAGCAGATTTCTCACGTTAAATTAAATCTTTTGGGTAAATAAATGTTAATAAACTATTGTTCAATTGAAACGCAAGCGCTATAACTTCTGAACAAAATAATACATAAAATAAGCTAATGGAATGGTTTTTTTTTGTTTTAGATAGGCTATTTCTCTCAGAAAAGAGATTATTGTGACAATATATAGTTTTTTACTAAAAACGTTCTTAAGGCTGACAATTGGCATATATGTTAAAATATCTTTTAGAATTACAGCAAAATAATTAGCATGAAAAAGATTAGTTTCTTAAAACGTTCATATTAGGAAAAATCTTTTTTTTTTCGGAAAATTTTGAAAAAATAAAAATAGATATAGTAATCAATGATGGCAAATTAAATGGCATCATTGTAGGATTAAAATAAAATTAAACATATACAGGGTTACTTAAAAAACACGGCAAAGGCTTATATTTATGTTATCAAATAGACCTCAAATTAGGGTAATACTCAATGCGGACTTGAAGTCAGCATTGAAACAAATATTGGTTTTTAAAAACTTAAACTTTTCTTTTTGCTTTTTGAAAAATATTACTTTTCTTTTTTAACGGGTACTTTAACATACATTCGTCTTAGACGGCACATTAATACTAATAACATGTTAATTGATTATAACTAATATTAAAATAAATTATCAAAAGCTTACGAATAAATAAGGGTAATATATAAAACCAACATGATAGGTAGCACTAATTATATTCTTCTCCATTAATTTTTTTTATCTATATTTACAGGGGTAAATTAACTTGTCTCCAAAACTTGTTTACCAAAACGTACATACATTTTAAGCGGTGCAAAATATTTTAAAAATCTAAGACACTAAAAAGTTATAGAACAGAATAAGCAATTTTTATTTTTATTAATTTTTACAATATTATTTACAAATAATTTAATATGTCTCGGAATGTATTAGTATATCGAAAAAAAAATAACACCGTGTATCTCGAAGACAAAGGTTTTGCAGACCATGTTTATATACCTATTTTTGTTCGTATTTTTATCAGGTAAATCATCTCTAAGTTATGGACATGAATTAATTTACAGCTTGTATTTTAATTTAATTGAAAATGTTTAGAGTTGCGGGGAAAAAGTAACTTCCTTAAAGATGTGTTTCTATGCGTTTCTTTCCAACTGTGCTTTGTAAGTTTTGTTAAGAGGTTGTTATGATTTAGAGGTTTACAATAAAAATGCTGGAGCTTTTGACTGATTGAAACTGGGCGTGATCATAAAACATACTCCCATATAGATAAACGAAAGTGGGCGTCCAAACATTCACTCTTTAAATTGACGGAATCTCCGCGGTATTGTGCGGGACACGAAAGAAAACCGGGCGGAGTCAATCGGTTTAAGAAGGTCGGCCAAGAAATCTCTTTAAACCAGTGGTGTCCCGTCGTTCATTAAATAATATGGCACTCCTTTTTGACTATAGGCACTTCAGATAATTAAAAAATGTAACTATGCTTAATGAACCTTTATCTATATTTGTCTGTTTTCTTTCGTGTACCGCACTTCTATATCTTGTGTTGCAAAAACGGCGACCTTTCGAATTTTAAAATGATTTAATTTTGATTTTTCTTGATTGATTTATCTATAAATATATTTTTTCTTGAGTTATTATTGGACCACCCAATATAGTAATACACGATTTACAAGTCCAGATTTTACAAGGGCAGCTAGCATCAGATCCAGTGACCGAGATTTATCAAAATTTTAATTTATGCAGTTCGACTTTGGGCTACTCGGGTTTGTCATATTACTTTATACAGGGGCCGTCATTTTGATGTTAAAGGGGGTGTTTTTATGTCCTAAAATTCTTAACTTTTGAGATACAGGATGGTAAAGTTTAAAAAGAAAACATTTTTTTTCATCCCAATTCTGATGCTATTGCAGATAACTGCATGAAATTTAATATACGTCTTCTATGCATTAAGGAGCAAACGGATTTACCCAGGTTAATTACATATGCACACCACTGGTAGAAATTTCAACAATTGATTGTTAATAAAAAATGCCCTTTTATGCATAAAAGACGTGTATCAAATTTCACACAATTATTTATTTATAATAGCATCAGGAATTAGGATTTTAAAAAAATGTTTTTTTAAAACTCTGTATCTCCAAAATAAGACTTTTAGGTTCATATTAAACTTTTTTCTTAAAAAGGTCCAAGAATCACCCCCCTTTAACATTAGCACGCAATTAGGAAACGCCCTGTATAGTACTTCACAATGACGTCCCCTGTACAAAGTAATATGACAGACGGAGTCACTTTTGGCATACCCGAATAGCCCAAAGTCGAACTGCATAAGTTAAAATTTTGATAAATCTTGTTCACTGGAATCAGTGCTGGCTCTTCTACTATAACTACATTGATGTGTTAATTTTGGAAAAATATGAGTTCTGTAGTTTTTCAAATATTAGTTGCAATATTGGATATTTTTTGACACCCGGTATTGAACAGAAAATTAATTATTTTGAAGCAGTTTATTGACAGCTACTTTATGAACAATTTAACAAAATATATGAAAAAAACTAAGCAATTTTTGAGGTTGACGGCTGTGATTCTAATGGTTCGATTCCTTCTAAATCGTTGTCTTCCTCTGAAAATGATGAGGTTCGTCGTCACTACTTGAATATCCCAGTGGGATAACTAAATCATCAATAACCGTTTCAATTTTGCCATCTACTTCCCAGTATTTATCTTCAATAGAACGAACATGCTTAATATACGATTTCCAATTTTCAGCCGATATTGAGTCAATCGCTTCTAATGTTGTTTTATTTAAATCTTTAATTGAAAGTTCAGCGGTGTTGGCGCTCTCGAATATATTTTTTTACTCCTGCCCATGCAAGTTCAATAGGGTTGAGGTGTATGAACGAGATTACGTAAAAGACCGTCAATTTTCTACTTTTTCTCTAGGCTTGTTGGCTGATATTACTTTATATAATTGATATTTTCTCCATGTTGGATCACATACATCGATTTAAGCCACGATATCATATGAGCTTTTATAGAGTATTTAGTTGGCACTTTATCTTCTACGTGAGAATGATAAGACGCATTATCCATTACCACGACTGATTTGGGAGGAATGTTAGGTAGAAGCTTCTCTAGCAACCACTTTTCAAAATTGTCTCTGTTCATGTGTCCATGATAGTCTCCAGTTGTTAGTCCCGAGCTAAAAACTAAAGCAGCACATGGAACAAATCCGGCTTCTGAACCAGCATGAACTATAATAAAGCGACTACTAGAGCGGATTCCCTGGGCAACACCTGTAACACTTTCACTCTGCCAGCATTTGTTCACTGTCATATCGTTATCTACCTAGGTTTCGTCTAGATACACGCTATATTGCCTTACAGTTGATAGATATTTCACCCACCAGTGAAAAATATTTGGTCTCTCAATGAGCAATTTTCATTTATTTTGGCACTTGTGCCAAACAAAACCATTTGATTTTAAAAGCCGATTTAAGGTTTTATACCCGTAATCGGGGTCTGTTTTTACCAAGAGATTTCTTTGAATTTCTCTTACACTACTTTCCGAAACAGCAGTGTAAAATGCAGCGCGTTCTGTTCGATTTTGAATTGGAATAGTCAAACTATTATTTTCAGCTTCTCTAGTACAGGCTTCTATAACGCTCACAATAACTTCACGTGCACCGTTTCGAATTGTTTTTCCTCTTTTGCTCGCCATCGTACTTCGAAAATAATAATTCAAATTCAACGCAACGCATTTATATAGAAATGAAAACAAATGTTCGAAATGTATAGGCGCCACTGGAAATAGCTGGAACCTTCTAGCGGCAAGTGCATGGAGACTCTAGGCACATCCCAATTACAAGTGGACCAGTGCGAAATTTACTAAATCCTCGATTAATTTTCCGTACCGCTTAGCTGGCGCACTTTATAGGTGAAGCGGCAAACTATTACAACAAATAACATAAAATTTATTTGCGTACACAAATTTTACTTTTCCGCTTGCTTAAGACTATGAACCTTTATTTTAAGGACCGCCCGGTTTTCTTTCGTGTCCCGCACTATAACTATGCTTTCGTGAATTTCCTCACACGGAATTTTTTATCTAATCGTGTTTTATAATTATCGTACTGCCTTTTTGGTTAGCCCAGGTTAGGCCTTTTTTCGGATTGTCCTAAAATGAGTTCTATCAGTCACACATTTTGTCACTTCACCGCACGCGTAAGTCAAACAACTTAGGTGTACGGAAATTCACCAAGAAATTCTTACTGCGAAAATTTGATAAGATCAGAAAAGCAATAAAATACGGCTAGAAAAATTGGTGCGGCGCCCAGTATTGTATGGTTTTTGTGACATAGGATAATAAAAAATTTCGGCTCAATTTTGTATCGCCCAATTGGCCAGTCAGTATAATTATTTTAGTGTGCTTCAAATACAAAAAAAGTTTAAAACGATTTGTTATAAAACTTGGCTTGCTGTTTGGAAATTATAGAAAAGTATATTTAACAGAGAAAAGAGTACGCGCAAAGAAGAAATCTGAATCAGGTACTCAAAATCCATGAAAACATCGGGTCGTTTTAAAGAGCGCACAGTCATTAAGAAAGTTCAAATTTTCCTTTTAATGAAAATAGTTTTAGAAAAATAAATCTTGTACAAGTGAAGTTTTAATTTTGAGATTCTGTTTAAAAAGAAAAGAGCTCTTTTCGCTCGCGCTGATTAAATGTATACTAAATCCTTCTTTAAAGGCAAGAGCGGTTTGAGTAAAGAATACAGAAGCAATACGGTTTGAAGTATATATTAATAACTGCTTGGAATAAATAAACGGTAAGAGGATCACAGGATCAGGTTTCATTTTTCTATTAGAAACGAATTGTATGTAATACCTTCATGATCGATAAAGAAAAATTGCAACTAAGTAAAATAGATCAACATTAAATATGAAAACTGGCTATTAAAAAGATTTTAAGTTCTCGATATTATATATTTACGTATTATATACCTTAAATTCGCTTATGAATTAAACGGAAAAGCCTTTTTTGGTCTACCTAAACGATTGACAACAACATTGAAATAAGAATAGGTTATATCCCGTTTCCAAATAAAAATGCAAATTTCTATGCAGGAAAATCTATTACGTAAACAAATATAATAAAAGTAAAGCATTTCTCTGCTTTTTTACGCTTCCCAAGAAAAAAAGAGGATATTAATATTTATACTTAGAATTTAAATTCTGACTTTTCCTTGATGGAGCAGAGCGACGGGCCTCTTTCCACAAAAATCACTCGTGATAAGAATTTGTCGGCAGCAAGAGGAAACTCAATTTTTAAAAATTGCGGCTTTTTAAGCATTACAAAATTGGATTACAATAAGAATTTGTTAGCAGTTCAGGGACCACTTTTTTAAGAGAATTAAGACTAGCTTATACATTTAGTGAATACATTTTTACACAAATATTTCTAGTTTTAAAATTATTTTATGGTTTACTATTACTTAGATGACGCGACTGAGCAATAGTCTCGTTATAACTAAAACGATAAAACGTAAATTAAATAAACTAGTTATGTCCTTTAATAAACATAAAATGTGAAAAATTTCTCAAGAAAGTTCAAGTCAATCAACGTAACGTGGTAGCTTGCTTGATTGATCAGTGGGTCCAATTATTTTAATGTGTCACATACAAGAACATTTTTAAATCGATTCGTCATAAAACCTTGTTTGCCGTTTGGAAATTATAGAAAGATATATTTAAGCGGAAAAACAGCGCAGGTACTTAAAATCCATGAAAATATCGGCTCTTTTTAAAGAGGGCACAGTCGTTAAGAAAGTTCAGATTTTCTTTTTAATGAAAATAGTTTTAGAAAATTTCCCTTGTACAAACGAAGTTTTAATTTTGAGATTCTGTTTAAAAGAACTCTTTCCGCTAGTGCTGCTGATCAGATGTATACTAAATCCTTCTTTAAGGCAAGAACGATTTGAATAAATTAATATGAAAACAAGTATTCGGTTTAGAGTATATATATATATATATATATATATATATATATATATATATATATATATATATATATATATATATATATATATATATATATATATATATATATATAAATATGGGTGTAACAAATTCGTTTCTCACCATTGGAAATTCGAAAACCGTAAGAGATTACAGAGTTGGTTCAATGGGGGCAAAATTGCGTAATTTAGGTGTTATTAATATGCCGTCGCAAAATTTGTAAAGTTCCGACTACTTCCGAAGATATTAGTCAAAAAAACGAAAATTGACGTTTTTTCTGACTATGTTTGGAAAGATAAAATAAAATAAATTTCACATTTCCCAGCCACTTTTTGTCCTCTACAAAACGGTTCCGTCAGATTTGTAATGTGACGTTTTGTCTTCGAGGCACCATCATCAAATTCATTTTTTTACGGACCTGGATTTTGTACTGCAAATTTTAAGTCACTAGTATATTTTAAGTCTAAGGGCTAACTAAGGTTTTCATAAAATACGACGTTTTGACCCTGATATGCACATCACCAGTTATTTTTTGCGGAAATAGTAATCATTATATGTATTTTGCAACAAAAGGTAGTAGGTAGTTCATAACCCTATTCCACATCCTCTAAGACTAGTTAATAATTTCGGGATAAGGCTGAACCACAATCGTCAAGACAACCCTCGCTGAACTTCACCAATAATTAATGTAGATCGGTAATTTTCTTTCTTATACTTAGTAATAAAAGTTAATTTATTATGACGCCAAATAACTTTTGAATAACTGAAAAGTTTTTTAAGATGTAAAAGTTTGAAATTCAGGTTAAAAGAAGATTTTGTTCCAGAAAATGTACACCTTATTTCATTTAAGCTTTACTACTTTTTTTATTCTAAAAGGTATTACTAATATACATTTGATTTAGAATCCACGGTATACACAATACAAATTATATATTATCTTAGTTTAAAATGCGTTTCAATAAAGTTATCGTCCAAACACTATTTTTTTTTTATAAAAAAACGATTTTCTTTTAAAACGTATACAACATACAATTTACATATACGTAATAAATCCTAACAAATTCAGTAAAATAAAAACAGAAACTTTAAGATTTATTTTGTTGAAGGATATGCTAAAAAATATTTCCTTCTGCTTCAATTCACTTCTCAGTTTGTTTCCTGACCTTAAAAAAGCTTGCTGTATGGATACAACCAGGTCTGCCCTAGTTTTTATAATATTGTTATATACCATATTTTTTAATGTACCTCAAAGAAAGAAATCTAGGGGGGATAAATCTGGTGACTTTGTTAGCCACTCGGTTGCCCCTCTGGGGAGTCAGAGGGGGTCGTATTATGTCTCACAAATTACAAAACCGATCCAAAAGGATTTCAAATAAATAATTTTGAAATGTTGTATTTAAAAACTCCAAATACTGTTCTCCATTTAGATATTCGTCAAAAATATTTGATTGTCACACATTCCTGCCCAAACATTAACACTAAATTTTACTTGAGATCGGAGTTCGCTATTGGCCATAGGATTTTCAACACTCCAAACATGTTCATTTCTCCTATTGAATTTAGACCGCAGTTCGTAAATTTTTACTCATCTGACCATAGGATATTATTTAGAAATTCGGGGTTTTCCGCAATTTGACCTTGGAGCCATCTACAAAAAAAATCATACGTCTTTTTTGACCGCCTGGTAGAAGTTTCTGAGATATATTAATTTTGTAAGGCTTATATCCATTACTTTTTAATATCTTCCAAGCCTTCATGTGATTAACCGACGGCTCATTTATATCATATTTTATTTTGCTTGTTGAAGCAGTTGGATTATTGTTAACCTAACCTAAAACAAGACTGTTTCACTAGATGTGCAGCTCACGCTCGCACAACCTTCAAAATCACAAATAACCCAAAATTTTCTCGGAACCGCATCGTTTATGTCAAAAATCTTCTAAATTCCTTTTTTCAAGAACATTTTAATATACCCATAGTAAACCTAAAATAATCTAAAAAATTAAGAGATATCTCATTTTTTTTCTTGGCAGAAATTAACGATTGAAAAACATATAAAAGTTTTTGGAACATCACATTTTTTTAGATATTTAAAAGGTGGTGTCTTGCCATATAAGGGATGTGAACTAGGATTATGAACTACTTTTTGTTGTTAAATAAAACAATTACGTTACGACTTCCGCAAAAAGTAACTTGTGATGCACATTTTAGGGTCGAAACGTCGCATTTTTAAAAAAATCTCAGATAGCCCTTAGACACAGAATAAACTAGTGATTTCAAATTTGCAATAAACAATCCAGGTCCGTATTTAAAAAAAATTAAGTTGATGATGGTGTCTCGAAAACGAAACGCCGTTTTCAAAATCTGACTATATACAATTAAGAATTTGTCAGCAGTTCAGGGACCACTATTTTAAGAGAATTAATACATCCTTATACATTTAGTGAATACATTCTTACACAAATATTTTTAGTTTTAAAATGTTTTTATGGTTTAATATTACTAAGGTGACGCGATTGAGTAATAGTCTTTTTATAACTAAAAAGGTAAAACGTAAATTAAAAACTAGTTATCCTTTAATAAACATAAAATGTGAAAAATGTGTCAAGAAAGTTCAAGTCAGTCAACGCAACGTAGGAGCTTACTTGATTGATCAGTGCGTCTAATTGTTTTAATGTGTCACATATATATATATATATATATATATATATATATATATATATATATATATATATATATATATATAAGGAAAAACTTTAAACGATTCGTTATAAAACCTCTTTTGCTCTTTGGAAATTATAGAAAGGTATACTTAAGAGAGGAAAAAAGTACGAACAGAAAAAAAGCCTAACACAGCACAGGTACTTAAAATTTATGAAAATATCAACTCTTTTTAAACAGCGCACAATTGTTAAGAAAGTTCAGATTTTCTTTTTAATGAAAATAGTTTTAGAAAAATATACCTTGTACAAACGATGTTTTAATTTTCTATTTAAAAAGAGCACCTTCCGCTAACGCTGATCAAATGTATACTAAATGCTTATTTAAAGCAGGAGCGGTTTGAATAAATAATTTGATGCAAGTATTTGGTTTAGAGTGTATATTAATAACTGTCTTTAATAAATGACCGGTAAGAAAATCACCGGTTTCATTTTTCTGATATTGGAAATGAATTGTATGTAATACCTTCACGATCCATAAGGGAAAATTGCTACTAAGGAAAATAGATCAATATTAAATATCGAAACTCGCTGTTAAAAAGATTTTAAGCTCTCGGTATTATATATTTACATATTTTATACCTTAAATTGCTTTTGAATGAGCCGGAAAAGCCTTTTTGTTCTGCCTAAATACGATTGCAAAAATAATATTGAAACAGGAATAGATATATCCGGTTTCCAAATAAAAAATGCAAATTTCTATGGAGGAAAATATATTGCGTAAACAAACATAATAAAAGTAAAGCTTTTCTCTGCTTTTTTACGCCTCTCAAAAAATAATGTTTATTTATATTTATACTTACAATTTAAATTCTTATTTTTACCTGATGGTGCATAGCGACGGGCTATTTTCACCAAAATCACTCGTGATAACAATTTGTCGACAGCAAGAGGAAACTCAATTTTTTAAAATTACTGCTGCTTAAGCATTACAAAGCTGGATTACGATAAGAATTTGTCAGCAGTTCAAGGACCAATATTTTAAGAGAATTAATACATCCACAAATATTATTAGTTTTAAAATGTTTTTATGGTTTACTATTACCAAGGTAACGCGATTAAGTAATAGTCTCTTTATAACTAAAAAGGCAAAACGAAAATTAAATAAACTATTGATGCCCTTAAACATAAAATGTAAAAAAATTCTCAAGAAAGCTCAAGTCAGTCAATGCACCGTGCTAGCTTGCTTGATTGATCAGTGCGTCTAATTGTTTTAATGTGCCACATATACAAGTAAAAGTTTTAAACGATTCGTTGTAAAACCTATTTTGCCCTTTGGAAGTTAGAAAGGTATATTTAAGAGAGGAAAAAAAAGTACGAAAAGAAAAGAAGACTGACACAGCACAGGTACTTAAAATCCATGAAAATATCAACTCTTTTTAAACAGCGCACAATTCTTAAGAAAGTTCAGATTTTCTTTTTAATGAAAATAGTTTCAGAAAAATATACCTTGTACAAACGAAGTTTTAATTTTGAGATTCTGTTTAAAAAGAGCTCTTTCCGCTAGCGCTGATCAAATGTATACTAAAACTATCTTTAAAGCAGGAGCGGTTTGAATAAATAATTCGAAAGCAAGTATTTGGTTTAGAGTTTTAGAGTGTATATTAATAACTGTGTTTAATAAATAAACGGTAAGAGGATCACCGACTTCATTTTTCTAATATTCGAAATGAATTGTATGTAATACCTTCACGATCCATAAGGAAAAATTGCTACTAAGGAGAATAGATCAATATTGAATATCGAAACTCGATGTTCAAAAGATTTTAAGCTCTCGGTGTCATATACTTACATATTTTATACCTTAAATTCGCTTTTGAATAACCCGGAAAAACCTTTTTGGTCTACCTAAATACGATTGCAAAAATAATATTGAAACAGGAATAGATATATCCCGTTTCCAAATAAAAAATGCAAATTTCTATGGAGGAAAATATATTACGTAAACAAACATAATAAAAGTAAAGCTTTTCTCTGCTTTTTTACGCTTCTCAAAAAAAGGATATTAATATTTATACTTAGAATTTAAATTCTTATTTTTCCCTGATGGTGCAGAGCGACAGACCTATTTCCACCAAAATCACTCGTGAAAACAATTTGTCGACTGCAAGAGGAAACTCAATTTTTTAAAATTGCGGCTGCTTAAGCATTACAAAGCTGGATTACAACAAGAATTTGTCGCAGTTCAAGGATCACTATTTTAAGAGATATAATACATCGTTATACATTTAGTGAATAAATTCTTGCACAAATATTATTAGTTCTAAAATGTTTTTATGGTTTATTATTACCAAGCTAACGCGATTGAGTAATAGTCTCTATAACTAAAAAGGTAAAACGTAAGTTAAATAAACTAGTGATGTCCTTTAATAAACATAAAATGTGAAAAATTTCTCAAGAAAGCTCAAGTCAATCAACGCACCGTGGTAGCTTGCTTGATTGATCAGTGCGACAAATTGTTTTAATGTGCCACATATACAAGAAAAAGCCTTACACGATTCGTTAAAACTTTTTTTTGCTCTTTGGAAATTATAGAAAGGTATATTTAAAAGAGGAAAAAAGTACGAACAGGAAAGAAGACTGACACAGCACAGGTAAAATCCATGAAAGTATCAGCTCTTTTTAAGCAGCGCACAATTGTTAAGAAAGTTCAGATTTTCTTTTTAATGAAAATAGTTTTAGAAAAATATACCTTGTACAAACGAAGTTTTAATTTTGACATTCTCTTTAAAAAGAGCTCGTTCCGCTAGCGCTGATCAAATGTATACTAAATCCTTCTTTAAAGCAAGAGCGGTTTGAATAAATAATTTGAAAGGAAGTATTTGGTTACTGTTGGTTGAGTATATATTAATAACTGTCTTTAATAAATAAACGGTAAGAGGATCACCAGTTTCATTTTTCTAATATTCGAAATAAATTGTATATAATACCTTCACGATCCATAAGGAAAAATTGCTACTAAGGAGAATAGATCAATATTAAATATGGAAACTCGCTGTTAAAAAGATTTTAAGCTCTCGGTATTATATATTTACATATTTCCAGTTTCCAAATAAAAAATACAAATTTCTATGGAGGAAAATATATTGCGTAAACAAACATAATAAATGTAAAGCTTTCTCTGCTTTTCTTACGTTTCCCAAGAAGAAAAAGAGGATATTAATTTAAACTTAGAATTGATATTCTTCTTTTTCCCTGATGGTGCAGAGTAGCGTGCCTATTTCTACTATTATTCAAAATTAATAAACGGTAAGAAGATCACCTTTCATTTTTCTAATATTCGAAATTAATTGTATGTAATACCTTCACGACCGAGAAAGAAAAATTGCTACTAAAGAAAGTAGGCAGTTCAATATTAAATATGGAGACCCGCTCTTAAAAAGATTTTAAGCTCTTAGTATTATATATTTACATCTTTTATACTTACCTTAAATTCGTTTATGAATGAACTGGAAAAGCCTCTTTTGGAATAATATTGAAACAGGAATAGGTATATCCGGTTTCCAAATAAAAAAAAATCAAATTTCTAAGGAGGAAAATCTATTACGTAAACCAACATAATAAAAGTAAAGCTTTTCTCTGTTTTTTACACTCAAATTAAAAGAGGATATTAATGTTTATACTTAGAATTTGAATTCTAATTTTTCACTGATGAAGCAAAGCGACGGACCTATTTCCACAAAAATCGCCCCTTATGAAAATTTGTCGACAATAAGAATTTGTCAGCAGTTCTAGAACCACTTTTTTTAAGAAAATTAAGACATCCTTAAACATTTAGTGAATAAATTCTTACACAAATTTTTCTTGAGTAAAGTGTGGGACTCGAAAGAAAACCGGCCGGTCCTTTAAATAAAGGTTCATAGTCTTAAGCAAGCGGAAAATAAAATTTGTGTACGCAAATAAATTTTTATGTTATTTTATTTGTTGTAATAGTTTCGCAAAGTGCGCCAGCTAAGCGGTACGGAAAATTAATCAAGGATTTAGTAAATTTCGCACTAGTCCACTTGTAATTGGGATGTGCCTAGAGTCTGCATGCATTTGCCGCTAGAAGGTTCTAGCTATTTCCAATGGCGTCTATACATTTCGAGTATTTGTTTTCATTTCTATATAAATGCGTTGCGTTTAATTTGTATTATTATTTTGAAGTAACGATGGCGAGCAAAAGAGGAAAAACAATTCGAAGCGGTGCACGTGAAGTTATTGCGAGCGTTATAGATGCCTGTACTAGAGAAGCTGAAAATAATAGTTTGACTATTTCAATTCAAAATCGAACAGAACGCGCTGCATGTTACCCTGGTGTTTCGGAAAGTAGTGTAAGAAAAATTCAAAGAGAACATAATGATCGCTCATGTTCTACTTCACCTTTAAAATCTCCTAGTAAAAAAAGACCCCGATTATCATACAAAGATAAAATTGACGATGGTGATTTTCAAGTAATTCGACGAACAGAAGAGGATTTTTATATAAACTTGAAGAAGTTTCCTGCAAACCCCTACTTCGTGCTGTAAAGAACAAAATAGATTAAATTAAATCGGTTTTTACGATCAAATGGTTTTGTTTGGCGCAAGTGCCAAAATAAACGAAAATTGCTCATTGAGAGACCAAATATTTTTCACTGGCGGGTGAAATATCTATCAACTGTAAGGTAATATAGGTAAGAAGGACGCAATATTGTGTATCTAGACGAAACCTGGGTAGATAATGATATGACAGTGAACAAATGCTGGCAAAGTGAAAGTGTTACAGGTGTTGTTCAGGGAATCCGCTCCAGTAGTCGCTTTATTATAGTTCATGCTGGTTCAGAAGCCGGATTTGTTCCAGGTGCTGCTTTAGTTTTTCGCTCGGGACTAACAACTGGAGACTATCATGGACAGATGAATAGCGATAATTTTGAAAAGTGGTTGCTCGAGAAGCTTCTACCTAAAATTCCTCCCAAATCAGTCGTGGTAATGGATAATGCGTCTTATCATTCTCACGTAGAAGATAAAGTGCCAACTAAATACTCTACAAAAGTTCATAGGATATCGTGGCTTAAATCGAACAGTCTTGTATGTGATCTAACATGGAGAAAATATCGATTATATGAAATAATATCAGCCAACAAGCCTAGAGAAAAAAAGTATAAAATTGACGGTCTTTTACGTAACCTCGGCCATACACCTTTAAGGCTGCCTCCATACATCCAACCTCAACCCTATTAAACTTGCATGGGCTGGAGTAAAAAAATTTTCGAATACATTTTTTTACTCCTGCGCAACACCAGTGAACTTTTAATTAAATATTTAAATAAAATAACGTTAGAAGCGATTGACTCAGTATCAGCAGAGTTGGAAATCGTATGTTAAAAATGTTCGTTCTATTGAAGATAAATACTGGGAAGTAGATGGTAAAAGTGAAACGGTTATTGATGATTTAGTTATCACACTGGGATCTTCAAGTAGTGACGACGAAACCTCATCATTTTCAGAGGAAGACAACGATTTAGAAGGAATCGAACCATTAGAATCACAGCTGTCAACCTCAAAAATGGCTTAGTTTTTTTCATATATTTTGTAAAATGGTTAATAAAGTAGCTGTCAATAAACTGCTTCAAAATAATTAATTTTCTGTTCAATACCGGGAGTCAAAAAATATCTAATATTGCAATTAATATTTGAAAAACTACAGAACTCATATTTTTCCAAAATTAACACATCAATGTAGTTATAGTAGGGCAGCACTGATTCCAGTGAATAAGATTTATCACAATTTTAACTTATGCAGTTCGACTTTAGGCTATACCGTTTGTCTCCGTCTGTAATATTACTTTGTAAAGGGGGCGTCATTGTGAAGTACTATACAGGGCGTTTCCTAATTGCTTGCTAATGTTAAAGGGAGTGATTCTTGGACCATTTTAAGTTTAATATGAACCTAAAAGTCTTAACTTTGGAGATACAGGGTTTTAGAAAAACATTTTTTTAAATCCTAATTCTAAGGTTATTATAGATTATTATAGATAGGTTATTATAATAACTGTGTGAAATTTGATACACATCTTTTATGCATAAAAGGGCATTTTTTATTAACAATCAATTTTTGAAATTTCTACCAGTAGCGTGCATATGTAATTAACCTGGGTAAATCCGTATGCTCCTTAATGCATAGAAGAATAGAACCTGTCAAATCTACTTTATTTTCAAAGTTAGCCATATGAACAAAAAAAAACAAATTGTAGAGTTGCTTAACAAATTTTTTTTTAATAATTAAAAAAAAAACGAAAAACCTAGCAAAATACTATCAATTTTACGAGGTATCACCATAATTTGTATTTTTTAAATGGGACACCCTGTATATTATATGTCCCTCAAATTGGTCTCTTCTTGCAGATTATGTATCGGGTTTGATAACTTTATCTTCAAAGGCATTTGAAAAAAAAAGAAAATACTTGCTATAAAACGCAGTGTGTTAGAGAGAGAGAGAGAGAGAGACGGAAAAAAAGTACATAGTAGAATTGATAGGAATACACTTTAACTTTAAAACTAAAGGAAATATGGCAGGTTAAAATGTTATCAAGATAAATTGATCGCACAGTACACGGTTTTTAGGTACTTTAAAATTAGTATCTGATCCGAAATGTGTTTTGGTACATATACTTATACCTATAGGGAAAAGAAAACAGTGAAAAAAATTAACTCTATATTTTCTAAAGGGCCTTATTTTTACTCAAGGAATTTTCCACTACGCAAGGACTTAATCTGTATTTGTGTAATAAAATAATCACTTCTAGAGGAAGATAATAATTAATGATTTTTTTAAATTTTGTTTTCTTTTTTTTTAGGTACGTATTCGAGAGCTTTAGTATAGCAAACATCGTCTCGGTAAGCATTTTATTTGATAACTCTCCAAACTAGTGGAGGAAAAGTGAGTGTTTTCGTTAATTATAACATTTAATTAATGGGTTTCGTTTTTAATAAATTTTTAATAACACAGCCATAGCCGCTTGTTGGAGAACCGTAGTTTACAAACTATTTTTTTAATAACGAGGTTCAGGTTTTAATCGTGTCTAGTAGATTGGATGATTGCTTTTACAGCTATAAATATAAAATGTTAAGTGTTTGTATGAAATTTGGGATATAAGGTTTTTGACCTACATATATATATATATATATATATATATATATATATATATATATATATATATATATACAGACGTACAAAATGAGTTATGGCACGTAGTCCTGTTTGGAATGTTTTATTTTTTTTAGGGTTATGGGATGTAGTTAGTAATGTTTTATATAGGTGTTGTTTCAAGAATGATTCACGATTATGACTAATTTTATTTTTATTACGAATTAACAAAAGTGTTATATCCCGTAGATATTTCGGGAAACCAAATTAATTGTGTAAAACATATACAATTTTTGACGTATGCCATTTGACATCCAAGATGGTGATTTTTAAAAACAAATTTTGAAGTTGTTAAAAGTAGGCATGTTTAAGCAAACTCTTGAGGAGTTATTTAAGAAATATTTATATAGTTATTTCAAATAATTTCAATATCTGTCTATTAATTAACATTTCCGGTAAAACCGGAAGTAATTTTTAATTGTTTTTTCATAGAAAATTTGCCTGTAACATGTGTTACTGGTATTGGCAAATTTCTAAAAGCCACACGTAATTTTTTAAAAATAATAAAATTGAAGAAAAAAGTAAATAAACCGTTTTGAGAAAACGTTCAATACTCCTTAAAGATTAAATAAAAGCTTTTAAACTTAAATTGGTTTTATGCTACATGGTGTCAAAATATTCTTACATGATCTTTAGGGTGGCTAGGTTTTAACTAATCTTAACACATTTTTTTGAACATCCTGTATATTTTCTGCGCAGAGCAGACCTTACAGCTTATACAAAATTGAAACTTAAAGCCTGCCTAGTAAGAAAACTTTTCATTAAGCGGCTAATAAAAAATACAGCTTAATATGTAAGAAAAATCTAATTTTTTCAAAAAAAAATCATCTCGAAAAATATTAACACCCTGTATAACTAACTCTTTAGCTTAAGTAAGTCTTACGCTAAAAGTGGGTAATATGCAATAAAATTTGCAAGACAAAGCTGAAATCTACACGTCAATATCTCTCCTTATTTTAAAAATATTCATATTTAAATTTTACCGAAAAATTCGCTTGTCCCGTTTGCTCTGTCTAGCAGTGTATATCAAATATTTAAACTGCTATCTAACGTATACGTTAATTTCAAATAAGTCATATAGAGACTGCTTAAAAAAATTGGAATGTTCGATGGACTGTTGGATTTTAAAAAAATCCTTAAAATATACTTTCCTATTTTTTTTATTTAGAAAATATGTTTCTGACATGTAAATAAGTTTTAGTCAATGTATTTTCCCCAATATCCTGTATACTATTATATTATGGATGTTCGTGTTGTCTTAACATCTGTTTTTAAGATGAGATCCTAAGAGGGATTTTCTTGTTTTAAGAGGTATCGATTCCTCATAATTCTTTCCCGTAATTATTTTAACTGGCCTTGTTTCCTACTTACAAAAACGTCTATTCCTGACGAACTATTTTTCTTTCTTAGGGGATGTTTCTCTTGTTTTTCTTTTTCGTAAAGAGCAGGCAAATAAGAACAATTTAATTTACTTCAATCGTTAATGGGAAAAATAATTATTTTTCTTCGACGCTTTATTGTTTTGTATTCTCTCTGATGACATTTTATACAGATTGTGCCTCAGATATTGGCATAAACGTGGTTCTAATCTTACTTATAAGTCAATGGGTGTAGGCTTTCCAGAGGTCTTTGGGTCGATTCCTATAGGAGTTTTTACGAACCTAATGCCGTGATCGTCCTTTTCACTGTAACATGTTACCGAATGTAAAGGATAAAAATAAAACTTTTAATATCCTACATATAAGTACTACGTTTCATTGTATTACTTTTTTGCATGGAAAAGTACAAGTTTATGTGTAATTAAATTTATAAAAATACCTATTTGGTAATTTATCGATCAGCAATCTGTATTGGTGTAAATTAATTCGTGTCCAAAATCTTGGGAAATTTCTAAACGGCGCAAAATATAGAAATAATCTAACATACAAAAAAGTTACAAAGAAAAGGAACTTGACTTTGTTATAAAAATGGCTAGTGACTTCGTAGTAAAAGGTTTGGACTCGGAAAAAACTTAACATCCTGTAGGTTTTTCTAAAAGTTATTTACTGCTTTATTGATATTAGTCATAGTATACCAAGTACCAAATTTGATATTTAAAATATCTAGAAATGTACGAGGTGCATAAAAAAAACGAAAAAATAATAAATTTTAACACCCTAAGCTGTGTGGCTAAAATGAGGTTGAACATGACGATGCAGATAAAAGAGGTGCATCTTCAATAATTTGGCAAATAATTTGTCAATAAGTCAGAATAATTTGCTTCTCTTCCCTCATATATGCGTGTTAAGAAAATTCAACACACCAATTTTTGCAAATTTTGCTTATTCATTTTATATTTTTTCCGTTTAATTTAAAAATGGCTTATTTAGAAAAGAATGCAAAAGATTATTTCGGTTCATAATGAGCGAGGAAAAAATAATGGCGCACTATTTTTTACATAAAGAGTTACCCAACTCCGGTGGAGGTAAAAGTCTTCATCCACCACAAAAAGTGCTCTTAGTTTGTTATGTAGACAAAAATTCTGGATATAAGTTTGGATATTTGAGTTTTTAAATAAGCCAAAAACTCAATTTTAATATGTATATATAACGTTCAATGTCGGTAGGTTTGTCTGTAAGGAAGTTTAAAGATGTTTTTCATTGCTTTGTTTTGCAGAACACGTATTGGATTCAGTCTAATAGTATCCGCAGTACCCCACACAGATGTAAGGTAATATATATATATATATATATATATATATATATATATATATATATATATATATATATATATATATATATGTGCAAAGTATAATTGCTTGCAGATTCTTAATTTTAGAAGATACTCAATCCGATACAGAACACCCACAAATGCTACTATTCTACTCCTAACATATTCCACATGTTTGCCCCAGGAAAGCTTCTCATCAATTCTTAAACCTAGATATTTAATTTTATCTTTATATTTGAGTTGTTGATTACCAAATTGTATGGGCTGATTGTTGTTAAACACACTTCCACCGACAAACATGCATGAGGACTTTTCAATATTTATAGTTAGCTTGAGAGCAGCCAACCACCTGCTCAAAGTAATCAAGTCATCCATAACTAACTGTTTAATAGCTTCTCTATTATTACGAGAATATACAATCGTTGTGTCGTTCGAATACAATTTAATTGCGCCATTGAGCCTTAGCTTAAATATAGATTTACATAAATTAAGAAGAGGGTTGGCCCCAATACGGAGCCCTGAGGAACCCCACAGATAATAGTTTCCTTTGTACTATTTGCGTTATTCACTGATACAAATTGCTTTCTTTGACTTAAATAACTTGAAAACCACTTGTATGGAGTGCCCCGAATTCCCAATCCATACATTTTTTTGTAATAAAATTGTGGTTTACCGTGTCGAAAGCTTTTCTCAGATCCAGCGACACCAAAGCGCAGATGAACCCATGATCGATTTTTATTTGTAAATCAGAAATTAGATTGATTACTGCTATCTCTGTGTCGCTGGATCTGCGAAAACCATACTGACCTTCCCCAATAATATTTAAATTCTCAAAATAAGAATAAAGCATATTATTTACACAATGTTCCAAATTTTTTTCTAAAACTGATAAAATAGATACAGGTCACACACCATACAGGTACACATCACCACACTTATACAGAGGTCGCAGTTTGGCTACTTTCATTTGGTCTGGTCACGTATCCACTTTCAAAGGACAAATTAACAAGTTTTGCCAGAATCGGAGCACACATTTCTTTACAATTTTTAATACTAGCCACTGTAATTCCATCAGAGCCACATGCCTTCTTTGTGTCCAGACTGGTAACACCGCCTTCGATCTCATCTGGTGTGACAGGTTGAATAAAAAAAGAGTTTAGCCAATGATCATCTTGGTCTTCTAAGGGAGTATTTGGTATGAGGTTACTTAGGTCTAAACCGACATTGATGAAATATTTATTGAAAGCGTGTGCTATTTGTGATGCTCCATGATTAGCCAGTTTCTTTTAGGTAATGGCATAATGTTAAGTCTCGTCAAAATATTATGTCTTCTCCAGCATGATGTTCTTGAATAAATTCGCTAAATCTAACCAGATAATTGCGAATATTACTTATAATATGATTACGTAAGGGCTGTTGAGAGGCCTGTATATCCCTGTAGTGGAAATCGCACACCAAACTGTTTTGACGAGACTTAACATTATGCCATTACCTAAGAGAGACTCAAAACTGACTAATCAAAACATACCATTTGTGTCTAGAAGCGATAACTCCCTTCCACCACTAGCCAGTCGAAGACTGTTGTGCAATTTTGAGGCGTAAATTATACAATGGAGAATGGCTGAAAATTTGTTGGCAAATTTTGCATTTCTTTCTTTTTTACATAATTTCCCTTAACACCTGGGTTACCCAAAATAAATTATTTTCGTGGTTCATAATAATGACTCTGTCGTTCCCAAAATGAACTCGTCTTCAAGACCGTAAACATATCATGATGTTCCTGCCAGATAGGTTTTTAGTATCCTTTGGATTTTCTTCTTTTTCTAGTTTTATGACGATTTCTAGAGGATCGTCTCGAAATTGTGGTTTTAGAAATCACAGCCCAATTTTCTGACTGACACTCTAACTATATTCTTAGCCTTTCTTACCGGCCCGTTGCCTCATCAAGCTATTGTACGATAAATACTTTTGCGAGAGACATTTTGATATTTAAACATGCGAATTTTTTCATCTTTCGGCATCGGCATCCGCCTTACCAATTTATAAATACTTTTCCGAAGTTCTTGAAATTGAACTGTCAAAATAGTCACTGAATAATTTTTGTTTCCAAGGCCAACTTAAAATTTTATCATTATCGCCTATTTTAGCCCCACTGAATTATGTGCACTGAAAAAACAAATCATTAAACGAAAATGGAGTTTATTGAATACGTTTTTATTATTTAGAGTGTTGCTCGCCTAGTTTTTAAGAGTGAGTTAAGGCCATTTATGGCATCCATTTGAATGTGAGAAAAGTTTTATCGACATTAATCCGTAATAGATAGCAGTAAATAACTGTTTTAGCAGGTTTATCAACTTATTCATTTGTGGTTTTATAATAGAAACCATGACAAATCCAAATCATTCTCGATAAAAAAAAGAGAAATCACACTGGCTTTCATAAAAGACGTAACCTATAAATAAAATAAAATATAAGAAGTATATTTTTTAATCCTTATGATTATTGTCAAAAATAAGTAAATAAACTAATAAGAATAGCATTCGTAAGATGGCAACCAAAAGAATCGTTAATATAAACAAATAATGTCAGGTTGTCCATGTGGACTCTGGGTGCGTGTATTAGTCGTGTGCGTGACCTTAAGTGTCTAGTCCTACACACTTATTTTCGAGTCTATTTTACTATTATCATAAGCTTGACGGCTATTTTTGATTAACAAACGTCCGCTAGACCGATATATCCACTTGTGGATATATATCCTATACATGTATCTGTAAAAATCTCATTTAAAAAAAAATTTGCTATTTAAAAGTTAGGAATACTAGACGGTTTTTTTGAACAGCTGCAAAAATATTTATTTAAGATAAATTAGGACATTAAAAGTTATAAGAAACTGTAAAACCCGTATCTAAAAATTTTAAGCAGTTCAGAAGTTGGGAAAGAAATGGGGAATATAATTTTTTTGACATGTCATTTTTTTTTAATTAACTTAAATGAAATTACGGTGAAAAAATTACGCCCTTAAAAGTTACATAGAACTGTAAAAACGGTATATAAAAATTTTAAGTAGTTACAGTCACAATATTTTTTCAAATTAAATCACTCCCCTAAAAGTTACATCGAATTTTGAAAACCATATTTAAAAAAAAATAAACAGTTTAAAAGTTTTTTGTGCAAACTTCGCCTCGTAATTGCAACCCCTGTATAAATTTCTAAACCGTCGGTTTTGTGTATCTTTTTGAATACTTTTCGACGTCGTAACCAGTTTTCCGACCATACGCCTACTTTTTTATTTGAAAAAAAATCAGTTGTTCTCAAACATTTCTATTTTACTAGCACATTTCAGGCAGAAATACAAAAGAACCGACACATTGTATGATTTATTTAAAGAGTTTATATAAGTGAATAGACAATATACAGTATTAGAGAAATGAGAATTTATGTTATTAAAAATGGGCTAGATTTTTTCAATGAAAATTCACATGCGCTTAAACTCGTAAGTTTAAAATACAAATCTTGAAAACGACTCTTTAACGCATAAACGCACAAAGATAAATCGAAAAGATAAGAAATATTTGCTTTAAACAAATTAAAACTCAACATCTATCACAACTGACATGTCAAATATCTCTGTACATTTTAATATCATTCTATGCCAAGGCCACCTGTCATTTCGCTTCGTATATGGATCGTACCTATCGATTTTTGACCGATATGTGCCCTTTTTTCTTTAAATCGAATTTTCACCCAGTTGGTGAGTAGTTAGAGGGAAATGTTATTAGCTTTTTTGTAGCCAAATAAATGCTCCATCCGCGGGTCTGGAAATAATTTCAATTACTATTCGCGGTAACCAGCAAATTCAGGTTAAATTTGGAATTTAAATTATTAACTTTAAAAAATTGCAGTAATTTAACCGCTAAGTTTCAAACTCGAAATTTAGTCACGGTCTACCTAAAGATATCTTGTTTCGTAAAAAAAATACACTATGGGCTTAGATATATTAGTTTCCTTGTAATACAGGATAATGTTAAAAAATGTACCCATTCTTGGGAACTTTGGTGCAAACTTCACCTTCTGTATATAATCCGGGACCATTCCTAAATAGTCCATTTTGTGTAGCTTTTTAAGCACTGTCCGGTGCCGTAATTAGTTTTCTGACCAGATACCTACTTTTTCTTATAAAAGAGAAAAGTGACTAAAAAAATTAATTTTTTTAAATTTTTTCGAAAAATTTCAGTTTTTCTTAACCATTTTTCCGACAAAGATGCATTTAGGGTTTTCTTCTTGTAGACATTTCCTACGAAAAACGTCTTTTGGAATATTTCGATAGGACTCACTTTGAGATATAAGCGCCCCAAAACGCCCTTTTTTCGAACGAAATCGAAACCCCACCAAAAACAATAGGGTTCTGTAAGACCGGAAGAACCATCGTTCCCGAAAGTTTCGTCAGAAAAAAATTACATCGAAATTGACTTTTTTGGTCAACTTTGCGGTACCATATCTTCGGTATCAAAGGCGGTACAGAAAATGTTTTAAACAAATCTCAAGATCCACGTCTCCTCTAAAAATGCATATCAAATTCAATGTCCTATCTCTAACAAATTCCGAGATATGCCCGCCGAAAGGTGAGTGTGAGAGCCAGGCAGCGGCCGTTTGTTAACAAGAACATTACAATTTTTTGTTTATATAAGAAAAATCATAATTTTTTACTTATCTATGCGTCGTTTCTGAAAGCCAATGTGACTCGATTTTTACATGCATGTTTTAGATAGTGTTAAAGAACTTTTTGAATAATTTTAATACAGCTGTTCAGGCTCTAAATGTTATCAAAGTGATTTGTTTATTTTTCGGTTGACAATACTTCATTTGGTCATTGATGACTTCTACTATAAATTCGAAAGTAATGAGCTGCTATATTAGTTAAAACCAATATTTCTTGCAATCTATTACATATTAATGTCGATAAAACCGTTTCTTACCTTTAAATGAATGACAGAAATAACCGAGATTATATTTATCCACAACTTTGGCACTTCGATCTCACTTTTGAAAGGTGAGCAAAAAAAAGTGAGTGGCTATAATCAATATTTAAGTAAAAAATTGTTTTCCTTTATCAGCTTTTAGCGAAGTTGTTTGTTATAGAACAACAAAAAAATATTTCAAATTAATATCTTTTGTTGCAACAACGCCTTAGTGGACTAAACAAATATGTAAAAAAAATCAAATAAAAAGTTGATTTGAAACAAACGACATTTGCGTAAATCAAACAAAAAATATTTGAGTCAAATAAAAATCAAGTAAAACTTTTTAGACAGGTTATTGCAAAATTTATTTTAGTTATTAGTTATTTACACACTCTTTATTTCCACTCTGAGTTCTATGTGCAACGATGTGCGTGGGTCAGTTTATCAAAAAAACCCGCAATAAAAGTCTACTATGGCGATAGAAACATTAACCCCCTCATTCACTAAATAGGTTTAAGAGTTAGATCAGGTCTAGTTGCTATGGTACTTAAAACTCTTACTTCGCCAGTTATGTTAAAATTATTTGTTCAACTGTTAAAAATGTCATTCAATTTAAACCGCTTTAGTGAATACGAGTGTAAGTGTTTTATTAACCCCTGCGAATACAAAGAAGCTTCATTTCGATAAATTTGGGCAGGGGTCAAACGTGTGGTTAAAATTAACAAAAAATATCTATTTTAGTCCGCATAGTAGGAACCTCGCACAAAACCACCATTATAATCGACATAACCGCAACACAGCGCGTTTGATAGCTCCCGTGAATTGTTATCCGATTTTGTGGCAAATTCAACATTCAAAACCATTAATAATCCTTTAACGAAGCACACTTCTCACATCGGCATTTTTCGAGGGGCGCGGCTGGCGCACAGTGATCAGTTTTCTAAAATTAGGATGACAACATTCTGTGCATAATTTTTAAGGACGAGTACTACAACAAAACAATTTTGTTTATGAACGTTTTTTTGTTAAAGGTTTGAAACCTGATAGTAAATGAAAATTTATTAAAAACAGTCATACTTTTAAAGCTAATTAAATTGTATTTAATTTTGAACTCGTGCTTTAGACGCCACTGGATTAACCAAATTATGGCTATAGAATCGTAGTTAATTTTAAATCCTTACTTTAGATTCTTCACTTTTTTTCTTAAAATGAACGATAAACGAGAGAAATGGCAAAAAGTGAAAAATCGCACTTTTAGGAGTGATTTTGGGGATGTTCCGCCCCTCAAAGAATTGGGGACTTTTAGTATATTAAAAAGGATCAAAAGTAATACATACTCCCGAAACATTCAGTTACATACAGAAACATTATTTGCACTGCCGTTCTACCGTGCTGAATTTATTGTAATTACTATTGTTGTTTGCGATTTCTAAACTTTAAATTGTAGTTTACCAGATGACTTCTTCGATTTTTTAAACTTAACTTTTTGGAATTTTGTCACTCTTATTTTAGGAAACTGATTAGACAGGTGAGGCGTCATGCGAAATTTAAGCATTTAATTGGTTACCCAGTTACAACTGAATCGGTCAAAAGGTCGATTCGGCGGAAATTTATATTATTGAAAATTTTAAATATTTACATTTATCGTTACATATATGTAATGTTTTAGTCAGGCCGAATGAATAGTTGAACCAAAGGAATATATTTGAATATTGTATGAATAATAATTTTAACTGACCTATATAAACCTCTAAAATATATTTATGGTGTAAAATTTAAATACCTTAATACATTTTTAATAAAAATATTCATTAGTGGATTAAATAAATTTTCCGTGATTAGGAATATAATAATATAGATGATTCTTTGGACTCATTACTTTTAACTGATTTTTTGTGTTAAATAGATTAATATATTACTTAAACTATGACCTTAAAGTATGTGTATATAATCGTCTCGGCTTTTCTTAAGGGGTGTTACGGAATATCGTGCAAAATTTAAAATTATGAATCAAAAATTGCAACGGTTGTTTTTTTTTCTTACTTAGACTGGTCGTGATTTTTTTATGGAAATTTGCAGCCCTATTTTTATTAAAATTGACAAAAAGAGTAAACACGTTTTTTAAAAAACTTTATGTCCAAAAAGCTATAGCAAGAACTAAACTTTTTTTTTTCTTGTAAAAATATACAGGGTGATCTAAATAATTAAGAAAAAGGGCTGTGTACACGTGCAAAGGTAATAAAACAAAAAGGTCTGTCTGTATGACGGTATATATCCAAATCCAAAATTATAGCAGAACGTTTTCGACTAACTAATCATCATCAGTGCTACTCGTTAGTGAACAGGCAGAAAGAGTGCACTCAATCAATGTACTTTTTAAGCAATAAATATAAAAAAATTGAAGTAATTTGGTGTTGGACAACTTTTGTTTTGTCTTTGTGACATGTAAAAAGTTTTAAGTACATTGATTTAGTACCATGTATCTTTCTGCGTGTTCACTGGCCAATAACATTGATGATGACTAGTTAGTCGAAAGCACTCTGCTATAATTTTGGATTTGGATAATATACGCGTTATAGAGACAGACCTTTTTGTTTCATGATCTAAATAAGATATATTGAGGAACAAATTTATATTACGGTGCGCCAAGAAGCACGAAAATATATGGGATTCCAATCGTTATCGATGGAATCTAAATATATTGGGATACGTTTTTCTGAGGATTAACAATATCAGTTTATAACATGCTTTTAGTAGCTTCACTTTTATGTAACTATGTATGTAAACAAATCTAGAAAGTCTATTTTAACCTACTTCTAATTGTCTGGATATATTTGAAATTTTGCTATCGAGCTGATCAGATCATTACCAAATGGTACCGGTCGATTTTATCCTACGTCTAAATATTATATCGATTTGAAATTTTGCAAGTTTATGTAATTCGGCTGACAATACAATATTTGGTATCACTGAACTGATCTGATCAAATCGATGGAATCAAATGGTACCGGTCGATTTTAACACAGTGTAATTCGGATAAAAACACAATACTCTGGTACCATGGAGTTGATCTGATCAGCTCGATGGTACCGCTGTTACCAGCTAGTAAATCCCTCGAGTTTGGACTCATTTAGTTGGTTTTGTGGAGTCCAATACATAATTTGGTACCATCATCAGCTCGGTGGTACCAAATGGCACCGATGGGACTACACTAGATCACCCTCGTTTGGGATCCCTTGGTTTGTTTTGAGTCCGATACATTACCAGTAATGAATTCCGATAATATACCCCCACGCTTTTTGGCATAGTCATTGAATTTTCAAATGCAGAATGCATATATCTTTACAAAATATTTGAAGTAAATTACATTATTTTGGACTTTTTAGTGTGTTACTGACAAAAGCGTCTTTCCTAGTTTTTTTTTTAAACTATAATGTATCATCAAAAAGATGTTTATTGTTATACAGGATTGGTAAAAAAACAAAATATTTGTTTAAATTGAGCGTTTAATGGGTTATGCCTCGGGTTATGCGACTTGTATCCGTCCAATATGTAAAGTCGATTTAAATAATTCCAATTTAATTTCTTTGGGCAACCCCGTATGACTATGAAAGTGGTACATGTTACTTATTTTGATCTGTATAACAACATATTCCTCAATTACGAAAATCCCTCCCTATAGTCTTCTATTGCTCTGTATTGCATATTATTATGTACATACAAAAAAAAGAAAAATTGAATTAATTGTATGCATTTTGAGGCAGTAGCTTTAATTTCAAGTCTCTTTTTAACAAATTATATCTTCTATAATCAAAAAGGTAACCAAAAAAACGGCGAAATTGTCCCGAGATAGATAGTTAATGAATGCATGGAATTAAATGAGGAAAAAATAAAACTTTATCAAAGTTAGGGGTGAGTTAAAATGTTTCTTTATAATTGGTGGTGACAGCTTTAATACAAATGTACTAAGGCTCAGGTCTCGGCTGAGGCTTAAGTAATACAATAAACTATTCAACGCAAAAAATCGCTTTCTATTTCTTCTTATATTTTCTTAGCAACTGATCAGAATATAGTTTATATTAAAAAAGCTTTATATTTTTTAGTTATTTTTAAGCTAATTGGTCGCCAACTATACTATCGGTTTCTGTCAACGACGCAGGCCGACCTGTCACACACTGTTTGACCTAGTAACGATCCTAAAGACACCGCGTGCATTCGCAGGCGAAACGTCGGAAAGTAATTTCAATTTGACACGGTCTAAACCCAAAAACCATGATTTTTGAATTGAATCAAAAATAATTACTATTAAACATTTTAGTTACCGCTTACTGGCGCTGCACCTGGAAGCCATTTTCTTTTGTTGTAGGCCAGTGAAAACACAAAACCGTTATGCCCTGACATATTAAAATCCTCAAGTGACAGTGAGAGGAACGTGAAATAATATTTCCCCTAAGTGATTAATTAAAATATTTTATCCCATAGTAAAAATAAATTTTTAACTTGAACACTATAAACTTGCAAAAAATCGAATCACCACAACAACTACTTCGCTGGCTAATACCACGACACGCATTGAATTACACTGTTGATTCCTGACTTTCCTTAGGAGAAATAATGTTAATATATTTTTGTTTCACGTTACACCAACGTTTGAACAAGTATACCATTATCCCTGGCTGAAACATGTCCTGTAATGCTGCAGGCGTACTGATCCATTTCAGTCAAACGGTGATCGCGGTTGCGCTCTTTTTACAGCTCATTATAGCTTATGGCATCTTTGTTCAGACGATAGTGTAACGTGAAACAAAAATAATAATAATAATCTTTATTTAGCGTAAAGCACACTTGCAAAGTTACAATAAAACATTTACATTATATGTATACATAAACCTAATGTGCTATACCTAAAAAGGCGAAGTTCATTCCTTAGATACTCAACCCTCAACAAAATAATATATAAATTAAAAAACAAACAAAAGACAACAAGAATAACAATTACTTTTACTTATAAAAATAGAATACCTAAACAGAAAAGGAAGCGTAATACATACAACTGCATTTAAGTACATTTAAGGCTAGCAGGCCCAAAGAAATTCACTCCTGTTTACCCAAAAGAAAATCTTTATAGGCTTTTTTAAAGTTTTCTATAGATTTATCTTTAAATTTGACGGGAATATCATTGTGCAGTGCAGATATCGAATATGAAAAAGATCTTTCAAAGAAGCTGGTTTTATGAGCGGGCGGAGTTTTTGCACCTTTAAATCTCAAATTAAGATTATGGACGTCCGTGCGAACTTGTATTTTATCAAACAAATATGGAGGAGTCTTGTTTAAGATAATATTGTGATACAAAACGGAGCCATGTAATTTTCTCCGAGCAGACATTATTAACCATGCAGTGTTCTTTGGAAATCTTTGCAATTTTTTTGTAGTTCGTTGTTGACAACTCCACATTCATCAATAAATTTATCGAGAAAGAATGAATGCAGCAACTGGGTATCATCTGCATACATTTGAGGTTTTGCGTTTGAAACATGCTGTGAAAAAAAGCAGTGTAGATTGTATATAGCACAGGTCCCAATATTGTGCCTTGAAATACACCCGTTAATATGCCTCTTAGTTTGGAATGTTATTGATCGATATACACTGTTTGCTATCGCCCTACAACATAAGAGTAAAGTAGATCAATAGCCTGATTAGTTAGTCCATTATATCTAAGAATCCTAAGAAGAACAGTATGGGTATCCAAGGCTTTAGAATAGTCTAGAAGAATCATCACGGTCAGCATACCAAAGTCAACCGCTCTCATAATATGATCGGTAACATTTAATAAAGCAGTAGCACAACTATGGTCAGACCTAAAGCCAGATTGAAAATTGGGGAGTACACGGTTTTGATTCAAATGTGTAACAAGCTGCGTTTTGATGACACGTTCTATTATATTTGACATTATAGGTAGGATGCTTATTGGTCTTAGATCGGCAAAACCTTTTATTCTATCTAACTTTGGAAAAGTAACAACATTTGCGATCTACCATTGAGAAGAGAAGGATGAGCTGGTGAGGCAAAAGTTTACAAAATGGCGTATATACGGTATAATAAAAGGACTGCAGAACAATAAAAATTGTATGTTCAATCCATCAATTCCTGTGGAGAGAGTTCTAATTGAGTACAATTGCTTTGCGACTTCACAGTAATTCACGGTACTAAAATTTAAATAACTTTTTATGTTCTCCATATGACCTTTATAAACTTCAGAAATATCAACATTTGGTGACAGTTTTGGTATCGAATTTATAAAAAAGTCATTTATTTTATCGGCATCAGCAAACTCTTTAAAAATAGTACGATTATTTTTTTTCGAATATATATTTAATTTTTGTAGACCCATAAATCTTTGTTACTTTTGCGTGCGTAAAATTCCGAGAAAGCTCGTTTTTCTCGCACAACAGCCCTTACATTATTCCGAAGCGTCTTGTAGCTTTCAAATAAAAGAGGACATTTATTCTTTTTAAAACTAAGAAATAACTTGTTACGCTATTTAATCATTATTTTAATATTGTCTGTATGTAGGGTATTTTTTTAAAGGCTGCATGCAGATTCAGAAGGGCATTTAAGTTTGAGGTAATAAATTCCAATTTTGTATCTACAGTATCCAAGTCATATAAATTCCTCCACGGTATTGACTGCAAATCATACTGAAGCTGATTAGTATCAATAAAATATACTTTTAAAATCCCTAAATGCTATGTATTCAGGTTGGGCACATATAATTTCAAAGTCCAACGTCGCACTTACTAAATCATGGTCCGATATATGAGGCAAATGTGTGTTTGGCAATTAGAATATTTACAATTTTCTGATACTATAATTAAATCAAGTAGAGTTGAGGATCGGATCGTATCTCGTTTAGAATTATTAACTATTTGTTTTAAGCCAAGAGAGTCCACTATGTCAATAAAATGTTTACGTGTAGAATTATCAAAATCCAACAAATTTATATTTAGATCGCCGAGCACAATCACTTTTTCCGCCCTAGGTAGCACATCTACAAGCTTATCCTCAAAATATTCAAAGAACTCATTAACTGGATAGTTAGGTGATGTGTACAGGCAACCGATAGAAAGAAACTGCGCTTTTAACTTGATAGAAATCCATAAATCCTCAATATCTTTGCTGTTATTCATAGAATTATATTTTAATGTGCTCTTTAAATAAATTGCAACTCCACCTCCTCTCATATTACCAGTTCTATCTTTCCTTAAAGGCGAGTAACCCCTAATTGCAATATCTGATGACCTAGTGTTATTATTTAACCATGTCTCGCTTTAAGTAATTACGTGTATATCGCTATGTAATACAAATTCGGTAAAATCTACAAAATATGCAACCAGTGATCTTATATTTAAGTGGCATATTTTTAGCATCATATTAAATAAAAAAAAACAACAAAAAAGATTAACACAATAAAAAAAATTGCATAAAAATGCTACTCAGTAAATATAAAAATCTAAAAAGTGTTAAATAATAGATTAAAAATAGAACTCAATAATATTAGCTTGCCCAGCATAAAATATATTAACATTATTTCTCCCAACGAAAGTCCGGAATCAACAGTGTATTTCAATGCCGGTCGTGGTATTAGCCAGCGGAGTAGTTGTTTCTGTGATTCTATTTTGTACCTTTGCCCTACACGGGGCTTATTAATCTATGACGACCTGATGAGTTCTAAAAAGCACGAAATCGCGATCGTCGCTTGACTGAATCATTGCGCCTGCGGAATTGCAGAACATGATTCAGACAAGGATCATGTTGTTCAGACGTTGGTTTAACGTGAAACAAAAATATATTAACACTCCAAGTCCGTTTTATTATAAGGGTTTAGGGTGTTTCTGAAGTCAGCGATTCATTTACAAGAGTGGCTTGTATTACTTAAAAACTGATGTTCCTGTAAGTTTTCTAACTATTATACATTTTCTATGATGCAGTTTAACTCTCACGAATTCGCAGTTGAACAATTTCCGCCCTAAAATGTATTATATTCTTACATTTTAATAAAGCTGTTTTCTTTATGGTTTTATTGTCTGGTTTGTATTCAAATCAATTCAAAATAAATTTCAGTTTTTTATTCGGAGCAACGTTTATGAATGACCCAGAAAGTTAATACTCCCTCAAGAATTAATTGTATCGATTCCTTTACACGTACAAATGAAACTGCTACTTGTAAGGTAAATATTTCCTCCCAGAATCTGGTATTTTCCTTTCCATATTAGGACTTTACAATTTTATTTCGCTTTAATACCTTCCTTAAAAATGAACCATACATACTTTTTTGCGATGTTTATTTTATTTTTTTTGCAAAAAAAAACGATCGGGCATATTTTTTATTTTTTAGAAAATAACCCGCAAACTTCTTAAATAAAAAGCATGTTATTAGCCATAGGGGCTTTATTAAATGGCCTGTACGATCGCCACATTTATCGCTAGTATAGATTTTTTTCATACAGGCTTTGTTAAGGGGCTTGTACGATCGCCAGACTAGAGTTTTTTTTCTGTAGGGTCAAAGAAAATGCGACCCTTGCGAGTCTATGGAGTATTTCTGGCAAAGAATAATTATAAATGGATGAAGACTAATAACTTCACAAATATTAAAGAATTTGCCAGTGCTTTTCGCAAGTCGTTTCTTGCAATATAGCTATGTCTATGCCTCAGTTTTAGTAAGAGTAGAGATAACTTCAATGAGATTTTTTTTATTATGAAACAATGGTTCATTTTTTCCCTTTTGTTTTTTATGCATCTTATGATTTACTAGACTAGTAGCATACTGAAAGATCATCATCGTATAGGCATATATGTAGGCTATATTCCTGAATTTTAAGTTCAAAAGCAATGATTTTGGTAAGTTGATTTTAGGTTTCAAAGAGAACAGTAGCACACTTGTGTAACCGTTCAGCCCAATCCACCTCCACCGAAATCAGTGTGCACCACCCTGTATGCTATATTAGGTTTTTTAAATCGACGGATTAGAACATAATATATAAATCCCACTAAATTAAAACGTAACATCAATGTGGCTTTAACTCGAGCATATTAAATTCCATTTTAATGAACACACTGTTTCGTCTTTACATTTTTTGAATTTCATAAAGACAGTAAGGAACGCTAAAGAGAGAGTGCGGTTTGCTAAAGGAATTTCATGAACCTTACCACGTTGAAAGTATTCTAATACTTGAAGTAAATTAAACTCTGTATTCACTTTAGCCCTTGTGGTATTTATCTGTACGCTATATTAATCAAAACTGAGTACAGGTAAACTTTATAGGGGTTTGAACACTGAAAACTTCTTCATAATGTGTTATATTGGATTTATTTGTAAGTTGAATTACGTGAGAAGTAATTTCTGCAGAATTCAATATGGTAAAATCAAGTTTGGATTGTATCTTATCCTTTCGTTCAATTTTCCCCCTTCCACGCAATACCACAGGTAAATCTTGTTTACAAATAAAGTCAAAACCTTTTAATCAATTCAATATTAGGAAAACAGAGTTGTTCTAATTTAACACTTTAACATTTTAAATTAGCTTTAATTAAAAATTAATTAATAATTTATTAAATTTAGTAACCGAGTGAGAAAATTTAGAAATTGTATGATTAGCAGTAATAGGAAATAAAAGTTAAAATAACTTCTGCTTTAAGAGGATATCGGAGTAACTCTAAAGCGTGTCGACTTTTCAGTGACAAAGAACAGAATGTCTCTACTAAAAACCATGTTTTTTTTAGTATCCCCCGTGAACCGGAAGTATTGTAATGTGAAAAAATCACCCTTCGAAATTTTTTCACATCTTTACGTTTTAGAGTCCTAGGTGCCAAAAAACATGTTTTGTCAATTCCGTCGGCCCGTCTGTCTGTCTGTCTGTTTGCGGCATAGCTTAAAACTGCTTAGTCAAATGACTTCAAATTTTGAACAAAAATTGAGGGTCATATGGGGATGACCTGGTAACATTTTGGTAAAAATCTAATGTGGCGAAACAACATGGCGGTCTAATGAAATGTTTAAAAAAACTATTACTAAAGAACTACGTATTCAGTGTATCCCAAATTGCACAAAAATCAAGTACTATGTAGAAATTAACTGGTAAAATTTTGATACGAATTCAAGATGGCGAAACAAAACGGCGGCTCACTCCAATATCCTCTTAATAAAGTTATTTTTAGAAAGATATTTCTGATTATTTTTATAGCCTGGCAAATATTTAAAATAAAAAAAAGCATTTTTTTTAAACATATTTTCAAAAATATGAACAATCATCAGATTTCAAAAATTCTTATTCATTTTTCCTAGATCCAACCCTATGTTTAACAATTTCATTTTTTTAATTCTTCTCTTCGATGACATGTTAAGATCAATTTATTACTAGTATAATAAATAAACAGACTATATTTGTTTAGTAATTTCCACTAAATTATTTCCGTTTAACAGCTGTTTCGACACACTGTGTCTTTTTCAAAAACCAACTTAAAACTGATACTAAAACAAGATTTTAACAGACCTTTACCTACTTAACCCTAGCAGATTTTAGCTATAAAGATTTGGGGAACCGTTTGGGTTCATTTGATCGTTCAATAAAATATTATGGTTTTTCCTCTTATTAATTTCTAGACTTTCGAAGTAATTTATCTTGTAACTTTTGTTGGCTGAATGCAGCGTTTTAAATTCTTTATTAAAATTATGATTTGTTTCTAATAAATGTTTTGCATAATTAGAATCCGTTTTTTGTTTAATATGTTTGTTTTGTGTTCTTTAATACGTTTATAAAAAGATCTACCCGTTTGACCAATATATACTTTTTTGCAAGAACCACATTTTAATTCATATACCCCTGATTTTTGGTCTGTATTTGTATTAGACTGGTTATTCTTAATATATCTACCTAAAGTTTTATTGGTACAAAAAGCTACTTTATGATTTGTTTTTTTAAGATATTTCTCCATTTTAGTGCTAATTTTTCCGGTATATGTTAATGTGTTAAACTTAATATTGTCTTTTTTATTGAAATTAGGATAAACGAAATTGAGTGCTTTTTTATATTGTTTTTTATTTTCGATTTTATCTGCTATGTTTGCGTCATAACCATTATTAACTGCAATCTGTTTTATAATATTAAGTTCGTTGTTAAAATTTTCTGTTGACAGAGGTACATTAATTAAACGATGTATAAAACTATGAAAAGCTGCCATCTTATGTGTGAATGGCTGGTTTGAAGTATTATGTATTGTTATATCTGTATAGGATGGTTTATGTATGATAAATTTCAAAATCGTGTTTATTATTAATGTTCCTGATTGATGACAAAACATCGCATATTAAACAAAAAAAACTGATTTTAATTATGCAAAACATTTATTAGAAACAAATCATAATTTTAATAATGAATTTAAAACGTTGTATGCAGCCAATAAGTTACAAGTTAAATTACTTGGAAAGTCTAGAAATTAATAAAAGAAAAAACCATAATATTTTATTGAACGATCAAATGGACCTAAACGGTTCCCCACTGTTAAATCTTTATAGCTAAAATCTGCTAGGGTTAAGTAGGTAAAGGTCTGTTAAAAATCTTGTTTTAGTATCAGTCTTAAGTTGGTTTTTGAAAAAGACACAGTGTGTCAAAACGAGCTGTCAAACGTAAACAAATTAATGGAAATTACTAAACAAATACAGTTTGTTTATTTATTATACTAGTGACAATGAATTTCCATCAAGTAACGGCTAAGTCGATAAATTATCAATTTATTAGTTAATTAGGTGTAGAAACGACGCAAATTTTTCCGAAATTTAAATAGATAACCTAATTATGTTTTTTCACATATAGTTAACATTATGATACACACTGTATCTTAATTAATATTACAGGTGAATGATTGAATACTGGATTTACTTCATCGATACTAATTGTGTCATTAAATTTGTTGAAATCTATAAAGGTCAGATTTTGTTTCTTTTGTTATAAGTATTGGCATACTACAGAATTTTTCTTCTTATAAAAATTCTTATGTAATTATTGCAAAATAGATTGTTTGAATATCTAGGTGTGATTTAATATATGCTACCACGCCTACTCAGCTTCGTGAATCATGATGTTTCCTTTGTATGCGGTACCCGATGCGGTGTAAAGAAGAAAATGCATTTTTATGATATTTAAAACAACATTAGTAAAGGGCGATGTATGGTATAATAATTACATAACCTTTATTAATTAAGTAGTAGGGTGTTATACTTCGCCATGATAAGGTCAACAAATAATTCGTTATAACTGTCCTTTTTAAGAAATGACGTAAATTTAATTTTTTTTCACTCTGTACATGGGATTTTCATACCAGAGGGCTTTTGATTATAAAAATACCACGTTTCGTCTCTTTATCTTTAAAGAGACTCGAGAAAATTGGCAAAAACCCAGCCATAAGAGATAATGTATTCCTGTTAACTGCACGATAATGTTTGAATCTTTCTCCAGCATTATGTCAGTAGTGGTCGGGTTTTCGTCAATTTTTCAGTTCTTAAAGATAAAGGTAGCAGTCGTTGGATATTTATAAACAGCAAGAAAATGTCCATAGGATGGACATATAATATATCCGGCTTTTCAAAATTATGATGATGTCATTTCAAACTGGAATTACTTTCCGACGTGTCACCTGCGTTTACATTAAAAATCTTCTCTGATCTTCTGTAGAGTGAAGATCAAAATACTGAATGAGCTTCAGTGAGCATAATTCAGTTCAGTATACGACCTGTGACCCACTTTAATGATTAATGTCTAGAATAGATATACATTCCTTTTATACTATCCCGAAACTAATGCAGGTACTTTGGTACGTTTTATATTAATGCTTTTGTTTAGCGACAGCGCAGCGGATTAAACGATTGTTTTTTTACGTAAACAGGTTCCTTAACGCTAGTGGACATAGCCTGTCCAGTTTCACCTAAAGGGTGTTTTTTTAGAGGCAGAGAACTTTAAATTGAAATAAAACACAAAAAAAATCAATGAATTGTTTTTATTTTAATGATAATTTTATGGCATTTAACATTTGAATATGATGACGGGCATGTGACCGCCGCGACTGGCGCGTTCATGACGTAATCTGGAGGTCCAATTTTCACACACTCTCCGCAGTACAGCAGGCTGTATTTCGGCAATCACTCGTCGAATGTTGACTTCCAAATGCTCAACTGTTTTTGGTTTATCAGCTTAGACATGCGACTTTACATACCCGCAAAGAAAATAATCTAATGGCGTCAAATCGCATGAACGAGGTGGCCAGTTAACAGGTACATTTCGAGAAATTAAGCGTTGCGTTGGTCAAATGTTTCTTGCAGTAAATTAATTGTTTCGAGTGCTGTGTGGCATGTGGCGCCGTCTTGCTGAAACCACATGTCTGCAACATTAATGCCTACCAACTCAGGCACGAAAAAGTTAGGAATCATGTCTCTGTACCGCTCACCATTGACTGTAACGTTCTGATCATCAGCATTTCTGAAGACATAAGGACCAATGATTCCACCGGCCCATAAAGCACACCAAACGGTGAGTTTTTTTGGATGTAATGGTGTTTCGACAATCGCTTGTGGATTCTCATCGCCCCAAATTCGGCAATTCTGTTTATTTACGACTACGTTTACTCTAATTGATCATACGCATCCCGTAAGACGCCGTACAGTGCGTACACAGCAAGCGATTGCTGCTGTCCAGCGTAGTGTTGATGATGATTCAAATGTGTCAGTTCGTCATCGTGCTCAACAATTAAACTTGTGGAGGAGTTGAAACCACACAATCATCGTTCGCGGCGTACATTAACTAAATGGGCGGAAGGAAACATTGATCCACAATTTCATTTGAAAATTTTGTTCAGTGATGAAGCAAACTTTTGGTTAAATGGAGAAACGATCTACAGTTTCTCGAATTAATCGCTCTGAAGGACGATTATGAGCACCATAAAACTCACGTAATGCTCGAAATGTTTCTTGAACTGAACCGTGTTTTTCAAAATAAATTTGAACAATCTGCAAACGTTGCTCCGGCGTTAGTCTATTCATGATGAATTGCCAAACCAAACTAACCTCAAAACGACCGAGAACATCGGCTGTTACAGAAAACAGTATTGCCAAATTAAAGTTCTCCGCCTCTAAAAAAAACTCCCTTATATATAGTGGCGGAGATTCCACAATATTATGTAAAAAATTAATATAACCTAATAATGAACCGATTGCACATTTTCGAGTTCGATCTACAAATTAACTCGTGCTTACTGATGGCTAACTTGACTCGTTATTGAGCTACGGGGTGTTTTCGAAAATTGGTCAATTTTGATAGGGTCCAGTATCTCGCTTACTATTGGTGATAGAAGAAAAAAGTAAATAGGTAATTTATGGAGTTTTTTACATAGAATTCAGTTACTATTTTTAAAATCTATTTCAGCTTCATAAGACATAAAGTTATGTTTTTTTTTCAATGGGACACCATGTATATTTTTTCTTAGTGGATTTTAAATTAAATTACCTTTCCGACGGTTCCAAACACTTATATTATTTTTTTAAATATAATGATTTTTTCATTATATTTTCCATGTGCGACTGAGCTTTTTATTTGAATCTTTGGGGTTTTTTTAATATTAGCATTACAAGAAAAAACGGGTGAACGCATCTCAAAACAAAATGCATGGGACCACCAGAGAAAAGTCCTCTACAATTTGGCGTGAGGCTCGTCAAAATCGGCCAAGCCGTTTAGACAATATGAGCGAACAAACATAAAAAATAGGATTTTTCTTAAATTTCTCTGGTGTCCTTGAAGATAAAGTTTTAAACCAGATATACATATTTATAATCAGCAAGAAGAGCCCCATTTGAGGAATATACAACTTACTTTAATAACTTGTAAAATTGAGTCTTTTGTTTTTTTTAATTATTAGAAAAAAAACTTGTTAAGCAACCCTACATCCTGTTTTTGGCTTATATAGCTAATTTTAAAAGTAAAGGACGAGATATGACATGTTAAAATGTTATCAAGATATATTGATCGCCCTGTACAATGTTTCTTTTTGATTAAACGGCAATAACGGTAAGTAAGATATTTTTCTGGATTTATGAAGTTTATTTCACGATCGCAGGGAATCAAATTGTATAATTCTTTAAAAAGATTTCCTGTACTTATCGGAACGGCATGGCGGTTCTTAGATAAAATAAATTGTTTTACTTATAAGCACAGAGGTTATTTTCTGCCGGTTCGTTTACTCGAAATGTCATTTGATACTTTAAAATCCCCAGACCGGCAAACCTATATATAGGTTAATCCCGATTTAGGCAGGTGGAATGGGATTTTTATCTTGGAAATAATTCCCCGAAAAGTTTTATATTAACCAGCTTCCTTGCTGATGTAAAGTTTCGTCCAAACGAGGACAAAATTAAGAGAAGTACGTAGGCATGTAGTTCCAGTAAATTCGTTAAAACATGTCAAAACAATACTTAACGTTTTGGCAAGAAAATGAGGGCCGTAGACTTTTTCTACACTAACGATACATGATAATACTTAAGGGCTTATTAGATTAACTGCTGAAAACATGCTTAGGGGAAAACTGTAATAAAACTTGGTTCACTGTCCAACAGCGAAGTTTCGCAACAAGACTACTTACTATGTTAAAATGAACTTGAGTGTTTTTACTCTCACTAAACACGAAAATTCGATTAGCTTTTTTAGTAGAATCGATTAATTTTTTTATGTTTAATCATTTTCCCGGTTAGCAAAACTTACATCAGTTAAAGTAATACATTTTGTTGAAAATCTGCGCGGTTTGTTTGTGTTAGATAAAGTTTTCCCTTTACCCTAAGAGAATATACACACTAAAAATCTGGGGATGTTGAGAGTTTAGAGCAAATTTGAAACTTGAATAACTTTCTTTAAAAGCATTTTATCTCGCTATACTATAATGCATTAGAAAGGGCTCTTTTTTCTTTTAGTGATACTTATATACTACCAAATAACGCAATACAGGTGGATCCAAAAAATCATTACAAATATCAAAAAAAAGTGCCTGTGTTTTGAAAATAACTTATAAGGTAAAATTGACTTTTAATTCAGTTTTACATTTTCGAATGAATTTACAGGTGGCCACGTATCCTACTATGGAAACGTCTTTCTTTAATTCTTAAAAAATAAAAATGCTATTGCAAAATTTATACTTTTTGATACTATAACTGTGCTTTGAATAAAAATCAATGTTGATCTTATTGTGATGGTTTGGTTCTGATTACTGATTTACTATACAGGGTATTTAAAAACTATCATAAAAACCTGTTTCTGGCCCCAGGCTAACCGACAACACCACAGGTCAATAGCCCCTATTATTGGGCAGGATACATAGCAAATATTAAGTTATAGAGAAAAAAAATATCCAGCAATATAAATTATCAAATATCTAACATATATAATTATAAATAATTAAAACTGATAGATTTACTTTTTTTACAATTGCAATGGAAAATATCCAAATAATTCTTCAAGCGATTGTGTGCAGTGGTGAGAATTTAAAAAGTTCGTTCTAGACTTTGGAAGATAAAATAATGGTGTTGATCTAGCGTGCACGTGAAAAGTTACCTGAGATAGTAGATTAGGAGCAGCAATTTTATTATTTACTAGCTTGTACAGAAATGTGAGCAGAAAATATTGTCTTCTTTTTTCAAGGGTGTCCCATTTAAATCTTAAAAGTAGACTTTGTCGGAAATATCAAAAAGTTTTAAAATCAATGTTAAAACTCAGGAATCTTAAAAATGTATACTGTACCGTCTCCAATTTATCAATATGCACTTGATAATTAGGATGTTAAATAGTGGAGGCATACTCTAACCTACTACGAATTAGAGAATGAAAAAGCGAGCATAAGGGTTCAGGTGACTTGAACTCCCGGTTAGATGGATAAATGAAAACCTGCTATCAACTATGACTCCCAAGAATCTTAAAATGTTCAACTCGTTTTAGAGCAACACTGTCCATACGATACTCATACTGCAGAGGAATTCTACTTCTACTGAATGATAAAACATTACATTTATTGATGTTAAGAAGCAGTTTTTTTTACACCATTGATTAAGTGTTAGAAAATCAAGACTCAAGTTTCGGCAATCGTCATTACAGTCAATTGCGCGTAGTATTTTTAAGTCGGCAGCATAAAGTAAACAATTATTCATACCGATAACGATGTCATTTATAAAGATGTTAAAAATGAGGGAACCAGGACAGACCTCTGGGGAACATCCGACGTAGCAATAAAAGTATCTGAAATATGACCACGATACTGTACAAATTGAAACCGGCATAAAAGGTAAGTTTGCAAAAATTTAACCAGGTCTCCCGAAAAGCCAAAACTGGATAATTTAGTAAGTAGAATACCGTGATCAAGAGAGTCGAATGCTTTAGAAAAATCCGTATAAATAACGTCAACCTGTGTATTACAATCCATGCTCTCAGAGATGTATTGTGTAATAATGCATAGATTTGTTACAGTCGACCTATCAGATACAAAACCATGCTGTTGATCAATTAGAAGAGGAGTTACGTAAAAAGATAACTGGGTGTGAATTACAAATTCAAACACTTTGCTAAAATTGCATATTATAGCAACAGGTCGATAGTTTTCTATCTTGAATAAAAATCAGATTGGGCAGATTTTTGACTCTTTCCGTATATCCGGAAAAGTGCAGTTCAGTACAAATAAATTAAAAATAACTGCTAAGGGTTTGGCAAAAAAACTTGCACAGTCTCGCACAATGAATGGAGGGATAAGATCAGGCTCAGAGGTCTTCATGACTTAATGAAGGCGATTATTGATGGTTCTAGGATTTGCGTGTATTCCTTTAACTGCATTTACGACTCGGGTGTCATTATCACTCGATATTCCGTGATTCTTTTTCTATAAGCAGACCACGAAGACCTAACTGCTAGGTGCCATGGTTGCTTTAAATAAAGAGAGGGGGAAGTCTATTTAGTTGGGATTTAAAGATTTGCAGATTAGGGCAGGTTCTTGGTGTTTGCGGTTGAACGGTGAAGAGATGCTCGAGTCTCCCTGGCAGGAATGACTAAGAGAGGCATAATGGATGATAATTCATCAGAACAGAGTCCATATTAGTATCTAAAAATAGAGATAAGTCGCCCACAATTTGAGTCAAGCTTTCTTGTGATGTTTAGTTCATCAATCGAATAGCTCTTCTTTGGACAGAGTTTAGAATATCTCTCTAAACAGGTTTGGAAAGTCGTATGGTGATGTGGAGTCTACTATCGTCAGCATAGCTGTGAATAAGGCTGTTGGTAGAAGTAAATAGATCATTCATATGTAGGAGGAATAGCGTAGGCAACATTGAACCTTCTAGAACGTGAGCGTTGATTTTGTGAAAGTCAGATGAATGACTATCAGCCTCTGAAGAAATACTTCTGTTGGAAAGAAAACTGGTAATCTAAGTACACATTTTTGTAGGAATGCCATAGGCAGTAAGTTTCTTAAAAAGTGCATCATGCCAGAATGGAGCAAATGCTTTGGATATGTCGAGGGTAATAACTGCTTCTCCAAGGAATTCGATGGACCTGTTCCAGTTGTGAGTGACGAAGGTAAGAAGATCTCCTGTTGAAAAATGGTAGCAGAAGCAGTATTGCCTGTCATGGATAAGTTTATAGGATTCAACGTAATTTAAAAGATCAGCATTGATATACTTTTCTAAGGCAAAGCAGGTACTGATGGTAGGGGAAACTCAGATTTTTTTTTAGACGTAGGGAAGATTTTATCACCAGAAGTTGAGGGTGGGAAGAAGCTTTTCCAAAAATTTTCCTTAATGTTTTTGGCAGCGACCAATTGGATTTTTCTACTATTTTGACAAGAGAGAACTTTGCCTCTTATGCGTGTGTTGAAGGCATTTTTGGGGTCTAAAATTCTGCGAGTGTAATAATTTTGTGCTTCATTTTTAGCTTGTCGATTTTTTTACTAGGTTTCTTAAGGTAAGTGTTATTTTCTCTAGTCAGGTGTAGTCGGAGGATTTTAAAAACCAAGGTTTATTGTTGGCAGATTTCGAACTCTAATAGAATTTGTTATAGAGGTTTATATGCCTAGTTGGATAAGATCAGAAATTTGTAAACTAATTTCGGAAGGATTGCTTGAAGAGAAGCACACATGATTGCAAGGAAGGAAATCGCGCAACCCATCACAATCACCTAAATTATAGAGCCAAATAATACGGTGGTTTGGTTTTTACAACTTCCAGTTGTACGGGACAAGAAACAGTAATTAGACCATGCTCGGAAGAACTCTGGGAGCGGATACGGAATACTGATACGGCTCTGGTTGGTTGGTGAGAAAGAGGTTCAATGGGTGTTGGCTGTGTTACGATGCGTGAGAAATAGGCAGGTTCTTTATAAGCTGATTGCAAAGGCCTCTGCTGCTCTATCTTGAGGATCGGTTTTAGTAGACCCTAATCATTCTTTATTATGAACGTGAAAGTCTCCAAGGATAATGATTTCAGAGGAAGGGAATTCAGAGATTAAATAATCCACTTTAGCAGAAAAAAATCGGACAGCTCGTTGAAAGAAGATTCAACAAATACATTTAGTAAAAGCTTTAATGACTAGCTTGAGCCGCAGCATATCGGATTTGTTCGATTCAGAATTGGGAAGTGTTATTCAGAATGGATTAATACGAATGTAGTCGCCGTTTAGATGGAATGATGGGAGAAGTTCATAGCCAGGAAAGCCAAAGTGATCGGTTACATTTTTAGAGCTTATTTTGATTTCGGTTAGGAAGAGAACAGAGGATTGGGGATAGTGGGGAACAGAGTTAAGGTTTTTACTATACAGATATTAGCCACAGATATTAGTGAACGAGGAATAATATTTCGATGGTAGAGCCCTACAAAGACTCCTCATCCGGAGATCTGAACAGAGAGGTATTTTGACTCCGATATATTTTACTTGAGGAACAGCCATTGTCATTTTTCATATAACATTGTCTACCTTGGGTTAAATAAGAAGAAAAGGAAGAAAAAGGAAAATCGATTCATATACACAGGGCTGGAAACATCAGAAAAGACACTATGAGCTGGGTCAACTTGCCGCATACCAGCTTCAATCATGCCACCAGCTCTTAATATTATTTATTCTGCACTTATATGTCATCCTTGCATATTTACATAAAAAGATCACTGCTCTGTGACTTTTAATCACATTTCCCTTAACTTGATAAATGTCCATTTAAACAGTTGAGATAAAATGGTGGCCATGAATTTAATGCATCAAAATAGTAGTAAATCGTGAATTTAGTAGTCTAAAAATACTGAATAAAATAAATTTTAGATTTTCGAATACCTTGCACGCAAAATATTGGTAAACAGCACCAAACCATTAACATGAAATCAAAAAGAGATTTTATTGAAAGCAGAGGTATAATTATAAAAACTATAAATTTCCCATATTTCTAACTAGAGAAAATAATTAAAAGCATTTCCATGGCAGGATACGTGGACTAGTTGTCAGTTTATCCAAAAATATAAAACTTAACTAAAAGCCATTATTTTTACAAGTGAGCAGCTTTAATATTTTTTTATATTTGTAATATTTTTTTTGGAACCCCTGCTTTGAGTAGTTTAAAGCATCAGATTTAAGTGTCACTAATAGTTAAAACAATGCTCTTACTGTTGGCGTATAGAATATGAGATACTTGCATAGGTCTGGATGTCTTCCCAAAGCAGATGCTTTACTGGGGAAGGGAAACACAAACAGATGAGAATCGACTATAGATTATGTCATCATCAACAATATAATTGTGTTCTAAAGTATAAAAACAAAGTCTGTCTATTATGTGTCTTTTGTTAGTTATAGAAGTTTAAGTTCATGCACTAACTACAAAATAAATGTTTTTGAAATAAAGCTCAGCAAAAATCTATTAAAAGATAATGAAAAGCAACTTAATATATCAGTGCTGTCGTGGTATATATCTAGAATTTCAGTGGGTTTATTTAATGTAGCTAAACACTCAATAAAGATATTTTGCCACGAGGAGACACATTTACTAAAAGTAAGGGAAATATATTTGATCTTTCGAGTGTTCAGTTAAAATCCGTGCATTCTTTTTAGTCGTCGAATTGAATTGTCCAGATGTCTTCCCAAAGCAGGTGCTTTACTGGCGAAGGAAAATACAAACAGATGAGAATCGACTATAGATTATGTCATCATAAATAATATAATTATTTGTGTTCTACAGCATAAAAATAAAGTGTCTTTTTTAGTTAGATAGGAAGTTTAAGTTTATAAGCTAAATACAAAATAAATGTTTTTAATAATACTTTTGAAACAAAGCTCAGCAAATATCCATTAAGAGATAATGAAAAGCAACATAATATTTCAGTGCTGTCGTGGAATAAATCTAGAATTTCACTGGGTTTATTTAGTTTAGCTAAACACTAATAAATGTATTTTGCCACTAAAAGTAAGGGAAATCTATTTGATCTTTCGAGTGTTCAGTTAAAATCCCTGCGTTCTTTTTAGTCGTCGAACTGAATTTACATTCAATCGATAAATGTAAATTTACGAAGCTTTTGTTAATGAGGAAGCTTTCACACACCAAAGTACAAAATCTGAAAAAGTGAAGTGCAGCAATTTCCTCCTGCATCTGCTGTTCTTTTAATGATATATGCAGATTAATTAAATTTAAAATTGTAATTTGCGAATTCATATAATATGCCAAATATGTTATTTGTTAATTTTGTTTATCGGGAAACGGCTATTATCGTCACAGGTGTTTGTATATTTATCAAACTAAACTGACATACCCCGCAATATTTTTGCAATTATCTGTAGATAAATTTATAGTAAACACTAGAGTATAAAATAGTAAACCAAACTAGTATGCAACTAGAATTTATTCAATGCTAAAATGTCCTAGTTAAATTTAGATTTTTTTTAATTAATCCGTTTAATAATTTACATACAGCGCCAGAGTGACCCACTTAATAGCGGAACATCTCTATTATTCTTAAGAAACGAAGACCTATTTTTTGTGAAAATTTAGAAAATCATGTTTTCAAAAAAAATCTTAGTGGGTCACTGGATTAAGCACCCTTTTATAAGAAATATTATCCAAATCAACATGCACATATTGTTTTATTTTTTGAGTTATTTCTTCTATCAAATAATCCATAGAATTAAAATTGTATCTAACTAAAACATTTTTTATGAGTGATAATATGATGCAAAACTGCAAAAGTCACTAGAAGAACTGCGTCCTAGAAAAACTGCTGCATATGCTGAAATTTCTCTGGAACGAGTGAAGAAAATAAACATGAAACATTTTTATAAAAAACAATAAAACCGACTGTTGAAAAATGTACTAAAAAGCGAACAAATAGTATTTTATTCCATCTCGAATATTTTACTCTGTGAAGTTGCCTTCAAACTTATTCTTAATTACTTACCCAAAAAATATATTTATGGATTTAGTGTTTTATTGCCTTAATGTCTTCCTGTCTTTATTAGTTGTTGACAATTTTTTTATAAACGAGTAAAGGTCTTGTTTATAATAAATAATATGTCAACCAGAAAAGTTAAAAAATATTATGGGGCATTTTTTAACCCAGAAATAATGCTTAAAATTCTAACACTTATACAGGGTCTTTTTGCAGTGTTGCCAAAGAAAGCAGCAATTCTTTTAAACAATGAAAAACTCTGGGAAGAACATTATACACACTAGTCGAATAAGCACATTTTTGAAAAATTCAGCTTAATAATGACATTATAGAAAACTCTAAGAGGTGCTTTTCAACAAGATTTTATTACTTCACGAATGTTTGTCTGGTTCAAATCTTGGAATGAATTTTTCACAAACTTCCATATATCGCTAGTAATAGGTAATAAAGTTTTGGTATTCGACTAAAAATCGGTATCTGGAGTACTGAAGAGTGCAAATTTTGAATTTCTAGTCCAAATAAAATGACGGGCATTTGTGCAGATTCGACTGAAAATAGGTATCTGAGAGTAAAGAGCCCAATTATGAATATTTTGTCAAGATGTGAAAATCGGTATTTGGGGGGTTTTTAAGAGTGCAAATTATGATTTTTTATTCAAAATGGCTAGTTCATATGGCGGACAAATTTGGAGCTAATAAAATAGCCTTTAATAGGGTCGATTACTGGTGTCTCTAAGTACCTTAATTAATTCTTAATTTTCGGGGTATTCTTCTGTGTTTGGAAATATTCTTCAGAAAAAGGGGTATTTTTTGTTAAAAAGTGTATTCTAGTTGTATACATTCTAGGCAGCGGTTTATCTCTCGTTATACTATGATTTTTTTTCATATTTCACACAGGATGCAAGTTATTTCAATTTTACTGAGTTTATTAAATCGATGCGTGCATCATTTTTTAGTTAAACCCTTTATATATTGTAATTTTATATTATTTATATATTAGTAATTTTATATTATTTATGTGGCCGTTAGAAAAACGCGGGATTAATTTTTCCTACAGGATATTACAAAAAATATGAGCAATTTTGTACGAATAGTTTTTATAGACAATATGTTCATGCTTTTTTGACACAGGGAACTTATTAAATCCTTGTATAAATTAGAAATTGTTTCAGGAAAAGTAGTGCTGTTGCATTTGAAACCAATACATAGACCTACATGTACTTACATTTTAACCATACAATTATATAATGTTCGGAACATTATATAAATAGAAAATAAAGGAAATAGAACGAACGCTTTCACGGCTGTGGTCAATTAAGAAATCATGGTGCTTTGGTGTCAAAATGGAATCACTTTCCGAGGTTTCGTCATTAATACACGAAGCCACATGCTGTATTGATGCCTATTTTGGAGAAAGAAACTGGACGATCAAAATTGCCTAAGCTTGAGGAACATGAACGATGCATTAAAAAGAAACAAATTGAACAATCTGCTGTATCTGAACACCAACATCCTGCTGGACATGTTATAAACGTAAAAGAATTCAAAGTTCTTGCGTTGGTCTAGGGATTCTAAAAACGAAAAATTACGCAATTTATTGAAATGTACAAGCATCCTGATAATTTTAATAGAGATACTGACTTCAGTTTACATCATACGTGGAAACCGATCGATCGGGTCACGGTCCGGTGAACACAGACTATAAATATCCAGCCTAGGTCTCTCCGAGTTCATTCAGTGTTCCCATCTCGTGAAGTAAAGATTCCTAAAGATGCCTCGTACAATCGAAGGCGAAACGTCTTAAAGTGATACTATTTTGACACGATCTAATCTCAAGAACCATGATTTCTTATTTTTTCCGTTTTAAAAACGTTCTGTTACAAAATTAAATACATTTTATTTGAAATTTTTTTTTTCAAGAAAATGCAAGGACGACGCGTTTTTCAGTGTCAACTGCCATATTTTGTATTTGGTTGAATATTCGGATTTTTCACTAGACTTATGGGGTTTCTGTTGGTGACCCACATCGACTTCTCACTTCGTAGATCATGTGATTTATGTATGTGAAGCAGCAGAATCGGTAATTTAACTTGTTCTTCTCTGTGTCTTCTAAAAGCATTATTTTTTTTTGTAAATAGAGGGCTGACTTCGGCTGAAATAGTATAAACGCCCAGAAGAATACCGACTGTTTTAATTCCTATCAGGCTGTTTTCTTTTTTGAAATTTTGAAAATCTACATACATACCCTCAAAACCAGTTTTTTTGAGACGACCCTGAATAGTCGTGTAATATATCTTAAACTAGTACAGTGTTAAAATTATTTTATTTTGGTTTATGATAATCTGAAGCTAAAGAATGGTACTTACAACAAAATAACAATGTTTGAGCATTTTCGTTACGACATATTATGTTGCAAACTTTGGAATTTATTTAGATAATCCCGCTGATCGTTCTAAGACGCATGCCGCTTTTGTTGCACAATAATTTAGAAAATTTCCACCGTAATAAGTAGAATAAGTAGATATCATTTTTTTGGCTGTGTGCAATTAAGGTAGCTAACTATTATAATCCAAGACATAAGCTTAATATTGTTTAAAATTATATTCTGGTATAGTTTACTTTTGTCTTGATTGTAAGTGAAATCAACAATAACGCTAATTGCAGAAATTATAAAAAATATTTTATTTCTTATAATTTTTGACCGCCATTTAGAAAATAGATAGTCCAAAAAACCAGAATAAATTTTTTTTTATTTCCTATAATGTTTTCGTACGCAATGTTACGTATTTTTTATATTTTTAAATGTAATGGAATATATAGCTAAGAGTCATATATGGCAATAGAATATTTTAAGGTCTGATATCGTATTTCTGCTATGAACACGTAATTAAGGGTCCGTTTTTCTGGTTGCAGCAGAAAGCTTTATTATTTCCTTTCCGGAATTTATTTTTATTATGGAAAGACTCTAATTCTTTATGACAACAGCACTAAGCTTTGAACTTTGAATTGTATTCGACATTTTTTTTGTTCAAATTAAGAAATAGTTTGTGGCATTTGCGCATCAGATTGGATTTTAGTTGTGCTTGAATATAATTAAGAACTTCAGAATTGATTATAGGTAACACAATGAAATAACTAAGCTAAACACTAAAAAAATTGAAAAACATAAAACTAACTTAAAGGAAACACTGAAATGTAAAAAATTGCATTATAAACGACCTTAGAAATTTAGCTTATGAAGTCGGCATCAAACTATTATTTGATTACTAGGTACTAAGGAAAGCCATGTATTTAATATTAGTTACATTCCTTTCGAATTTATTATTTTTTAAGACCTAATTTGGTCTAATACCTAAAAAAAATATGTGGTTTTTAGTTTAACCCCGACTTCGTAAGTAAAATTTTTAAGGTCTTTAAAGTATTATTTTCTTATTTTTCAATGCTTTTCATTTTTTCAAAAAAATGTTTACTTCCCTGGTTGTTTCCGTCGGTCTCTCTGTCTGTCAATCCACGGCATAGATAAAAAACTACTTACTCACTTAAATTTCGGTAAACAATTGAAAATTGTGGAGATGGAACTGTAACAGTCTAACATGGCGAAATAAAATAGCGGCGTAATAAAACGTTTAAAAAACTACTTACTCAATTGACCTCAAATTTTGCACAGAAATCAGATATGGTAAAACTTTGTTACGAATTTAAGATGGTGGAAGAATATGACTGCCTAATAAAAATGTTGTAAAAACTTTTGTACAAATCCATTATAGCGCAAGAAAGTTATTTTGATTTTTCCACAAAAATTAGATGTGATATATGGATAAACTGGTAAAAATATCGGCCTCATACAATTTTTAAATCAGTGTAAAAAAATTTAAGTACATTGATTTTAAATTTTACCTAGAAATCAAATGTGACATAGGGGGAAACTGGAAAAATATTGTTACGAATCCATTATGGTAGATCGAAATGGCGGCCTATTAAAATTCCCTCCCAATAAATTCTTCCATTTACCTACTAGGGGAATGAAAGATAATACAAATTGTTTTATAAAATTACTACAAGATGAACTGATCATTATTTACTTCCTTTGATATAAATTGTTTTATATAATAAAATAAAACCGACTTAAAAAAAATACACTAAATAGTGAAAAACAACATTTTATTCGGTTTCGAAAATTTTACTCTGTGAAGTCGTACGCCAAACTTATTCTTCTTTACTTAATCACAAAAATATATGTCTCTATTGAGTGTTTTGATGTCTAATACCACGAGTATAATGTCTTACTGTCTTTACTAGTTTTTAGTTTTTTTATAAACATTTTTTATTTCCTCCTTTTTAGCTCTAATGATTTGAATTTTATTGTTGAAATCAGATTTGCAAATAGCCACAATATATATGTTGTTTCCTGATAAAATGGTGAACGCTTATAGGTATATATTGCTGCCTACATCGGGTCGCGTAAACAATTCAAAATGGCACCATTCCACTATTTTTAACGTTTTTTTCGATATGCCTGCTATGGCGCCACTCCGGCAATGACCTAAAGTTTTGATCCAAATTGTTCAGCCGGCTGGCTCAGATGGGTTAGATGGAGTGATATCTGAAGACTTGAAGAGGGTCAAAATCTGGTTTGACGGTAATTTGTTGACTTTCAATGTGGCCAAAACAAACGTTATAACCTTTAGATGCACTATTGACAAGATAGATTTAGACTCAATACCTATCAACAACACAGATAATGTAAAGTTCTTGGGGCTTAATATAGATAAGTCACTTAATTTTAATATTCATGTTGAAGCACTTTTAAAAAAACTATCTTCCAGCTGTTATGCATTAAGAACGATAGCTAATGAACTAGAACCTTATGCTATAAGAATGGCATATTATGCTCTTGTTGAATCTCATTTGAAGTATGGAATTTGCTTCTGGGGTGGTTGCAGTGCATACTTGTTTAATTCTTTGTTATGTTGCAAAAAAGAGCTTTACGATTTATGTATGTCATACGAAGAGGAGACTCTTGTAAGTCTTATTTTATAAATGCGAAAATAATGATTCTTCCATGTTTGTACATTGCTGAGTGTGTTCATCTAGTTTTTAAGAAGTATAATTATTTAGCTACTGAGGGAGCATATTGCACGAGACAGGCTCAAAATATTCCTTTGCCAATCCCAACAAATACTAAAATAAAAAATAATTTTATATACAATGGGAAAAAGTTGTTCAATCATCTGCCTATTACTATCAAAAATATACAAAGCTTTACAAAATTCAAAAATGAAATAAAATATTTCTATCTCAACGGTCATATTATAGTGTCAAATAATATTTTGAGGATCGGTTTTAATTTGTTTGTCTTTATTTGTGACTAAGACTGTATCTCCCTTTTATGGTCTGAATGTGTCGCCTTTTGATTGTATAACAGTAATTGGTGTATATATATGTATATATTAATTTTTATAATATAATAATTAGCATCTTGTTTTATATTCTAACACTGGAAGCTGTGGTGGAAGATAGATCAAAATACAAGAGTTCTAACCACACTACACCACAACTTGTTACGTTCTGGACGCGCGTTTCGCTAACCAAGTTAGCATCATCAGCAGATGATATAAACTAAAGTAACTTATCCTAACCGAGACTATTTATAGGTAAATGTAGAAGTAAAAGTACTTTAAAACAGTGTAAACAACGTACAATATTTCAAAATGGTTAGTAGAAGAATTCGGCAAATTAAATATCTCGTATGATAACTTTGAGGTTACTAACTCGTTAGAATTCTTAGATAAAATTAAGAATGTTCACTTAAAAGAAGGTGAAATTTTAATATCTTTTGATGTAAGCTCATTGTTTCCTAGTGTACCCATACCACTAGCTTTAGAGTACCTAAAGGAACTACTTGAAATCAATAATTTGAAGAAAGAAATTATTGATGAGTATTTACTTCTCACAAAATTATGTATGAATCAAAATTTTTTTCAGTACAACAATAAATATTATAAACAACTAGAGGGAACTGCGATGGGCAATTGCTTATCTCCGTTCCTTGCAAATTTGTTTATGGGCAGATTAGAAACCCAATTCAAAAAAGAACTCAAGTATTTCCCAAGGGTGTGGTATAGATACGTAGACGGTATATTTGCTATTTTTGATACTAAAACAGAAAATTTGGACACTTTCTTAGAAACATTAAACAATAAATATCCTTCCATTAATTTTACGTACGAAAAGGAGAACAATGGATAATTACCTTTTCTCGACACGTTAGTTATTAGAAATAACGATAAATTAGAATTTGATATTTATAGGAAATTTACTAATACTGATAGATATATAACATCCGACTCATTTCATTGCCGTCAACACAAAATGGCAGCATTCCATTTCTTAACTCACAGGTTAGTCAATTTTCTACTAAGTAAAGAACGTTTTAACAATGAAATGAATCGGATTAAAAATATAGCTAAAAGTAATGGATATAATGATAATTTTGTACATAAACTAGTAAATAGACATAAGCATAAGAAAATGTTAAAAGATGCCATTACTCTTCAAATACCTGAGGCTTCCAATAAATTCATAGTAATCCCATATGATCCCAGATATACGAGAGGTCTAGAAAAAGTATTTAAAAACGTAGGTTTTAGAGTAGCCTACAAAACGGAGAATAGTTTGAAAAATCTCCTTGGAAACCCCAAAGACAAAGTCGACTTGAGGGAGAGGAGTGGCATCTATGAAATTAGCTGTAATGACTGCGATCTAAAATATGTTGGGCAAACTAAACGCTCCATAAACATTAGTTTTAAAGAACACATGGCACATTTCAGATACGGAAGAACAGAAAAGTCAAGCGTTGCCCAACATGCTTTGGAAAACAATCACCGAATATGAATAAATAATCTTAAGTTGATTAAAAATGTATCTAATTATAGATTATTGGATGCATTTGAGAGTATATAAATAGTTAAATGTGGTAAGAAAGCACTAAATAAAGACAGAGGGCCTATTCCCTATAGTCCCCTCTATTGTTTACTTGACAACGGTACAGTCGGGTGCAACCAAGTGTGACCACATTTACCTATAAATAGTCTCGGTTAGGATAAGTTACTTTAGTTTATATCATCTGCTGATGATGCTAACTTGGTTAGCGAAACGCGCGTCCAGAACGTAACAAGTTGTGGTGTAGTGTGGTTAGAACTCTTGTATTTTGATCTTGTTTTATGTGTATATATAGTTATCTTTTTTTTTATTATTTTTTTTATATGTGTGCTTTTTATTCTCAATTAGACAATAAGTAGTTTTAATTTAATTTTTCTATACAGTTTTTTCGCTTTGTCAATGAGATCTACATCTTTTGATAATAAAGCATGTTTGACTTTGACTCTATATTATTATTTTAGTTGTTTCCTTATCTTTATTTTTAATGTTTATAACAAATAGATATTTACACGAATTTTTGTTCATTCTGCACTATTTCTTATCAACGGCGCTTAAAAATGTTCTATTTTTATGGATTAATATTTTTATTTCTATTTTAAAGGAAAACTCTTTTAGTGTTCATTCCTGAATTACTACATAAGAGCACTTTCCATACAAGTCCGAGAAAATCAGGGCTGGAACTCTATAAAAATATAAGGAAAAACAATCTGAAAAAAGTCATTGTTTGCCTTTGTTGCCCTTTTGGTGCCTCGTAAGTTTGTCATTTTCTCGAAAGCGATAGAAATATTACAATTTCATAAAATATGTTTGCAAAGTCGAGCCTCTAAAGACTAGTAATATTAGGGAATTCTTAAAATAAATTTTAATTATTTTCCCCCCTTCATTAGCGAGCCGTCTGTTGAATAAAGCGTTAAATTTTATTATTAGATTAAAAAATTATTCCTTTTTGCATCACGACGATGTTTCCAATTACGTCTTACAGTACTTCAGTTGTTTTTCACATATTATTATCTTCTATTATGCAGAGAGGATCGAAGAGTTCGACAGTGTAAGGTCCAAGGACCTCGGTAAGCTCATTAATAAATTACTCATTTTAGTATTATAATTTGTGAATTTTAAATGAATTTATTGGTGGTATTTACATATTGTACAGGGTGTCCAGGAGAATGTGGGAAATCTTAATTTTCTTCTAAACTGCTCAACAACTGAGATATTCCGCCTTAATTCTAGGCTGTGTAAAACCTAATTATATTTAAATAATTTATGTTGTAACTTACAACGACATAAAAAAATCAACAGCAATACAGAGAGTAGCCCGCGACGAGTACCTACCTGTCATGTTTTTTTCTACATAACTTTTAGTTGAGTAAAAATATTTCATGATTAAGGTTTTTCCTTATCACCTTTTTTAGACGTTTTTTAAGAAGGTATCCTTTATCAACTCCGAAAAATTACAGCGTTTTCGGGAAAAGCGACCTTATATGAAACACCGCAGTTATACACTAATCTAAATGGATCAAAGTGGTTAACCTAAATAATTCATTTCTTTTTTCAGTTAGATAGGACTCGATGCGATCTTCCAAATGAGCCTAATGAAACAAGTATGTGATAATAAAAATATACAAGGGGTCCTAGATTCAATATCCTTGTTATTCAATTCAATATCCTTATTAATAAAAGAGTTTAAAAAAAACTTTGTATGGGTTTGGTATGTTTGTATAGCTACAAAAATGTATGAAAAGTGAGAATCATCTTAAAAAAATATACAGAGTGCTTCAAAAATGTGACAAACTAAACAAGTGGAATATTTCAACTAACTGTTGAAGTTAGATATAGGTCATGCTAGAAATGCAACTGTATCCAATTGTAATGTTTGTCACGCAGTTTTGGAGCACCCTGTAGATTTCTTTTTTTAAAACTCCTGTACATTTTTTTCTATAAAAGAGCAGATTCATTCTAAATTTTATTAATTTTGTAAAATGTCTCGTATCTATATCCTTGTATACAGAATATATTGGCATGATAAATGAAAATAACAATAAAAATGTAATATTTAAATGTGTTCAGATTATTTGTTGCATGTATTGATTGACAAACAAAAATCTTTTTTGGCTTTTTCGCAACTGACTAATAATATTTAACTTTAAATTAATTGAAGCAAATATTTAATAAAATTACATACCTCAACATGCAGACTAGTCTGTCTACGGAATGTTTCGATACATAATATAAACAATATTATTTAAACAAGCATAAGAAATTATGTCATTTACCTTAAGTTTTTATAGACACTATGTGTAAGTAAGTATAAATGTAATCTAAATTTTCCAATGGGGATGATAAAATCGTGATGATAGAAGTATATAAATTTTCACTTATATCACAAGAGCTTAAATTATTTCTGGAATCTTTTTTTTTTATTCCACGAATATTTTGAATATTTCTTAAAAAATATTCGTTGCCAAAAAAAATTCTTAGGAACAATTTACACTCGTGTGGTATTCGGTAAGAAAATTTTACACCAAAAATTTGAAATAAAATTGTGAGTCAAACCTGACATTTTAAATTAATTTCATTGGTTGACGACGACAGCTGACGCGACAAAAAATTTCCACTTAAATACCGCCTAGCACAAAAAAAAATCAGACATTTTTTAGGTTATCATGCCATTGTAAAAAGGAATCTTATTGGTTCAAAAGAGAGGGTGTGAAGTTTTTAAAGAAACATAATATTCAGATACATATCTGTTAAAAATTAACGGTGCACAATATTTTATGGAACAGATAAACAAGATAAAAATACAGAACTACCAAATAACTTTGTATATTAACGAGTAGACAAATAGAATAATATGTCAAAAAAACGAACAATTGCTGAAATGTATGTAACAAATTTTTTCATGGCTTACTTAACAAAACTGAGCAATGCAGTTGATTAAAGTTACTTTACCATGCACACCTACTGAAAATATTGTATTTGGTGGCTCATGGGGGCAGGAATGCTATCTAGAATATTTATTAGCCCATAAAGATACTAATTACATTAGTAATTTTTATCGAACTGTCTGAAACAAAACATTGTTGCAGGCGAGTACTTTACCGGTGAAAAATATAAATAACAAAAGCTTGCAGTAAGGTTGTTGTTCGCCTCATTACTAGAACCAAACTGAATTGTATCATTAACTATGTAATACATTAGACTAGATAAATGTTCTATATAACGAAAAACTAAGTATTGAGAAAACCCGTTTTGTGGCATCTAGGGATCCTGAAACGTGAAGATATCTAAAAAACTTAATATAAATATACCCTCCATCTCACTCACCATATATTACAAAACTATTCTTATTTTTGATGAATTATGTTACTTTCAGTTAAATGATGTGCCTTTATTTTAATAATTAGTTTAATGATTTTATCACATACCTAGGTAAAAATAAGTATGTTTCCCATTTTACATAATTCCGAGTTTATTTCCTCGAGTATTTATTATTCTCCAGTTGCAAGTGCACATCATGTATTTGTTTTGCGCCGATTGCTTTTAAGAAACTTTACAGAAGTTTGACGTGTGAGCCAAAAGAAAGATCGGTGGAATTTGTCAAGAGAGCAGTAATTGGAAAAGTGACCTATTTCCGGAACAATATGTCTTGCAATATTTTAAATGTACGACGACACATTTTCAATGAGTTGAAAAGGCGGTTGTTACATGCACGTGAGCGTAAGAAGAATTTAAGGGCGGAAAGCTAATTGAAGTGGGAGGGTATTTTGCCGGTAAAATAGAGGATTACTAGGATGTTGCGGCGTTGTCCTGGCGTACCTTATTTTCCATGTCAGGTCTTTACTATGGTTAAAGTCCATTAGGGAATAATTTTTATGTACGTAGGGCCGAATATTCAGTACACACTGTGTGAATAAATATAAGTATCTAAGAAAATTGTTATTTACTTTAAAACATCAATGGCTATGTTATATGTAATAATAATAATTAATAAAAAAACAATTTCTGGGACGTAACATATAATTTTGAGATTGAGTAGCACTACCCTCTTATAGGGTTCAAACAATGTGTTAACATAGGCTTTGATTTATATTTTATTGTTTTTGTAATGGTAATAAACTGGTAAAATTCTAGTGCAAATCCTATGTTGCAAAATTAAATTGTGGCCTAATAAAACATTTTTAGGGTATTCGGTAAAACCCATTTCCTGAATTAAAACTTGTTTTTATGGGGGAAAATAATAAATGACATAATTTATTTTTTATAGGGTATGTTAATCAGGTTTTTCAAAATGAAATAACATTCAAACTGTTCTGCTAAGAGATTCCACCACACACATATAACATAAATTATATATCCATATAGCTATTTGGTAATAATTTTATACACATTATATAATTATAATATGTGACATTTTTCTGGATAAAGTAAAAATTTCATTAGGAGGAAAGTTCTGTTAAAAGGGCTTTACCTATTTTTGTACACAAATTCCCAGAACCTACCTTAAAATAAGTATTGGAGTATTACAATTTCTACAAAATCCATAAAGTTGTTCCGGGTTAAGGCCAATTTTGTATATATCATATTACATATGTAACAATCATTCAGATTTAAACAAATATACGTTTTTCATCTCTACAACTTTTATTGTCCAGATCTAACATACATACGTGCATACAAATATTCATTCCTGCCTATTTGAATACCTATTTAAATAAAATGGAATCAATACTTGTTTCTGTGATTCCATTTTATGCCTTTGCCCTACACGGGGCTCGTTAGTCTATGGCGGCCTGATGAGCTCTAAAAAGAGCGAAGCACCATTGCAGGACATGTTCCAGATAGGAATCATGGTATCCTTGTTGTGACGTTGGTGTAACAAAAATACATCCGTTTTTACACTGATTTTCTTATTAGGCTGCTATTTTATTTTGCAATCATGGATTCGGGCCAAAATGTTACCAGTTCATTCCTATGTAAGACTTGATTTTTGTGCAAAATTTTAGGTAAAATGGATATTACCAGGTCATTTCCATCCAAATCGGGTAAGTAGTTTTTTAGCTACGCTGCGAACTGACAGACAGGCAGACAGACCTGGAGAGAGATCGTACCGTAAATTCGGACTACAATTTTACCATTTCATCTCTATACCACAATTACTTCTTGCACAAAATGTGAAAGCAATCTAAAGTAGTTTTGGAGGCTGGGCATGGAGGCATCTTGGGATTCGTACCATAATTTTGCCAGTTGATTCCTACAAAATATTTGATTTTTGTGCACAATTTGAGGTAAATTGGATAAACAGTTTTTTAGTAATAATTTTTTTAACATTTCACTAGGCCGCCATGTTGTTTCGCCATATTGGATTTTTGTTACCAGGTCATCCTCATGTGACACTTAATTTTTGACCAACGAAATTGAGAAAACGTGTTTTTCGGCGTCTAGGGACGTAAATATATATGTTTTTAGGTATTTTCATTTTATGTTTTCAATAATTTATATTTTCAATAGGAATGAGAGTAATTCAAAAATTATAATTTAAGGAAATAAATATTGATTCATATCTTTAACATTGTTTTTTTTGTGTTAAATAATTACAACTCTTCGTAGATAGGGCAATTTTTGTATAATTTTTCTCTATTTTCTGCTTCTACAGTGTGGACAACAATAGAAATCTGTATTGAATAATTAACTATATATATATATATATATATATATATATATATATATATATATATATATATATATATATGTAGGCATTATGTTCAGTTTAGTATTATTAAATACTATGACGCTTTAGGAATTTGACTTCAGGTGAAAATTAACGTCAAAAATAAAAACACATTAACTTAAACCCTTTACTAAAAAACTGTTGAATTTAGGAATTAAATGAATCTTAGGAAACATCTTTAGAAAAACTAGTAGAATAGGAAAATGTAATAAAATACTGAGTATACCATTTAAAAAATAAAAGCTGCTTTCAATTACTAAAAAACGGTAAACTTGACAATTTTGCAAATGTCCCCGCGGCCTCGTCGCTTTTCTATACATGGTCCAAATTTAATTAAAATTGGATGAGTGATTCTCGAAATATTTGGAGGCTTTCAGACTCTTGTTACACACACATATATATATATATATATATATATATATATATATATATATATATATATATATATATATGGTGTGTCCCAGATTCGCTTCTCTATATAGTGATCTCAGCTCCTATTATACCTACAGCAAAGGTTAAATGGGAAAAGTTTTAAATGAAACTTAGGAAATGGCGGATTTCGTTTTTTGCCAGTAAACCCAAAACGGTACATTTAACAGCTGTCAAAATGTTGCATTATTGGGACACTTTTTTAAGACGAATAAGATAACGTGTACGACAGGTCTCCATCGTATTTTGTTATCCTGCAAACCGCCTCAACGTTCATTTTCCTTATTGTCGCCACATTGGAATTTTCGATTTTTGGAAAGAGCGTAAAATTTCCAGTCTAGTGATGTCTCATAAGTGCATAAAAAATTTGAGTATCATCGGAATATCACATTTCTTAAAGTTAGGTCTCAATTATTTCTAAGGACGCTATGATTTATTTGCCACAATATTACATTAATAAGTAATGTATTAAACGCATCCAATTTTCAATACAACATGAACGTAAATAACTACTAAAAGAAATCTAAATAAGTTCTTATCTACTTGGTACCTGGGTTACATTAATTTGCAGATTTGTAAAATGACGTCCATTTGCATCGGGACAGTTTTTCAAATGACTAACTGACTGAATGTATGACTTGTTTGTCATACATTCCTGGCAAATGTATTTCCGTTAATATTTCTAAATGTGTCCAAAATCTTTATCTCAGGATTTCTATGGTCGCAGGGGGATCAAATTCATAGGCCTCATCTTTCGTGTGAGCCCAGAGGTAGAAATCCAAGGGAGAGAGGTCGGGGCATGTAGGAGGCCAAGATATTCGACCATTTTAGGGAAATAATTCTTTGGCCAAACTGCTCTTTTAAGAAGTTCCTGGCTTGAATGGTGGTGTGAGCCGGAGATCCATCCTGTTGAAAACAGGTTCTTCTAAACTTATCTTCCTTTAGAGTAGCTCGTAAAGTCGATACAACCTGGTTTCGCAAAAGCTCTAGATATCTCTGTCCTTTTACGTTGTAATCAAACAAAAATGCTTCTATAAGTCGCTTTCCTAAAATGATTAATAATGTAATTTTTAATAGGTGCCCAATTAAAAAAGGTAAGTTAGATTAAACTACCACCGACCCCACACCATACGTTACTTCCAAATCTGATCTGTAGACGTCTCTCTGCCACTTCATGACGGTTTTCCACAGGCCAATGATGACTGTTATGCCTATTAAAAAATCCACAATTCGTAAACCTACTTTCATCGAATCACAAGACATGATTTACAAAATCGGGATTTTCATTATACTTCCTAGTATACCACTCGGAGAAGCGTAGTGGTCTTGGAGAACCAGTTTTCTTAAGTCCTTGAATTATTATGGGTTTGTATGGATGGTACTTTCCTGTTCTACAGTTCTTACCGATGCACTAGGGTTTCCGTTGATAGCTTGTAAAATGTTTCTGTCGCGATTTTCATTGTTAATATTGTATCCGTTTCTAGGTTGTTCGAAGGCCCCATGGTTAATTAAATTGATTACGATTTTTCTGAATTGAGTTTTATGAGGCTGCCGTCGCTCAGGTTACACCTCCAAATACCTTGCTGAGGTAATGTCGGCGTTTCTGTGTGACTGCAAATACAGCGCGAACATGTCAAACTTTTCTTCATTTGAAGAGGGAATACCGGCCATTTTTAACAGGTCTTGGGTGTCAGATTTATGATTTTAGACAAAATTGAGACCTAACTTTACGAAGTGTGAAATTTCGATGAGACTCAAAACTTATGCACTTTTGAGACATCACTAGACTGGAAATTTTACGCCCTTTCCAAATATCGAAAAACCGAATATGGCGGCCATAATAAAAATTAAAGTTGAGGCGGGTTGCGGGATAACAAAAGAAGATGGAGACATGTCGTATACGCCATCTTATTCGTCTTAAAAAAGTGTCCGAATAATGTCACATTTTGACAGCTGTCAAATTTACCGTTTTGTATTTACTGGCTAAAAACGTAATCGTACGATCGTAAATCTGAAGCCGGATATCGAATGCGCTAAGTTTCCTCTAAAATTTTTCCCATTTAACCTTTGCTGTAGGTATAATAGGAGCCGAGATCCCTATATAGAAAAGCGAATCTGGGACACACTATATATATATATATATATATATATATATATATATATATATATATAATTTTTATTTTCTTGGGTTAGGGTCCTTATAAAACGAACAGCATATTACTTACTAAATCATGTTACAAATTGACGATTTCGATCATCTCGTGATCTCTATCAAAATACATAAATTCTATAAAGGAAATTTTCAGACAATAACGTTTAAAATTTAAAATTCAATAAAAATGTCTTACCTTTTTCAACAAAAAATTGAAAATTAGATGGAACATCCGTATCGTGAATGTGACAATGTTTTTGTCACATTTACGATACGGACACAAACAAGAAACTAATATTAAAATATGGATTTATCTGTCAAAATAAAGGAACATTTGAAATGTGTGTTATTAAATAACAGTTTGTCTTAAAACTGTTGGAATGTTTTAAAAAAATGCATATTGATAATTTGCATGACTCCTAGCTAAGCCAGCGTATGCGCTTCATTCAAAATTGTACACGAAAATTCGTTGAAACAAGTGTGCTTTATCAATTTGAGCATAAGAACGAACTCTTGACAATGTTAAAGTAGCATGAAACCTTTTCTGTGAAAAATTGGACTAAAATAAATAAAGCTTTCAACGTTCGAGCACCAGTCTACAACACACTTTACATGAACGTCGTTTTAAAAAATAGGACTTGAATAGTGTTAGTCGTAAAGTTAAAGGTTTAAATTTCGCGAACGTAGTTTTGAAGTAAAGCGCAGCAGCGTGCATCTTCTTAACCGTAAAAATAAGCACGAGTTCAAGCAGAATCCCTCGGGATGCAGTAGTGTTTCCAAAGTCACTATTTGGATGTAACGAGCACTTTATATAATTTAGCAGTTTCCTCAAGTTTATATTTGGTGAAATAATGTCAGGAAACATTGGCAAGAGGCAATGATAACTAACAATACAGCTTTCATTAAATATTTATTAATTTGTCAAAGTATTATGGAGGAAGATAATTTAGTTACTAGCGCAATAAGAAGTAAATATTTTGGCCGAGCTGAATTCACTTCCGTAACAGCAGGTAACACATTTCTTGATCCGAGTTCACTACGAGATAGGACAGAATTTACTCTCTTGGCCTTAACAGGTCAAATATTTATTATAAGCTTAATAATTTTTGTTTAGTAAAAGTCTGTTTGTGTCTGTGTAAGCCAATAAATAAAGAAGACAAAGGAAGAAGCGTAAGCTTTTTGACTGTTGTCCGGGATGGCTGTTGCATATAGCGGATGTAACTTCCGGTAGGCAAGGTTTTTCTCTTTTATAGAATTTTAGGGAAAGGTATACAGCCATTAAATAAAAATTTTGCTTTGAATTTTATTCTTAATCTATATTATCAAATTAAAAGAACAGTAATGTACACCTTTGCAATTTAAGGTTAAGTCTGTTTTGAAACATGATGCACACAAATCAAGTATACCATAGAAATAACATGTAATATTTTGCCACGAATCCAAGACAGCAAAATAAAATGACTGGCTAATAAATTATTTAAGAAATTAGCGTGAAAAATTGCTTATTAGATTAATTTCACATTTTGGGCAAGCGTTAAGTGTGATATAGAGATAAACTGGTAAAATTGTGGTACGAATACAAGACGGCGAAACAAAATGGCGGCCAAAGAAAATGTCTAAAAAGTTAACGCAAATAAATCTTATTCAATTGTTTTCAAATCTTGCAGCAAAAGTGAATGTGACACAAGGATTAACTTGTACGAATTCAACATGACGGTGCAAAATGACGATATAAAAAAATCAGTGCTAAAACTACTTATTCAGTATATTTTAAATCATACCCAATTAATTGAGGCATAGGTCGAAACTGGTAAAATATTATTACGAATTCAATATGGTGGAACAAAATAAAAGTTTGATAAGAGAGAGATGAGACTTTGTGCGGAACTAAATTGAGTTACACTTTACTATACCTAATAAAAGGAAAGATTCATATTCTTATTTTGGAGAGTTTACAGTTAAAAACTACTTATCACGTAGCCACGGATTTCCCATTTCGAACTCATTTTTTTAAACATTAAAAAACAATAACTTTTGATGGAAAGTTTGTAAAATTAATTCCTTGACGTCTCTGGTATTTACTAGATTTTTTTCTTAACAGGAAATGCGAGGAAATGTCAATGGTAAAAAATTAACTATAGCTTAGATCCACTTATCTCAGAAACTGTCATATTTAATCATACGCAAAGAACCATAAGGACCATTTTTGACTTGTAGGTAATTGTTCTATGTAGTTACAATATTTTGGCAGATATTGGCATAAAATTTAATTTTTGCAACTTTTTTGCAATTTTTTAACTTGCGGGGTTAGTAACGTAAACTGGGGCTTTTGCATGTCTAATATCTGAAGAAACTTGTCAATATCGTCAGTAAAGTATAAATTATTTTTCCAGACTATTATTATTTAACAAACCTTTGCTGCCTATTACTGCCCAAAGATGTAATTCCTCCTATAATATTTAGGTTGACTTTGTTACTAAGTGTAGCAGTGCTTTATTACTAATAAATAATTTTTAACTGTATAACAATTTTTCTGACAACCTCCTGTACATATTTGTTTCAAGGCAATTAAATGTTAAGTTGTCCTTAATGTTTACCATTTGTAGAAGATGGCTCCTTTTAGTGCTTAAACATTTTTATTGTTTGTGACTTTTTTAATAATAGCTTCTTTGAAACTAACTAGTTACTTCACAAGTAACTATAGATACTTTTGAAGTAAAAAGTTAGTTTACAAAAGTATCTATATTATAGTTACTTTTTTCCCAATTGTAAAAGTAACTTAGTTACAAGGTAACTAGTTACCGAAAAGTATCTTTTTTATCGAATTACTCACAGCTCTGATTGGTGATCACTTTTTGTGCCAAATCTTCACCATTTTTAGATAATAAGACTAATGCTAAGGTACATATGTTTGATAAAGCAAACGTTGCTCAGATTAAACTATTTCAGTAGCATAGACTGGAGTTTTATTGTTGTCTCCAAGGACATCGACACTACTATTGACAAGTGGTTCTATGATATTATTAATAACGCCACTGAAAAATATGCACCCCAAAAGACTATATCCGGTCACGCATATCCTAAGTGGTACAGAAGGGAACTCAAGAAACTTATAAATTACAAAAACAAAACTTTATAAGAAATATAAATATACAGGTAAACATTCTGATTATTTAGCTTATTCAAAAATAAGAAGAAACAAAATACCTAATAGAGTTATGCTATCTAATGTACGTATCAAACACACAACAAATGATTCCTACAAATATCAAGTATTTTTGGTCATATGTCAACTCTTTACGTAAGAATAATGGTATTCCAAAGGTCCTGGAGTACAATGGTACATCAGTTGAAATTCCTAGGGATATTTTTAATGCTTTGCGAACCAGTTTAAATCTTGTTTTTCATATTACGACCCTTTTCATCAATTTTGGAGACGTTTCTGAGGTTCTGGACAACTCATTTCTTCTACATGTTTTTACACCCAGAGAAGTTGGAAATAACATGGCATCCCTAGACAGAAATAAAACCACTGGACCCGATGGTATACCTTTATGTGCTCCTGTGTGTGAAATATTTCAACAGTCCTTCAGGAATTCAGGGAAATTTTCGACTGTTTGGAAATGGTCAAGATTATTTCCTGTTTTTAAATATGGTTCAAGAGGTGATATCAAGAAGTATAGGGGGATATCTTTGATATCGACAGTTGAAAAAATGTTTGAAGCAATAATAGCGGATGAACTGTTTCAAACTTACAGAAGTTACATTGCACCAGAGCAACGTGGTTTTTTCCAAGGCAGGTCTAAAACAACAAAACTTGCTATCTATCAGAACTTCTTAAGCATCAATATAGAAAAGGAATACCAAGTTGATGTCATTTACACGGACATATCAAAACCCTTTGACACTGTTCATCATGGTCTCCTACTCAACAAGCTTCATTCTATTGGTATTTGTGGTACTTACTTGGAGTAGATCCGACCCAACCTTAGTGGACGAAAACTATATGTGAAACTCAGTGTTCATCATGGTCTCCTGATCAACAAGCTTCGTTCTATTGGTATTTGTGGTACTTACTTGGAGTAGATCCGACCCAACCTTAGTGGACGAAAACTATATGTGAAACTGAGTGGCATCTCTTCGCGCGAGGATAATGTGAGTTCTGGTGTTCCACAGGGGTCTTATTTGGGACTTATATTATTTTTATTGTTTGTAAATAGGGCTGTTTCTATTTTTTTAAAATGTAAATGTTTGTTGTACACAGATAACCTAAAATTTTTTTATGTTGTCAACATTTACGAAGACTGGTTCAGGAAAACTTTTTGTATCTTAATATTACCAACAATCATGTGCTTTTTTAGATGTAAGGTTCCAATAATATTTGACTATTGTATTGGAAATGATATTTTGGAATCAGTAGACACAATAAACCATTTGGATGTAGTTTTTGACAAGGAGACACATTTCAATATACATATTAACATTGTCTTAAAATCATATAGAATGTTGGGATTTTTGAAGAGGAATTATAGGCATATCTGCGATACTAAAGCTATTATGTCCATGTATAGTTGTTTAGTTAGGATTATTGTTCAGTATTTTAATATAATTTGGTCTCCTTTGTATTTATGTCATATTAATAGAATTAAATCTGTTAAGAACAAATTCTGTAAGTTTATGCTGTACAAATATAATATAACTTATAATGACATTTCATATATGACTACAACTGGACTCAATAGTCTCAAAAAACGTCGACACATCGCAATGGCTCTTTTTGTGTATAAACTTTTAAATGATTATAGATTGTAGTGAATTACTAGCTAATATTTTATTTTGAATTCCTCCAAGGCCGACCCGTTCATTGGTCCTATTCCAGGAAAATTATCACCATACAAATTACGGTAATAATTCTTTCATCGATAGAATAGTGAAAAATTACAATAACCGATTTTCAAATCATGATCTGTTTTGTAATAACTTTAAAAGTTTCAAATGTCTAATTTTAAATTGTGTGTGATGTTTTAAAATTAGTATCTGCAATATATACAACTGTCATGCGGCGATGCTTGTTCTTATACTGTAAGTTTTATATTAGTATATTTATATAATCCTATTTTTTTTTTAATTATACTATTTTATTATTATAATATTTTTATAGAAATATATGTGCAGGAAATAATATGAATGCATATTTAAAACATGAATCTGTAAACTAATTTTTATAATTCTTTGATTTTGGGGAAGTTTTAGTTATTAAATTTTTAGTTAACAAAACTTAATAGAAAACCTATGCACTCCAAAACTTTTAACTAATTTAAGACTTAAAATTCAAGTGTTTACCACCGAGGTAAACTCAACTATTTTATTTTACAAGAGAATTTTGAAGTAGCTAGAGCGTCACATTTTAGAACACAAAGATCCTCTAGAGTTGGACTGAAAAAGGACAAATCTACGTTTGCATCCTAAAGCTACACTAAAGTCAATAGTGTCGAGATTCGCCCTTAAAATGATTTTGTGTTCCTGCAATAAACTTTGTAGCCGCAGGAAGTTAAACATGTGTTGTTAGATTTCCCCATAGTGAGGTTTCTTGAATAGAGTAAAGACAAAATTAATTATAATCTTACTTTGATTTTTATCTTTTTATTCAACAGTTTTTAACAAAGACATATACCTGATAGTTAATTTTGTAATACAGTATTTTAAACAAAAACCAAGTTCTAGGAAAACCAAAAAGATGTTAGATGATATTTAGTTAGAGATATAATGTTTACATAAATTGTGTATTTCTATATCAGTGATTTTGACGTCTTTGTGTAGCTTTGAACATAAGACGGTCTTATATTCTATAGTAAATTTCACAAAAAATGGTTCTGACTGAAAGACTGCAATAAAACTACCTGGGTCGGTTCTCTGTCCACTGTATAGGCATTATAGTAAGGGGTCAGACTTTAGATATTTATGTATTTATTGCTGATTTTAAGTTCTAAGGAAAACATGTAATGATACTCGTATATGTTTATATTAATGTAATCAAATGAACTGGTGTGAAATGGCTAAAAATAAAATCGTGCACTGAAAAAAAAAATAATTTGTTCATTTAATTATAATACTGTTAAACAAATAAACGTATTATTTGACACAGATAAATTTTTCTTTCATATTAACAATAAAAAATTGTTTGCTTTAAATATATATTCGTTTCAATCAAATGTATTATTTAATTCAACAGCGTTCAATGTCCTGTCTAATGGCCGTTATTTAAATATATTATTTGTCTGTGTAAGAAATAAATGTGCTATTTTTTAGAATGTTGCTAGTCTGTGTTTTTTCAAGAGTAAATTATGGAGGTGCAAAAGTGTCTGGATGAATAAAATATAGGGCATTCATGGCATGTATTTGATGGCAAAAAAGGTTTTATCGACATTGATATAGAGTAGATTGTTTTAATTAATATAGTGACTAATTAATGTTCGATTTTAAGGCAGAAACAATGGCATACCCAAACCATTGTCAATCGAAAAAGGAAAATAAATTAGCTATAAAAAACTCTGATAACTTTTAGGGTCTGCACAGTTTTACTTAAATGCTTCTAAAAGTTCTCTCACAGGATCTAAAACATGCATGTAAAAATAGCGTCACATTGGCTGCCACAAACCTATAAATGCAATAAAATAATATAAATAGGTACTCTTTTTTTCAGAGCCTTCTTCTATAATAAAACCTAAATTCTGAAAGTGATTATTATTAAAAATAAGTAAATAGACCATTAATAATGACATGTGTAATATGTTAATCAAAAAAAAATCCTTAATATCAACAAAAACAATAATACAATTTTTTGTTTGTTTAAAAGAAATGTAATATATATATATATATATATATATATATATATATATATATAACATTTAATATAACAAATTTCCTAAATAACGGTAAAACAAATATTGTTCCTTAGTTAAAACAGTTATATACTGCAGTATATTATATATTAATAAGGATAAATACGTTTCCACCATCAAATGAATGCCATAAATGATCGAAAGTATATTTACCCAAAACTACGGCACTTCCATAACTTACTCTTTAAAAAAAAGATGAGCAACACTCTGCACAGTACGCCAGTCAAAAAGAAAGTGCCAGCCTAAACGTGAACACTTGACCGCGGTAGCGCTCCAGAACAGAAGTAGAAGTGTATAGCAGATATTTAAATAAAAACTTGGCTCCCTTTAATAAATAATTGTTTATCAAATATATTTATTATAGAAAAAGAAACAAATTATTTCAGATTAATATGTCTGAATCAACGCCTCAGTATACCAAACAAATATATAATTCAAATAATTAAGTTGATTTTAAACAAACAATAATTGTATAGATCAAACAAAAATTATTTGACTCAAATAAAAATCAAGTCAACAAATAAATATTAAAATTTGTTACTGATTCGTTTTTCAGTGTTGGGCATATAGGGAAATGCGATAGTTACGCCACACGCTTGTATTTTTAATGAACTATTTAGGACTGCTTATACTAAATGTAGTGGAGAGACTATTTTTTCACTTTTAGTGCATTTTGATAAAAGCTTGCCATTTAAAAAGTTATTTAAATATTATTCTATTTGCACCTTCCTAAATCCTTTTCAGTCCCGGTTTGAAGAACTATTTTTAGGTAAGCATACTTACAGTTGTTTTATTCGTAAGTAGTATAAAACAATATGTGGTATGTAGAAAGGCTCCAAACTTTACAATAATTAAAAAAAATTAAAAAGGGATACATAATCCTCAATAAATTTCAGAGGAATAAATGTATCCGAAGTAATATGGCAGCTATTTAATTAAAGATTTATTTCACCGGCGCGGCGTAGGTGTAGAAATTAAGTGAATGATAAACCCTCCATACTGAAGTCTCAAAATAAATTCCCGCCGTTTTATAATACAGCAGGCTTAGTTGCAGTTGGAATGATGTTAAATATTTAGACATCTGAAACAATTAAAGCGAAATATGGGAATTATTTTGACATAAACAGTTCGCATTACTCATTTATTTGCCATTTGTCTGTGTACCTCGCGTCTAAAGCCGTAATGCCTCTCCATGTAAATTAATTTAATAAAATCGGCTGTCATTCCCAAAAGCCAAAGTGTACTGCACTGAATTTCGCAAAATGGAACTAATGGCTTATTTGACTTAATGCTCAATGTCTCATTTGAATTTTAAATTATGACAAAATTTGAATAGATTATACCTACTAGGCGTTGCTAAGTAATATACATACATTCTGTCGATACGTGTGAATGTCACCTACATTCCATGCCGCTTTGTGTACTTCAGATGAATTAGTACCTTTTCCACTAAATTGCTAACTTGTGTACGGTATATCTTTACACGTCCATCTATAGAAAGTAGAGCCATTATGCAGGGAAAAAATATTTTGAAGTCGAAAATTTTGTATTATGTTTGAAATAATTTTTCCTTAGTTTTACAAAAGGACCATGCAAAAACCTTATGAAAAAAATACTTACTAGTATTGTGTCTGTCTTGTCTGGCCGTCCTTCATTCCGTCGGCTTGACACAAGTTGGCATACCTGTTTTGTCAGCAGGGTTAAAACGCAAAACAAAATTATCTTTTATAGCGGCAAATGGCACTGCTGTGAGTGAGGTGAGTTGAGCTCCGCCGAAATCTCTCTATGGATCGCACATATAGTGGAATCTAGTGGTATCTATATTTAGGGGTTCTTTTATTTTCCATTTGCTGCCATGGATCGTCTGTTTGGGATATGGTAATTGCCTAAGTTACCAGATTTTGTTAATCTGGGTTTAATTGTAAAATGTGTTAAGTAAGTTGATTATTTCATTTGCTCATATTGCAGTGTTTCAAATATCTCATTTGCGGTTAAATTGGGTTTTATTCTTATTATTATTTTATAATTTATTTCATGTTTAACAATTAGTATTTAAAAGATTATCCTTTTAAATTTTAAAATTGTAATCGCCTTTGTTGTAATGAATAAATAAACGAAATGTTTACAATCCATTTACTTTAATCGCTCAATAAATTATTTAAATTTTAAAATAACAGCAATGTTTAACGTTTATTAAACATTTAAAATGCGAGATATTTATCACACAACTGAAAACATATTATATGAGTCTAAACGTTTATTATACATTTTTTAGGGCATCTCTATCGTTCAACTATTATATTTATTATCAATTTAAGAATTTAACCCAAATTCTACCATGGCTTCCCATTAAATTACTGAGCTATCCGTGTTTAAAAATTGACTAAATTTCCAGCTGAATGGTTTTATTTTCCGTTCTTTATTTTCAGTAAAAATGGCGATATAACTGATTACTGTGATATTTTGAAATTTGATTTTCTCTAATAATCTTAAGCATAGGTATAGGGGACTTTTTTAGAGAGTGAATGTTTTGGTTTACATAGTAGCAAAACTTCAATAATACCAATATGTAGGCGATGACATCGATAGGTAACTGATAATATGGATAATATGTATATATATATATATATATATATATATATATATATATATATATATATATATATATATATATATATATATATATATATATATATATATATATATATATATATATATATATATATATATATATATATATAATATGGACAACACGAAATAGCGGGGTTGCAGCCTAATAATCCTATTGATGTTACTGGGACATTAAATAGATGACTCTATTTACTTTGTGAAAGCTTTCGGATTTATTTTAATCCTTCATCAGTCACACTACAAAATGGTTTGTTAATATAAAGTAAATTATTAAAATATTTTAGACTTACTGTAAGTGAGGTTACAAATATAAACAGCTATCCAATAGGAAATTCATTTCTGTGAATGAAAGGAACACCTCTTTATATAAGTATTTAACACAAAACAAACAGACTGGGAAAATCAATAACAAAAAATTTTTTTTGACTACACACGAAACCGTTGAAAGGTAGGTTTCCAATGTATTCGACCAGAGTCGAGGCTTAACTAGAATATTAAGAATAAAATATATGCACCTATTTGTTTCTTTTTTAGATAGCAAAAAAAATCCTTCTTTTGTGTTTTGAAGGCCAGGACGATTATTTGGTTTTAAGGTTTAATAAATTGCTATATATTATATTGAGATTCTGTATATCCGATTTTTTATTCATCGGGTTTTCCTGATTATTTATGTGCACCATTTCGAGAAAATTTCTTTTAAAATAATTAATTTCACATTCGAGAATCTCCGCCTCTGCGAAATTTGCGGAATGACCTGTGTCTCTTACGTGTTGGGAAAGGGCACATGCTTCGGGTTTTATTCTTATATCACTTTTATGAGATATTATTCTATCTTTTAGAGGCCTTGAGGTTTGCCCTATGTATTTTTTATTGCAATGTAAACAATCTATTTTATATACTACATTTGATTTGTTATGCCTTTTTGTTTTATCTTTAAGAGAACTAAAAAGTTTGCTCGTAGGTTTAACGGCTTTATTGGCTATAACAATATTTTCTTTTTTGAATATGTTCGCTAATTTAGGGGTTAATTCCTGAACGTATGGAAAGGAAACATACTTTTTTATTATTGGAGGGCTAGTAGAAACAGTTGGTGAATTGTTTGGTACTATAGTGTCAGTTGAATAGATTAATTTCTTTAGCAGGCTTTGAGGGTAAGAGTTGTCCAATAGTAGGTTATTTAGACGTTTTAGATTTTGATCCTTTAATGACTGATGACAGATTGACAAAATTCTATTTTTTAGGCCAAGTATGAGGTTTATTTTCATTTTTTCTGAATGGTATGAGAAATAATTTAAATATCTACCTGAGCTTCTTGGTTTTATGTACCAGTCCAATATAATTTTATTACTGTTGGTTCTAATAAGTCTTGTATCTAAAAATGGCACACTTCTCTCAGATTCCATTTCAATTGTGAATTTAATGTACTGATTATAATTATTGAAAATATTGAGTAGCTCTGTTTCGCTTCCAATCGGAATGGCGCAAATGTAATCATCAACATATTTTTTAAAAAAGGGTATTTCAAAGTTCAGCTTTGGGATGCAATCGTATAATAAATCATCCATTACGTATTGCGCTAAAATGGGAGACATTTTTGAGCCCATAGGAGTTCCGAGAACTTGTTTGTAAAATTGATTGTCAAAAGAGAAACAGGTATTGTTAAAAACAAATTCTATTATTTCTAAGAAGTTTGATTGATTTAAAGAACAGTGATTTTTGATTTTGGACCAATTTTTTTTAATACTAACTTTGACTAATTCTAATGGGATATTGGAAAATAAAGACGTAACATCTAAGCTTATAATGTGGTAATTTTCCGGTAGCTGAAACTCGTTAATAAAATTTGCAAAATTAAAAGAGTCTGCTATGTAGTATTCGTTATTATAATCGTATGCAGTGTTTAAAACCTCTGTAATAAAACCAGCTAGTTGAGCAGTTGGGGAATCTATGGAGGATATTATTGGTCTAAGAGAAATTGTGGGTTTATGTGTTTTTGGCAAACCGTAAAACTTGGGGCAAATAGAGTTATAAATCATCAATTTTTTCGCAGTAGCGTCCGATAGTTGTTTTGATTTTTTCAATTTTGAAATTATTTGGTTGGCTTTTTGTTGAATTGTAGATGTAGGATCGCGTGGAATTTTTTTGTAATAAACTTCGTCACTAAGTAAGGACATAGCCAGTTGTAAATATTGTTCTTTGTAAATTGCGACCGTGACGTTGCCTTTGTCAGATCTCGTAATGTAGATATCTGGGTGTTGTTTTAAAAAAATCTTGGTTTTATTATACCATTTAGTTGTCTCTGAGAAAGTAACCTCTTCTGTATGAAAATAATTGGTGATGACATTGGCCGCCTGTGCACTGTAAATATTTTTTTCACCCATATTGTCTACGTGTGATATTGTTAATTCAACGTCTGCTAAAATATGTGGGACTGAGACGTCCTTTTTGGAAACGGGGAGACAAAACTTGGGCCCTAATGATAGGATATTTTTTGCTTCTGTTGGAAAAACGACAGGTGTAAGATTTTTGAACCAACAGTCCTTAATTTTAATGCGATTTAATTTATTTGATTTAAGTTCGTCAATCTTTTTAAGATTGTTGCTTTTTGTCTTGTAAAAAGCCTGGTTATACACTATATTTTGTCTCCGGAAAAACTCAAGATGAATGTTTATAGGTATATTTTCCTCTATTCTCAGTCGATATGTGCTAAGTGCCTTTTCCATTCTTTCAACATTTCCGTGTGTTATCTTAATCTCTAAATTTAAAATCTTACGGCTAAGTTTGTTTCTAAAACTAAAAATCATCTGTCCAGTTCTTCCTTCTTGGACATTCACGAGGCCTGTAACTCCTTTGATTTGATCGGTAATATGCCTAGGGGTTAACCCAAGACGTCTGCACTGGAGAAGAAATATCTTCCTATTTTTCAGCGAAGCTAGTTTGATGTTGAGTTTTGCCCAGTTTCTCAAGTAATTTGCACAATTTAAACCATATGTAGTAGAAATTTCCTGGTAAAACCCCATTCCTGATTAACAGATTCTTTATAATTTCACGGCTGTTTGAAAATGAAATGGACAACACGAAATAGCGGGGTTGCAGCCTAATATCCCATTTTAGCGCAATACGTAATGGATGATTTATTATACGATTGCATCCCAAAGCTGAACTTTGAAATACCCTTTTTAAAAAAATATGTTGATGATTTAATTTGCGCCATTCCGATTGGAAGCGAAACAGAGCTACTCAATATTTTCAATAATTATAATCAGTACATTAAATTCACAATTGAAATGGAATCTGAGAGAAGTGTGCCATTTTTAGATACAAGACTTATTAGAACCAACAGTAATAAAATTATATTGGACTGGTACATAAAACCAAGAAGCTCAGGTAGATATTTAAATTATTTCTCATACCATTCAGAAAAAATGAAAATAAACCTCATACTTGGCCCAAAAAATAGAATTTTGTCAATCTGTCATCAGTCATTAAAGGATCAAAATCTAAAACGTCTAAATAACCTACTATTGGACAACTCTTACCCTCAAAGCCTGCTAAAGAAATTAATCTATTCAACTGACACTATAGTACCAAACAATTCACCAACTGTTTCTACTAGCCCTCCAATAATAAAAAAGTATGTTTCCTTTCCATACGTTCAGGAATTAACCCCTAAATTAGCGAACATATTCAAAAAAGAAAATATTGTTATAGCCAATAAAGCCGTTAAACCTACGAGCAAACTTTTTAGTTCTCTTAAAGATAAAACAAAAAGGCATAACAAATCAAATGTAGTATATAAAATAGATTGTTTACATTGCAATAAAAAATACATAGGGCAAACCTCAAGGCCTCTAAAAGATAGAATAATATCTCATAAAAGTGATATAAGAATAAAACCCGAAGCATGTGCCCTTTCCCAACACGTAAGAGACACAGGTCATTCAGCAAATTTCGCAGAGGCGGAGATTCTCGAATGTGAAATTAATTATTTTAAAAGAAATTTTCTCGAAATGGTGCACATAAATAATCAGGAAAACCCGATGAATAAAAAATCGGATATACAGAATCTCAATATAATATATAGCAATTTATTAAACCTTAAAACCAAATAATCGTCCTGGCCTTCAAAACACAAAAGAAGGATTTTTTTTTTGCTATCTAAAAAAGAAACAAATAGGTGCATATATTTTATCCTTAATATTCTAGTTAAGCCTCGACTCCGGTCGAATACATTGGAAACCTACCTTTCAACGGTTTCGTGTGTAGTCAAAAAAAATTTTTTGTTATTGATTTTCCCAGTCTGTTTGTTTTGTGTTAAATACTTATATAAAGAGGTGTTCCTTTCATTCACAGAAATGAATTTCCTATTGGATAGCTGTTTATATTTGTAACCTCACTTACAGTAAGTCTAAAATATTTTAATAATTTACTTTATATTAACAAACCATTTTGTAGTGTGACTGATGAAGGATTAAAATAAATCCGAAAGCTTTCACAAAGTAAATAGAGTCATCTATTTAATGTCCCAGTAACATCAATAGGATTATTAGGCTGCAACCCCGCTATTTCGTGTTGTCCATTTCATTTTCAAACAGCCGTGAAATTATAAAGAATCATATATATATATATATATATATATATTTATATATATATATATATATATATATATATATATATATATATATATATATATATATATATATATATATATATATATATATATATATATATATATATATATATATATATATATATATATATATATATATATATATATATATATATATATATATATATATATATATATATATATATATATATATATATATATATATATATATATATATATATATATATATATATATATATATATATATATATATATATATATATATATATATATATATATATATATATATATATATATATATATATATATATATATATATATATATATATATATATATATATATATATATATATATATATATATATATATATATATATATATATATATATATATATATATATATATATATATATATATATATATATATATATATATATATATATAATATATATATATATATATATATATATATATATATATATATATATATATATATATATATATATATATATATATATATATATATATATATATATATATATATATATATATATATATATATATATATATATATATATATATATATATATATATATATATATATATATATATATATATATATATATATATATATATATATATATATATATATATATATATATATATATATATATATATATATATATATATATATATATATATATATATATATATATATATATATATATATATATATATATATATATATATATATATATATATATATATATATATATATATATATATATATATATATATATATATATATGTAATGTACACAAATTCAAGATTTGACATTTCGCCAAAATCACATTGGACATTTTCAAAGATTTCTTTCTCGCTTCCGAATAGAGAATAGAGCGCCGGGAGCGTTACTTTCCTTACCACTTGAGAGCGGGGGTAACAAATTACCGACCGAATTTGCGCAGTATGAATATTTGAAATTTGGATGATTACAAAATAACAATAAAAATAAGTACACAGGTATGATGATTTTTAGTGACATATAGTTACGTTTTTCATTGAAAATATAGTGTACAACAAACTATCAACCACTATTTTAATATTTTTTTATATAAACAGAAATTAAGGTAAGTTAAGTTTTGACATTTAGCAAACGATTTCAGACAATGTTTGAATATTATTTTAAATATTCAAAGATTTTCCATAACGCCTGACATTACAATTACGTTACAAAGTATTCCCATTATTTTTCCTTTTGGTACGCAGCCCGGATTGACGGCATATAATTTCTAAAGTAAAATCTCAATTTCGTACCTACAATTTTCAAACTTACAAGGTCGTTTCAAAACTGTCATTAATTATACCTGTATACGGACGATTGTTATCAACGAACAGCCTTAAAATTGCGTGAAAAATTAATCGTTACAAGTTTATAAGGGAGAAACTACACGAAACTTTAGTATAGGCTTGCATTGCGTGCACATGGATTTGAAATATTTAAATCCTACAGTGGGCGTTAAAATTCCTAATTCAATGGAAAATTGAGATTTAAAGTACCAAATATAGCCTGGTTTACAAACTCAAAATTGTATTAATTCATGCTACTGCTAGTAAAATATGAGTGAGGGCTCATTGCATTTCGAATGACGTCTAGAAAAATGTGCAAAACTCATACATAAACAGTTTTAAAAGTTATTAACACCTCAGGAATTAAAAAAAAAGTTTCTTAAACAGGAAAAAATTTTCAACAAAAAAGTCCCAACCCCATGAACTATCGCTACTATTAATAAATTTAATTTAATGTTGAAAATAGAGCTCCGAGCGGCGAGAACTAACTCGTTACGATATCCCAAATCTGACCGTAACAAGTAAAAATTGTTTTTATTCCATTAAATATTAATTTTAAAAAAATATGGTACTGTGTAAAAATTGAAGGAACAATATCCCGTTGAAAAAAGTACTAATTTTTACACATTTTATTTTAGTCGGATAATGGTTAAACAAAAGCTATTAAAATTATTTTCCTTCGTGGAGACTTTACCACAACTATACCATATGAGATTATGACATTGCGATGTTTTTAACTATTATCAACTACTAGTTATTAATTTTGAAACCAACAAAGAAAATCGGTAAATTTTCTTTACCCGGAACTTCCCTCGTTATGAATATTTCCTTTTATTAGGAATAGTAAAGTGTGAGCCAATTTAGTTCAGAACATAGTTATTTAAAAGCACATATATACTGTCTTTTCAAACATTTTTATTGGAAGCCATTTTGTTCTAACATATTGGATTCCTACCAATAGTTTACCAGTTTCTACCTATGCCACATTTGATTTTTGGGCATAATTTAAAATAAATTCAATAAGTAGTTTTTAAATTGACACACACTGCGATTTTGTTTTGTCAAGTTGATTTCGTACCAGTTTAGCCTTATATCACATTTAATTTTTCTCGAAAATTTAAAGTCAATTAAAAAAAAAATTTTTTACGTTGATTTTTTAAAAATTTTATTTGTAAGCCATTTTGTTCCTCTATCTTGAATTCGTAATACAACTTTACCAGTTTATGTTTATATCATACTTAATGCTTGCACAAAATTTGAATTTAATCTAATAAGTAGTTTTAGGCTGATTTTTTAAATATTTTATTAAGCCGCCATTTTGGTTTTTCTTATATTCATACCAAAATGTTACCAGTTGATTTTTATGTAACACTTGATTTTTGTGCAAAATTTGAGGTTTATTGGATAATTAGTTTTTTTTAGGAATATTTTTTTTAACGCTTCCTTGGCCGCCATCTTGTTCAGGCATATTGGATTTTTTCCAAAATACTACCAGGTAGGGATGTGTGAGCCTTACTTTTTGACTAAAATTTGAAGTCAATCTGGTGAGTAGTTTTTAAGTTATGCTGCGAATTGACAGACAAACCGAGAGACGGACCGACGGAATCGCTAAAACATATTTTTTTAGTATCTTGGGACGCTAAAACGCGAAGGTATGTAAAACCTGAGAGGGTGACTTTTTCAGATTACAAAAATTTTATTTGGCCGCTATTTTGGTCCGCCATCTTCAATTAGTACCACAGTTTTACTAGTTCATCTCTTACTACAATTAGTTATGACACCCAATTTGAAATTAGTTTATTAAGTAGTTTTTTCAGCTTAAATTTTTAAATATTTTACTAAGCCCCCATTTTGTTCCGCTAACTTGGATTTGTACCAAATTTTTACCAGTCAATTCCTACATAATACTTGAAGTTTGTGCAAAATTTGAAATAAATTGGGTAAGCGTTTTTTTAGTAATAATTTTTTTAACATTTCACTAGGCCGCCATTTTGTTTTGCGTCATTGGATTTTTACAAAAATGTTACCAGGTCATCCCCATATAACCCTTAATTCTTAACCAAAATTTGAAGTCAATCGGGTAAGTAATTTTTTAGCCGCGGACAGACCGACAGACGGATAGACAAACAGACCGACGGAATCGAGAAAACATGTTTTTCGTCATCGTAAACGTGAAGATCTGAAAAAAATCTCGGAGGGTGATTTTTTCACGATTACAATACTTCCCTTTTAAAAGGAACTAAAACTAAAGCATTAACGTTTTTTGTCAGTTTAGACTGCTACTTTTTGTTTATTGACGTTTTCAGTTGCAATTCAATAGAGACGCAACTCTTGCAAATTAACTTTAGCTACAAAGTAGCTGAATTTTTTTTATCCCAATAAATGTGAACCTGGAATGATCTTATAAGAGTTTTGTTTTCACTTTAGGCACTAGATGCTTTAAATCTTTAGCTTCTCTAAAATTAGATCCTCTAACGTATCTTAAATGGCTTACTTAACATCTTAAGTAACATTAAAGCTATAAAAGCATCTTAATTGTTGAAATCCAATTTCATGAAACTAGAAAGCAAATCCTTATTTAAGGAGACTCTAGACTTCGTTGTAAGAGAATATATTTAATTCACGACAAAAAGTCTTGTTTGATTGCGCATATTTTCCAGTTTCTAGAAGATTTATACTTTGTAGGCCGATATTTATTTCAGTACGTTCCGCAACCTAGAAGCAGTTGTAGAAAACCATAAACGTAAATCCCCAATGGCCTTTTTACAATTTACAATGTGAAAAGGATGCTTTCAGCTCATATGGTGTATAATTTTATATCCTTCCTTACGGAAACTAGTCTTTATTGTCAAACTCCAGAGTATGTATTAAATTTAATTCTGCTTTGTCATATTGAGGATCGATGACTGAAGTCAGAAAGTTCAGTATTTCAGTGAAGGAATTCGTTTTGTTTTAGGGTGTTCAAGGGTAAAGGAATTTTGCAATAGTTATATCACAAAGGCAAATGGTCCCAAAATATACGCTGTGTGTAATCTAAGATTATTCAGTATTGTTCATGTATTTCTACCCCTGTTACCTCTCGCGTTATCTAGATAGGTGTTTTTGTATGTGCGACGATAAAAAGGGAACTTCTTGCACAAAATGATAATTAAATGCACACAAGCTGTGTGGTGTTAGACTACCAAGGGGTTGTAACCCTTGTATACACATACCCAAAGCGAACCTGAGTATATAAATGTAACGGTAAAGTATTGGCGGTATAAAAATTCCCTCACAATAAGAAATTCTACCATAGCTGGATAAAATACTTTAAAAATTAATTTTAATTAACTGCTAAATATTTGGCATTAAACACATTTAAATGCTGGATACTTGGAGCCATGGCAATGTATTTATTAAATAAATTTTTAAAGTGTATAAATAGTTTTTCTGGAAATACATTTCTATTCCAAACAAGGAAAAATTTTATTGTATTTGAAACAATTTTTTAGTAAATACACAGGTTGTAAATTAATTCATTTCCAAATCTTGAAGGGATGATTTATCTTATAAAAATAAGAAATATATATATATATATATATATATATATATATATATATATATATATATATACTATAACTAATTAATATTAATAGAGCTAAATAAATGTTGTGTTTTTTGGGTTGCGACTAGGGATGGGCGATACTAGATTTACCGGAAATATACCTATGGGTGTATTTCCGAAAAGTAAGAGCAAGGAGAAAGTTCTCATCTTTGTAAGTATGAATCCGTTTATTCATAACTATCCATAGTATCAGCTACCTATCAATATCGCATACCTATTGGCATTATTGCACACCTATTGGCACTTCTCGATAAACATCCATATATTGATACATTTTTATTTACTTGTTGTTATTCGATATGTCGCTGACATGTGGATAACAATCGATATATCGATACAACGCCCATTCCTATTTACGACTCCATGAACCCCCCGAAATTTTTACTGCTGCGTCACTAGTCTTTAGATATTTTACATTTTTTATATCGTTTGGCATCTTTTGCGTTATTTAGTACCGAAATAATAAAACAAAATCAGAACTTAAAAATATGTGTCTTACTTCTTGAAAAACTTTTTTCACATGAGATTCTTGTAGAAAAAAACATCATATTTATAAAAATAATATATTTAGGGTCAGGGATCGAAAGGCGATTATAAAAATGCGTTCTTTATATCTCCATTTTTATAAGAACACGTTAAATATAAAAACTCAGATTGATTTTCGAAGAAACAATTGAACATCCAATAAAAAATATATCATAAAACTATTAAAAGTTTTCTTATTTTAAACGAAATAACCTATATTTTATTTAATTTTTAGAATTTACGAAAAAACTAGGCAAATTTTATATAACATGTTCTATGTAGAAATATAACCGTTTTTGAGATTTTTAAGGTAAAATATCAAATTTTATACCTAATATAAATTTTTGACTTCAAACACGCATTATCAAAAATCGACACATAATATAAACAAATGAAGCTCATGTTCCCATTTTACTTTTTTATAATCTCTCCAAAAGAAAAGAAATATGGTTCTTATTAATGTGTAGGTAAATATTTTAAGTATGCCTTGAATATATATATATATATATATATATATATATATATATATATATATATATATATATATATATATGTATATATATTATTTTTATGTGAACTTAAAACACCCTCTTTCTTTATGAAAAGCAATACTCTCAATGCCAAATTACCAAACGTATATCTGATCTCTATAGTTGGCGTTTTAAATCCCTAGCCATACTCAACTATTGCCATAAAATCCCCATATATGTCAGATTTCTGGCAATTATTTTGTTTTCCCTTGTATCGGATTTGATAAATGAAACACAAGATATAGCGTAATGCTTTTTCGGAGCATGTACGGTCATTAACCAAAACGATTTTATTTAATTCTAGGAAGGGCATTTTTGAAAATGGGCCACTTCAGTAATTATTCATTTTCATTGAAGTTATAAATTGAACTGGAAAAAAATGGTTAGATAAGTAATGTTAATCCAACAGTTCTTGATTGGTATGAAACATTTTAAGTAGAACATTCAATTTTGATTGACAAATGGTTGCATAATCAAATTGTCAAAAGAGATATTATCACAATAGGAAATCACAGAAATCGTATTCTTAACATGGGCGCTATAATATGATCAAACTTCCGTCTATAAATGTGCATATTGTAACAATATACATTAGCTCATTGTGTACTCATTGTACAATGCACAATACAGCTTTATCTACACCTCCTCGTGTCAATCTTGCAATTTCCTTTGATTATATCAAGACGGAGCACGGGATGTATCATATTTTTTAATTATGTCGTTGTATTAACATAATTCACTTTTCCCTGGAAGTAATTTTAAACTTAAACAATTTATTCGTTTTGATACCGGTAATAACTGGATTAAATTGGAAATTTAAGTCAAATAAATTCTATTATAACTTATACACCATTCATAATTTGTAAAAACTATTTTACCCATCAAATTGAATTATTCCAGATGTTTTGGTACTACGGATCTGATAATGACGTCATCCGTGTAAACATTATGACGCCTTATATATATATATATATATATATATATATATATATATATATATATATATATATATATATATATATATATATATATATATGTTGATTCTTAGTCCTTCGCGGAGGGAAAAATACAATGTGTTTTCATTTCGAGTCTCATCAGTAGACGTCGATAAAGTAGTGCACAATATATAGTGCATAAAGTGAAAAATCCCATTTAAGTAGGGGTTTTAAATTTGCAATATCTCCTAAGGCAATTCCTAAGGAAGAAATAATAGCTGGAGTGGAAGCTGTGCTTGACTCCTCTGAAAAAGCGGAAGCAGAGGACAAAAAGTGGGAAGAGTTTTAAGATCAAGCATACCACCGAAACAAAATATTAATGCCACTAAATAGAGGGACCTAACAAACCTTCCAACAAATAAAAACATCACAATCCTTTCAGCACATAAAGGAAATGCAACCGTAGTTAATAATACCCAAGACTACATACCCAAAATGCAGGATATCCTACAAGACAATTGTTATAATTTATTTATGATATACTTCGAGAAAGAAGCTCTTGAGAAAGCAAGTGTAAGCCCAAGTTATGGATTCGTTATGTAGATGACATTTTATTTTATGGCAACATGGTCATACAGAGCTCGAAACTTTTCCGACTACCTGACTCAATGCATCCCAGAATGCAATTTACCTTTAGAGAAGAAAACAACACACTTCCGTTTTTAGACGTCTTGGTTACAAAATTGCATAATGGACATTTCGAATACACCGCGTATAGAAAACCAACATATACCGACAGATATTTAAATGCAAGATCACATCATCACCCAGCACAAATTCAAGTTGGGGCCGGTACTCTAACTTAATATAATATCTGGTGCTTTAAAGAAAAGTTGCTATTCAAATCACAACATAGAGAAAGCTATTAATGCACAGGCTTCACGAACAACGAACACTAAAAATTATGAAGCGGGAAGACTACGAGTTGTCTTACCATATGTAAAACAAACAGACAGAATCGGAAGAATTCTTAGAAAACATAACATACAAATAATACACAAGCCACCAACAACCATAGGTAAACTACTCGGAAACCCAAAAGATAAAATCAAATTGGAAATCCACGGGGTATACAGTATTCCGTGCCAAGACTGTGAAAAGTTGAACGTGGGGCTAACTAACAGGCGAATATCAGCAAGATAGAAGAGCTCAGCATCAGAAACAAACAAACAATTTCGGTCCTATTCCTATTTCACCAGGAAACCAGCCACAAAATTAATTTCGATGGGTGTAGGGCGATTTCCAATATAGAGCATTATAAAATCAGAATAATTCGAGAAGCCATTGAAATTGAAAAAAATGTGATTTAAATAAAAAGGACGAATCGTTAAAACTGTGAACAGTATGGAAGACAATAAACGACAAATCCTTATGGCGCCAAGTGTTATGCTTGGCTCGTGGAATTTTTCCACTTAGATATACGTTTTCGTTATATATATATATATATATATATATATATATATATATATATATATATATATATATATGTATATATATAGACCATTGTAATCATATTTTGAACGGAAGTGTCGGATTTTGATATTTCTGGCTAAATAAAATCTTTTTGTTCTAAATCTTACGCCTCTAAGTGACCCTAAATGGCAATTTTGAGATGCGGTTTTCTCAAGAACATTCAGTATCATTGAGCTACAAATTGTTTTTGAACAACCACACCTTTCCGGCGAATATTCAAATCCAAGATCAAATCTATCAACCCAAATATTCCTTTATGGTAATATACTAGTAGCACTTGTATTACTGTTACATCAGCTTTCAAATATCGAACTTTCCTGTTTTGGAGAATTAGTATGGCTTCCTTTGACCACGCCTTTAAGGAAATATAAGCTTTACCTCGCGTGCATATCATCAACAGAAGAACAATAATCTTCATTCCATTTGTACGTTCATTCCCTGAGTGCTTTGGTTATGTAAATGCTACCGACATAGATCTTTCCTTTATTTCATAATTTGCAAGATATAAATAATACTTTACTCATTTTAGATTTAAAATTAAAAGAGTTTTTATTTAGTGTGATTTTTAAATTGTCAGTTAAGTATCAACTGCTTGCGCTTCGTAGAACCAGTATGAAACGTTAATTAATATCGTTTTGACACTTTGTTTAGTAATCAGCTTATTTTGGTTTAATGAATACGCAGGTTGTTTTACGGAATTTCATAAAATGAACGAAAACAATCTTTGGTTAAATCCAAAAGGTTTTAAAACTGGCATTTTGAAATTATCAGATTCAGAGCAAGTATTTGAGTCTAGTGCCGAATCTTAATCCTCTTCTAAGGCAATAAACAAACTGAAACTATGCTTAATAAAATTTGAACATTTCTTATAGTTTTGATAAATCTCACGGGGATTCGGTGTTAATGTATTTGAATGATTTTCCGCAGGATTTTCCCTAATTTAGTTCTTCTGACAGTAATTTCAAGTTTATGAAGGTGATTAAGCTATAATGAGATCTTTTTGGGTGATTTCAAACTTCTGTTATTCTGATTCTTAGGGTTTTCTTCTTTATAGGTTTACTATAGTAAAATGAAGTTAAAAAGGTATTGTCACAAAGCAGACTGTAATTAGTTTTGATTTTCAAATTTATTTTTAGTACGCCATTATTACATCCTCAGAAGTTATCGTTTGTTTGAGGGAATATAAAGTTATACTTATCTACATCAGTGGAACTTCTTGGAAGTATTTCGCATTCCATTGCAGTTATTTATAAAAGTAGCATTATATATTACTTGTACTAAGGTATATTGTGCTAAAGCAAACTGTAATTAGATTTGATTGTCAAGTTTATTTTTAGTAGCCAATAATTAAAGCTTTAGAGATCATTCTTTGTTTTAGAGAATGTAAAGCTATAGTTATCTACAGCCACACTGTTGTTCGTTGGCACTTTAAATATACGTTAATGTTTATTCGAAATGTAACGTCCGAAGAAGCTACTGTGTCGCGAAACGTGTTGTTAAACAAATATAGTGTTGTGTTTTCACATTTTACATCATATTGTTATGGATTTCCACCGAGTATCGGCTGACATAATCGTATTATATTTAATGTTGTTCATGATATACAGACTCAACGGTATTCCTATTGCCGCCTCAGATTTCATCGCACAACTGACGTAATGTAGAATTAGAAATTCGTCTGAAATTTCCATCGTTAATAATTTGATTCCATGTTTTAGGTTTCAGTTTATAATAAGTTAATTATTCAGTATTTCAAAAAGATTGGATATTTTCTCTCTACTAATAGTTAGGTACTAGTCCAGAACACTATATTATAAAGCAATATGCTCACGAAAATTATTTATTGCTAAGAATTAGCCTGTTTCACTTTTAGGCATAAAAGTTAAATGACTTGTACTGAATAATTTACCCAGGCTGTGGTAGGGTTTAAGAACCCTCAATTTTTCACGTTTTCTTGGTTTTGTTAGGAAGCTTATCTTAAATTGAACATAATGGAGCAAAACAATTGTTGGATGGATTCCTTTATCTAAAAAAATAATGCCAATTAAAATCTACTAGCTAGTCGCAGTACCACAATATTGCCATATTTTATTTGAAATTCCGTCACATTTTATTTAAGTGATTGTTGTTGTATCATAATTTATGTGTAATTTAAGGTTTTTTTATTTATATATTAAAGAAATGTATTATTCTTATTATTTTATTTTTTGAATGTACAAATGTGCATTCTTAGCTGAATATAAAAGGTAAATATCGATAATATGACGTTTTCCATTAAAAAAAATTGATTGTCATTCAATCAGGCAGTAATAACAATCTCACGACAAGTTTTTTATATTTGTTAATTAATATTTATAAAATGATTTAATTCAATCAAACCCTGAATTTATTTTTATTTTTTAGTCAATTTTAATAAAGTTGTCTTATTGTATGTTTTAGTTTCTATGTGGAAAATAAACTATAGTCTATTTCCAAATTCGTATAAGCACACAATCTGATTATATATTCAAATATGATTAAAATATAGGGTGAACCTTCTATATTTTGTATATGTAGTACAAACATAAACGAGGAAATTTTTACAATTATTGAACAGACACCTCCTGTACCTGACGAAATACAATAGGACTATAAAATTCCAAACAAAGGGTATCGCAAATAATGACCAATATTTAACAACCAGTGTCGAAACGTTGAAGATTATCTATTGTTGTAAATAAAATAAACATATATATCTTCAAAGAAAATACAACAAAATAATAATTTGCAAAATCATAAAATAGTATTTCTAAAAATTAATAACACACTGATGTATAATAAAGATTTCCTTATATATAAATCTTAAACTATTTTTTGCAGAACACGAAAACTACATAAAAGGGAAAAAATGTTATCAGTAAAATTCCTTGCCAAGGTGTACTAACTTTAGGTATTGCAAACATTTCTAATTTAACATCTAAACAAAAAGGTTAGTAAATATTTAGAATCAAATTCTCGTAAATAACTAAAAAAATTAATATAAAACAGTGATTGGTTTCTAATAAATAAGTAAAATTTCTTTCCATTTCTCTACACACTAGCTTAAAAATGGTTTTAAATGGCAATTAACAAATTATTGACATACTTACATTTTTCCAATGCCTTCTTTGTAGTAGAAGAAAATAAATATATTACAATAGAGAATAGAAATATGTGTATTTACAATTTAATTTCAATCAAAAACGTCCTCACTTTTATCTGAATCAGACATGGTCATAGATATCACTAATGGTGCTACAGTATCTTGCATAAAGTTGTCAAGGTCCCACATCTCCTGTTCTTTTATCAAATGTTTACAATGGCGCCAGTTTTCTTCCGTCATCTGTTCTAACGATGTTTTTAAAAGTTCTTGCACATGACTTAATTTGAAGTTTTTAGTATTTCTTGCAATAAATCCTTCCACTTTTAAAACATCATTTTCATACCGTATTTCTTTTTCATTCAGCCAGTTTATAATATCTTGCTCTGGCCCACAAGATGAAGGCAATTTCTCTGCTATTCTAGAATGATAGCTGGCGTTGTCCTTAACATTCATTGAATTTTCAGAAATTGACTTAATCGTTTCAGAAACGTAATCTTCAAAAACATCTGCAGTCATCTCTTCGTGATAATATTTCGTACAATTTAATTCAAATTCCAGCAAACCCCCATTTAAAAATCCTTTCACTTAACCTGCGGCTCTTACCGGAAGGAATTTGTATGCCATTTAACAATCCTTCTAAAAAAGCCTGCCTAGAACTTTGCGCACTTTTATCCTGCCCACATTTAGTCACAATGTGGCCTTCGTTAACTTAGGTTTCGTCCAGGTAATAAATATTTCGATATTCCCTCCTGTACTTTCATATATCTCCTAAATATGTGTTCTCTAACATATTATTTCTTCTCTATCTATTAAAACTGATTTAATGTTCTGCTTTTGTCAAGAAAAGTACAACTGATATGGTATTTTCCATAACTTCTTTCTTCCTATTTCTGGTGCATTTTCGTCTTCACTTAAAAGTGCTAAAATTTTATCAACTGTTGGAATCTCCTTCATAAAATACAAGGAATGCACTTTCCTTCTTATTATGTTTTTATCCTAAGCAACTTCACACTGCCACTGTTTCCAATTTTTCTCTCACTAAGAAGTCTGTATATGCCTAAATGACGGACTCCTGTCATAATAGCACATCAGTTGACTTTATTTTTAACAGTACTTATAGGCATCTGGTGCACAAGTACTTCACGGACGTTCACCACTATAGTCCACCTTTAGAATCGAGAATACCCTTGGAAATTACCAGAGTAAAGTTTTATGACGACATTTTTAAAAAATGTGAATACACGATATACACAGAAACAAACAAATACTAAAAATATATATTTAATGTTGAGGATTATATCTACAATACTTTTTTTGTTTTTTCCGTGAACAAAAACATAACTATGTGGGAACAATTTATAAATCTACTAAAAATGGAAAATAACACAACACCCCAATGCTTTATCTTCGCTTTATCGCTTTAAACTCTTTGTCGTGCTCTTATTAATTAGGGAAAATAATCTTGATTATTTTGTATGAAATTTGTTTCTTGTTTTTCGCAGTTCCAATCTTGAAAGCAGTTAAATAATAAAAAGATAAATTATAAAAATATCGTGATTTGGATTTTTAAAAACCCCGAGATAACGATTTTTAGTAGAATCGGATCAGTTTTTGGGTCTGCCATCTAGAATTTTTAAAACACGATAGTTTAAAATTGTACTGTCACTGGAACTATATACATACATCAAATTTCAGCACCATTTTATTAAACATAAGAAAGTGCAAAAAAATACGAATCAAGATGCCCATGAACATATTATTAAGTCTGCGTATCATGACGTCGTCGTAATGTCAAAGCATCTAGCCTTATGGTTCCAGGGCAGGTCGTTATTTCTGTCTTATATTGCCTTGTAATTAAAGTATATGTAATATCAAGAAAATAATACTACAAAGTTGTTGACTTAATATTCGGATTAAGATTAGTCGTATGGTCCAATAGATTAAAACAAAAAAGCGCTAATGACTGAACGGAGTCAATGCGTGGAAATTATCCCTCAAAGGATTATAAACTATGTAAAAATACGTTTATAGGTAACAATGGTCTGGTCAGGGTAAAAACGTTCTGCAAATGCACGCAAAAAACAATTGATAATGGTGGAAAATAAAGCTCTTGAAAGTAACACAGTCCAGTTGCGTGATTGTAATTGCCTGGGGCATTTTCAATTTAGTTGAAAATCACACTAAATATGCACCATTTGTCAAAAAGAGCGTTCATTGGAAATCCATAAAATTCCGGTAAAAATTCATTTATACAAATTTCCGTGGATTAATAAAGAGGGATGGTAAACAAGCTCTATTACGCGTTTTTGTTTTGTTTTTTTTTTCTGAAAATCTCAACCCTTAATAATTCTAATTAAATCTGCTGTTTACCTACTTTTTCCGCGCAAAAATATTTTTATGATTTTTATGGTTATTTTACTATTTAGTCTCTAAAAGCTAAAATGATTTGTTATTTTCTAACTCTCTCTTAACATTTAACAGCCTGAATCTCGAAAACGAAAGGTTTGTGGATCCCTGACTATACGAACTTTTTTTCTTATTTTTATGAGATAAAATCACCTACCGCATTTTTGGACACGAATTAATTTAAGCTCTGTATAAAGTAGAAATTACAGGCAATCAATCTTCTAAAGTACTGGCTCTTCAATTTAATGAAGAGAAATACCGCCTAATAAAAAGTGATCTAAAGCCCATTTAATCGAATTAAACCGCGGTATTTTCGTTTTTTTGAATGCCTCTTCCAAAAAACTTCGACAATTTATAGGTAAAGTTTACTATAATAAAGACCAAAGTGTTACTACCCTATTCCGAAATTTCCTTGGCGCGGCTCATATAACTAAATATTTGACAAAGTAATTATGATTTATTCAGCAAAGTTAGGGGACGAAGCAGATATTTCCCGCCCTTGCAAGTGGATAAATTTCTCGTCCGAAGTTTCTTTTGAACCGGGGTCGGCGTCTTGAAAGGGAAGACTTGCTGTAACACAACCCCAGATATTAGAAAGGCGACGGGAACTGCATTTTTGCTATTTTCTCCGAATATGTGAAGTAAATAGGTTGGAAGAATGTAAACAGACAGCGTTACATATAGATAACATGTTTCATCATGCTTGACCATATCTGATTTTATATCGACTATTTCACTAGTTAAAAGGCCGGTTGAAAGAAATGGCATTTGGTGTTATGTCGTTTTTGTTTACCGCTGTAGGTTTCCTATCTCTATTATGTTAAAATAATTCAGCTAACTAATCAAAGCTTGCCATGACCGGCAAATAACCATGTTTTTGATGACATTTCATATTGCGATCAATTTTTAAATTTATTTAATATTTATAATTTGTAAAGTACCTATTTAATATTTTTTATTCATAAAATATTCTAGTTAAATACAACTGGAGACTAAGAGTTTTTTTCGGAAATTTTATCTCAGCCCGTGTTTAATTCTGGTAAAAATTATTCGTAATACAAATTTTTATAAAAAAAATTAAACTAACCTCAAAAATGCACTTAAAAGTGAAAAATAATATTATATTTCATCTGGATAATTTTACTCTGTACAGTCGGCGCCAGACTTATTCTTTATTACTTAATGACAAACGTATATTTATGTACTGAGGGTTTTGATGTCTAGTACCGCAAATAATGTCTTACTATTTTTATTAGTTTTGCGCCGGCTTCACAGAGTAAAATTTTCCAGGTGAAATACATTAATATTTTTCACTTTTTAGTGCATTTTTTGAAGTCGGTTTAATTTTTTTATAAAAATATTTATTTCATCCTTTCTAGTTTTAGTTAGTTTTATTGCAATAGTCAACTTTAACAAAGAACCATCTGAGTCCACTGCATATTATATAACATCATTGTGTAACATGTCTTATTTACGTTTACATTTATACGTACTTTTTCTTCCTGACGAAATGGTAAACGCATTATTGAACGCATATGTTGCTCAATACAACATAGAGAAATTAGTTGAAAATTGCGTCATTCCACTATTTTTTTATATGCTCGCTTTGGGACCACTCCGATAACATCCTGAATATTCCCTGAAAATGTCATTCTAATTGGTCAAACCATCGCGGAATAATTAATGTACATACATACAAAAAAAAGAAGACGTAGTAAAATGAGTTTTTATTCTTTTAAGTCACGATTTTTCCAAAGTAACAAAAACTCATTTTATTAATTTTTCCAGTAAGTCTCTTTTATACAATATTAGTCATAAATAATATAAATATATGCAGGTGACAAGAGGACAAAACGACTAAAAAAATATTTTTTTGAAAAAGTCAAGTCATAGGTCGGTCAATAAGCAGAAGTTGTTAAAAAATACGAGTCACGTTGCCAATTATTGATTTTCTTATACTGGGTGCACAGAAAATACAAAAATATGAAATATTGTTGATAGTATGCTTTTATTATTTTTCATTTAAGCCAAAATTATATATAAAAACTTTTTCCAAGTCAAAAAAGGTTTAATCCAAAATATAAGTTAAATATTAAAACATTTCGTTTTCTCCTCATTTTGCATTGAAAATGGGTTGTGTTTCAGTAAGTACTAACTTGGTCTCTTTTGTAATTACTGTGCAATAAATAAATAATAATAATTAAACAAATTAACAAATTCAAAAGTTATTTAAAGTAAAAATAAAACATTAAGAGATTACATTTTAAAATTTGTCTGAATATTTAACTGACATTTTGGATTTGACCTGTTAAGCTTAAAATAGTGCCTTCATTTATCAGTTTGCCTTAAAATGAAAAATAAGGCTAGTTTACTCCTGACAATATTTCTTGATTATATCTTTTTAATCTACTTCATCCCGAAAAGGACGGGGTGGACCCATACTAAAAGAAATATTGAAAGAAAAGTTATAAATTGCGGATTGAATTTTTTCTGCGAGGAAGTTTCCGCAATAACTTCAACATTTGGCGTATAAAGTATAATTCATCAAAAAACGTATTTAAGCGAAACTTATGGTATATCCCCCGAGATAGAGGATCTATTTTTTGTAAGAGTATTTTGATTATTTTAAATCGTAATGGATGATAATGATATGAAGTGACTCTATCTTGGCACAAAACATGTTGTCTTGTGCCGATAAATGTAGTGTATAGGTATGGGGGGATAGGAACAGGGCCAAAGGATGGTTGGGGGATTCAAAAACATTGAGTTTCATATGATTCTCGGGGTTTTTGTGGTCACGAAGTTCAATTTTACCAATTATTATAATTTTGGACAATAGATGTCGCGTATAAATATTAATTACCGTTATATATAACGATTACTCCCGGAATATTTGACCACCTATATTGAATTTTTCAAGAAGTATTCAGTGACCGGGTCTTCCCATTTCGAATCTATTAAAAAAAGTAAAAATATACAAAAAAAAAAATATATATATATATATATATATATATATATATATATATATATATATATATATAAGCCTCGAAAAGTTTGAACCTGGTCTTTACAATAAAACTTCTTATAAATAAAACTGAAAAAAGTGAAATACAATTTAAAAAAAAAATAAAACCAACTTAATAAAAAAGACTAAAAATTAAAAAATAATACTTAATTCCATCTTGGAAATTTGACTTGAAGTAGTCGTTAAAATAATAAAACAGTAAATAGACAATATAGTTGTGGTATTAGGCATTAAGATATTCAATACATAAATGTCTTTTGTGTGACGTAATTAGTAATTAGGTCTCAGTTGGAAGCCAACTTTATAAATTCAAATAAAGTATTACTTTTTAGGTATTTTTTTAATAAAGATTTTGATGTACGTCGTATGACAAAATCGAAAATTAGCAGTTAGCTGAATCGTATTTTTTTTAACAAGCTTTTATTAACAGTGACTTTTCTATACATATTTTAAATCGTTTTAATAAAAATAAAATAAAATTATAAAAATTAATATATAAACATTTTAATTTTATGTATCAAATATCGGGAATTACTCTGCAATTAATCTAAAATTCGAAACAACTGAAATTGACTTTTTGCGTTTTAAATAATTAACTCGTATGAATACTCGGTTGGGGTTTGTGCTGAAGCTAATTGTAAACAATATAATTTTAATATGCCAATTGTAATACTGGTTTAATGAAAGTGTTTAGGAAATTCAGTTAGCTGAATCGTATTTTTTTTAACAAGCTTTTATTAACAGTGACTTTTCTATACATATTTTAAATCGTTTTAATAAAAATAAAATAAAATCATAAAAATTAATATATAATTTTAATTTTATGCCAATTGTAATCGAAACTGGTAATTAATGAATACTCGGTTGGGGTGCTAATTGTAAACAATATAATTTTAATATCAATTGTAATACTGGTTTAATGAAAGTGTTTAGGAAATATATAGAAATTATACTGAATGTTACAGTTAAAAAGATTGTTTTATTGTTTAGCCAAGTGTTTAACTCGATTTATAACTACGAGTTGGTTACAGCGATTTATCACTTTCATGTATTAATTGCGTTATTAAATTTTGGTTCACCTATAAATGTCAGCATTACAGCATAGAAATTCGAAGTTTTTCGGCTTAAATGTTTTGCTTATATTATGGATATATATATATATATATATATATATATATATATATGTATATATATATATATATATATATAGATCTTAAATTTTGCTCAAAAATCAAGGGATAGACTGGTAAAATTTTAGTGACAAAACATTATGATGAAACAAAGAACCTTGTTCATCAAATGCTTAAAGCCAAAGATTTCTGTAGCATAGTTTATCACTTTTCTTTAGGATCTCCTCAGGCATGGTCAGTTACCACGACAGCCGCGAATAAAATGGGTTTTCTTTTCCGAGTCCGAATATATTTCTCTTCTGCCAACTTGTATATCCTTTAGACTTCTCAAGTCAAACTCAGCATATTCCTTGCATATATGAGGAGCAGCCTCTTCTTCAATTCTTAACATCTTTGAATCTGCCTAAAGAAGAGTCATTCGGATTGATGATCCAAACATCAGAAGGAAGCTTGCGTCACAAGGTTGGCTGCCCAGTGGGTAACCAAAACAAAACCTAGTAGGTGTTTTTTGGTAAAAACTACTCTCACAAACCCAACTCATTTGGCTATTTAAATAACAAAAATGTACTTAGTTTCTTAGTGAAATAAAGTATTACTTTTAGGTATTTTTTAATAAAGATTTTGATGTACGTCGTATGACAAAATCTAAAATTATCAGTTAGCTGAATGGTATTTTTTTTAACAAGCTTTTATTAACAGTGACTTTTCTATACGTATTTTAAATCGTTTTATCCTTTTGAAACCTCTATCGGCGGATATTCTGTTTAATAATAAAATAAAATTATAAAAATTAATATATAAACATTTTAATTTTATGTATCAAATATCGGGAATTACTCTGCGATTAATCTAAAATTCGAAACAACTGAAATTGACTTTTTGCGTTTTAAATAATTAACTCGTATGAATACTCGGTTGGGGTTTGTGCTGAAGCTAATTGTAAACAATATAATTTTAATATGCCAATTGTAATACTGGTTTAATGAAAGTGTTTAGGAAATTCAGCGAGTTAATATAGAAATTATACTGAATGTTACAGTTAAAAAGATTGTTTTATTGTTTAGCCAAGTGTTTAACTCGATTTATAACTACGAGTTGGTTACAGCGATTTATCACTTTCATGTATTAATTGCGTTATTGAATCTTGGTTCACCTATAAATGTCAGCATTATAGCACAGAAATTCGAAGTTTTTCGGCTTAAATGTTTTGCCTATATTATGATATATATATATATATATATATATATATATATATATATATATATATATATATATACATATATTGATCTTAAATTTTGCTCAAAAATCAAGGGATAGACTGGTAAAATTTTAGTGACAAAACATTATGATGAAACTAAGAACCTTGTTCATCAAATGCTTAAAGCCAAAGATTTCTGTAGCATAGTTTATCACTTTTCTTTAGGATCTCCTCAGGCATGGTCAGTTACCACGACAGCCACGAATAAAATTGGTTTTCTTTTCCGAGTCCGAAAATATTTCTCTTCTGCCAACTTGTGTATTCTTTAGACTTCTCAAGTCAAACTCAGCATATTCCTTGCATGTATGAGGAGCAGCCTCTCCTTCAATTCTTAACATCCTTGAATCTGCCCAAAGAAGAGTCATTCGGATTGATGATCCAAACATCAGAAGGAAGCTTGCGTCACAAGCTTGGCTGCCCAGTGGGTAACCAAAACAAAACCTAGTAGGTGTTTTTTGGTAAAAACCACTCTCACAAACCCAACTCATTTGGCTATTTAAATAACAAAAATGTACTTAGTTTCTTGTCTTTTTTTACGGTACATATTTTCCAGTAGTTTATGCTATCCTTCTGGCTAATAGTCAGAAATATTAACTGACTAGGCTGCTTCCATTTATGATAAAATTTAAAGGTAATGGCAATTTAGCCTAACAAGAAATACAGCATAATATTTTTGTCACAAACTTAACAACATTAAATTAGCTGATCTAAGACTTGATATTTTAACTCCTAACTAAATATTTTTCCTACCTTCGGCAAATAGAATACATAATATATTTTAATTTTATATACCGAATAACCGATAAATACCGAGCATTTTGAAAACGATAATAAACATGACCAGCATCAAATACAACTAGGACAAAGAAATTATACTATTCGGTGATTTGTACTGGTACTTGGTCTCCTGGTGCATTTATTCAAGTGGCTTCTTATTCTTTAATTGTTTTGCTCTATTTCTTGTTTGCGATATTTGCATATCACTAATTTTTATTAGCTGAATCTAAAACTTCAGTCCACTCCGGACAAATCTTCCAACCAATTTCCTTTAGGCATCGCTCTTTACTAATCCTCAATCTAAAACAAAATGATCTTTATGTATTTATGTTTGATAAGCCACCAAAAATGCAAGGCTCCTAATCCATTTTTTTTATTTAAAAAAATCATTAGCTTTATTTAAATAAAAAAAAAACTTACCATTTCAAGCGATTGTCTGCTGTCCAATCTTACAAACAACAATTGTTGCGTAGATTCAAGATACACTAAAAAGCAACTTTTCTCTCAGATATTTCAACAAGTACTAAACTTTACCGTTTTATATGTTATAAATACAATGATTTTATAATGCATTTAAGCTCACAACAATGTTATAAAAAAGGCCCAGTGGTTCCTTTACGACTTTATATACTTGCCGCTATAGAAAATATCTATAAAATGAATAAAATGAGAGATATAAAATTAATTCTACAGTTTATTCGGTGATTTCTGGAAACAGGGGGTTAAATACTATTATTAAATATTGTTGAACCCTGTATAATGTATATATCTCTACAATACTGAATGGTAAGTCGCTAGCCTTTTAAAAGAAGAAAAACCAATAAAACCGAAAAAAGCTCAAACAAAACAGTACGATGGTTTTTTGAGATAAACCCGGTTTTTCAACTCTGGTAGAACTCACTCACTAGAACACCGTCGAACTGTGGACGTTTTTAAGATAATATTAGAATCTTACATCTGGCCAAAAAAAAATTCTGGAGATGAAAAATATATAAGATATTTTTGTCATACAATATATTCTCCCAGTGTAAGTTATATATGATGTCGAATAATTCCTGGTGTCACTGGAACATTCGCTAAATTGGCATTAAGTCCATGATCTGATATGTGATGGGTCGGAATAACTCCGGAATTATTTATCACAGATGGATTCATTACAAAAAATGCTTCAAGTAAGGTACTTGATGTGTCCGTTATATGGACGAAATTACCTTCAGGGTTAAAAAGGAACAACGTATTCTCAAAACAGTTAATACCAAAAAGTCTCTCTGGTCTTAATGTTATTCTAGGCAGAACATTTCCCTCTAACTACGGGCCCATATACCTCTTTCCAATGATGAGTAAGGCAATGGAAAAATATGTCAATACTGATCTTTTAGATTACCTTGAAAGGTATAGATTTATCCGCGACAGGCAATACGGGTTCCGCCACCAAAGATCCACAGCAGATCTTCTTACCTTCGTAGCCCACAACTGGAATAAGTCCATCGAATGCCACAGAGAAGCCCAAATTATTGTCCTCGACATATTCAAAGCATTTAATCAAGGCTGGTATGACGCCCTTCTTAACAAACTTCTAATTATCAGTTTTCTTCCCAGCAGAAGTATTTCTGTAATTTTGACGGCCATTCATCAAATTTTCACCAAATCAACGCAGGCGTTCCACAGGGTTCAGTGTTGGTACCTACTCTATTCCTCCTGCATATCAATGATCTGCTTTCTTCTACCAGCAATCCTATTCACAGCTATGCTGACGATAGTACACGATAGGACCTCATTAAAATCGTAGAATGATGAACAAAAAACATTGTCCAGTTTAACGCCAGTAAGACACAATATTGTTTACTATATCACAAATTGTCTCCCAGTACCGACACCATTTAAATGAATAATCAAATGCTTGAAGTCAAAGATTTCCTTAGCCTAGTCGGTATCACTTTTCAGAAAGATCTTCGCTGGCATGATCACATCACCTCAATTGCCACAGGAGCCCCGAAGAAATTGGGTTTTCTTTTCTGAGGTCGAAAATACTTTTCTTTCGCCAACTTGTTTACCCTTTAAGCTTCGTAAACCAGACCCTGACTTGAGTATTGCTAGCAAATATGAGTAGCAGCCTCTTCTTCAATCTTTAATACCCTTGACTCTGTCTAGAGAAAAGCTATTCGTGTTACTGACGAACCAAACATCAGAAGGAAGCTTGCATCACTAGAGCATCGTTGAATTGTGAGAGATCTGCCTTTGTTTTACAGATACTATCATGGATTCTGTTCTGATGAGTTATCATCCATTATGCCCTCCTTAGTCATTCATTTCAGGGAGATACGAGCATCGACCCTCATGCATCCCGTCACCCTCCAACTGCAAAGACCATGGGCCTTCCACTTTGTTTTCTTTTATTACAAGGGTTATGTTGCACATTTGCATAGAAATCAAATGGAATTATTTCACTGATGAAATACGTCTTTAAATATGCTGCTTAATCTGTCCCTCTCGATCTTTTCGGAAAAACCTGATAATTATAAATTTCAAAAAATTCTGTATTATCGCAATCAGAAAGCCACGTCTCAGGAAAAAGCATAATATTCGTGTTGTCTTATTAAATTTCTTAATTCATTAAACCCGGCAAACAATAGACCGTACATTCAAATGTCTCACCTTCATTATTACATAGGTAGTACATAATTTTGTTTATTTCACCGGAAGCAAGTCATTGATAAGGTCACCAAAAGTATCACTACAAAAGAAAAAGTAAAGTAAAATACTCAAATATCAAGTGAACAATAAAAAAATGGCTAGAAAAACAGACAAATGGAATAAACAAAAACGAAACAATAAAAAAATACACGAAAAGAAAATAGACTATCCATTTGCATGCATTAAATACTAGGTTACGAAATTTACAACAATACCCACTTTAGCAAAAATACCAAAAGAAAAAAAAATAAATAAAAATAATAATGAAACAATATTATACAGGTTGTTATTGAAAAGTCTATTTTTGAGGCAGCTATACTGCTGTCAAAACTAGTTTTTAAAAACCAAGAACGTTTTGTCTTAAAAGTTGTTAATAGGAATCATTTAAAGGAGCGAAGATACTTAGTGTATAAAAAGAGTTCGATTACCCTGTGTAGCTTCCCCTCAACTAGAGTAGTGTGGTGTTGCCAAGCATTGTACCAAATAAAATGGATTTATAGCTCGATCTTTTTAGAGCTCATCGGGCTGCCATAAACTAGCGAGCCCGTGTAGAGCAAACGCACAAAATTGAATTACATAAATAACTACTCTGCTGGCTGATCCCACAATCGGCATTGAATTGCACTGTTGACTCGTAACTGCTATTGGGAGTAGTGATGTTAATATGTTTTATTTCACCTTACACTAACGTCACAACACGGAGACTACGATCCTTGTCTGGAACATGTCCTGCAATGCCGCAGGCGCAATGATCCGTTTTAATAAAACCACGATCTCAATTTCGCTCTTTTTAGAGCTCATCAGGCCGCCGTAAATTAGCTAGCCTCGTTTAGGGCTACTCCTTTGGCTAATACCACGACCGGCATTGAATTACTCTGTTGATTCCTGACTTCCTCATTTTATTTCAAGTTACACCAACGCAATGTCATCACAAGGGCATCCTTGTCTGCCATATGTCCTGCAGTACTGCTGGCGTAATTTTTAGGTCTTTTAATTTAAGCTAACAAGATTATGTATTTTTGTATAAACCACTTGGTAATTTAATAACATTTTATTTTCAGAATTACAATTTTAGTTGTCCTTTTGACGTTGTCATGGAAATTTTCGAAAATAACATAGTTTTGCTAGCGTGCCTTTTCGTAGAATAAAATGGCCACACTTTCAAATAAAGCTTGCCATATTTTGTTTTAGAGCTTGGTACTCCATATCAAAAATTGAAGGTGCAGGAAAATTTAAAAAGTATTTCCTTTTTATTTTTGAAGATCGAGCGGTATTGTTTATTTGCGTTGTATATCTAATGTTGTTGATATTTGCTGTTATTAAAATACTTTTTTATGTATAAAGGCTAGAGAAAAAATATATTTGCTTATGTATAAACTAATTTGCTTGAGTTAAAAGTACATAGTAAACTTAAATATAAAACGATCCAAGAGGTCTAGACTTCCGAGAGAGGCAATAACGTTAATTCAAAAAGTATCTTGAATGTTTATGTTTATGCTTTCCCCTCATTTGAGCTCTATTCAAACGATTGAACTGCGTATTATATAAGGAAAGATTCCTCGACAGTCCGTAATTTTTACGTTATTAAAACAAATAAAAGAACAATTTGCTTCGAGATGCGTTTTTTTAATTTTTGTCCTTTACTATTCATATTATTTAATGAACTTAATAACCAACTGTAATGAACGTATTTGTGTAAAATTGTCGGGTTCGAAGGGAAATTATGTCAGTATTTGTAGAAGCGGAATATTCCGTGTTCATGTATAAGAACAAAAGAAGTATTTTACAAGCCAATAAGCTCAAAAACTAGATAGCGTATTTTGAATAACGTTTTTCAGCGTTTCTTGCTCTATATTTCTCCTCCAATATAAATTATTAATTTGAAATTTAATGGTGACATGGAAGCAACATTATGTATAGTATGGCATACGGTTCTGAAACAGCGACGCAGGGGAGAGGTGAGGTAAAATCCAGCTTGTTTCCTCTCTATGCATAGGCGTGCCTAAATATTTTAGCTGAAATATTAAAAAAAAAGAATTTAGGAATAATTGTGTATTAGTGTATTCTATTCTATAAGCGTGCCTAAAACTTTAGCTAGAATATTGAAAAATAGAGTTTAGGAATTGTGTATTAGTGTATTATCATATAATTAGAAGAAAAAATATATCAGTTGCCAAAATATCTATCTAGATAATGTATAACATTTTGAAGTTGTTTTTCATTTTTTAAGAATATAGGTTTATATACTTAGAGAAAGAAAAAAACGTAATCAACTAATAATGAACTCAACTTTTAATAAACTGTTTTCTACTTCTCTCGTAAAAGTCAAATATTGTAATCTTTAAGAAATCGCCCTTCCAAGTGTTTACAGATTTTTATGTTTTAGGGTCCTCCTCGATGCCAAAAAACATGTTTTCTCAGTTCCATCGATCTGTCGGTCGGTCACTGACTTCAAATTTTGGTCAAAAATTTGATAGAGAGATAGATAGATAAGCGTTTATTTATATTCCAAAATATAACAAATAGTTATACAAAAAAAAACCCAGTGGATGTGGAACAATGCCAGCAAGTAGTATTACAGTTACTAAAGAAAGGCATATATAAAATAACTTGCTTTTTTCCTGCATCTTAGAATCTATCATCATATTACAAATACCTAGAATCATGAGTTAACTACCTATGTACCTGCATTGAAAATAATTTTGGTTAAAGAGAAAAAAACAAAAACAAACATAACAGTAAGATAAAAATACTCAGTTTCACATTTGTACTTACAGTTTCTACAATTACAGATTAAGATACATATATTTACAGATTAAAATACCTACATGTCTAGCGTGGCAACAATAATAAGTCATAGGAAGAGAAAAATTCATTATATTGTTTCATTTTTGTCAGAAGCAAAGTATTGTGTAAAAGGCCTTTTTACGTAAGAATTTTCTTAATACATTTTTAAATTTTTGTTTAGGAAGTATACGTACCTTCACTAGTACTGCATTAAATAAAAATAAATCTTTAATTGAGAATTCAAAATTTTTTTGTAAATATGTGAAGTTGTATTTATCAGGAAAGAAGAATGTACTGATGGAGAGACCCAATATATTGCATTGGAGATATAGGTACATCAATGACATAAGGAAATATCACCAAGAAGGTCGAAATATTGTTTATATTGATGAAACTTGGGTGGATAATGACTTGACCTTTAATAAGCGGTGGCAGAGTGAAAATGTTTTTTTTCTGGTGGGATATTGGTGCCTCTCATTAAAGTTATTAAAAAGATCTCCATTATTTGAAACAAACATAACACAGTTCAAGATATACATACTAGTAAGAGTTAAAATATCATTTTCAATAAATACTTTTCTACAACTATCCTGCAACATCAACTGAATTTTCTAAAAAGATAACGCCATACCTGATACTTGATTGAATAAATTCACGATAGGCAGATAGAGCGGCATCCTGACCAACACTCTCAGCCACAATTTTTAAGGCATAACAGTACTTAGAAACTTTTAAGGCCACCCTCTCAATGTGTACCCTCCAGTCCAGTCTTCTGGCTATTTCAACTCCCAGAAAAGATATGCTTTCCTTTGATATTAACTTTTCATTTTTGTACAAAATATTAAAATCATTATTTACTCTATTTCCTAAAAGAATGCACTAAGTCTTTCAGTTAAGGGTCATATGGGGATGGCAACTGGCAACATTTTGGTAAAAATACAATATGGCGGAGCAAAATGGCGGCCTAATGAAATGTGTAGAAAGCTACTACTAAAAAACTACTTATCCAATTTATCTGAAATGTTGTAAAAAATCGAGTATTAGGTTGAAATGAACTGGTAAAATTTACATACGATACTAGGATGGCCTAATGAAATATTGAAAAATCAGCTTGGAAAACTACTTATTAAATTGATTTGAAATATTTTGCAAGAGTTAAGTGTAATAGAAAGATAAACGGGTAGAATTGTATTGTGGTACGAATTCAAGATGGCAGAATACAATGGCGGCCTAGTAAAATGGTAACATCCAGGTATGAATCCAAGATGGTAGAAGAGAATGACCGTTTAATAAAATATTTAAAAAAATCAGTTCAAAAAACTTAAATTAAGCCCAAAAAAGCTGAAGTAATAATGTTAATAAAAATATTTGAAAATACAGTATATATTGGTTACTAAATGAATATGGGCGAAACTAAATTGGGTCACACTTCTCTATTCCTTGTAAAATGAATCAGAACCAGAGAAAGAATTTAAAGTAAAGGAAATTTGCCGATTTTTAAAATTTTTTAAGTAAATTATGTGATAAAATATATAATTTATCACAATATTTTACGAGTTTCTACCTAAACCAGTAAATAGGATAATTTTTTTTATTCTGATTTTTTAAGACCGCCATTTTGTTCTGTTATGTTGATTAAGATTCTAATATTTTTGAAAACAATTATTTAGCTGCCATTTTGTTCCCCCATCTTGGGTTCGTGCCACAAATTTACCAGTTTATTTCTACATTACATTTATTGCTTACACAAAATTTGAAATTGATCCAGTAAATAGTTCTTACAGACTGATTTTTTGATTATTTGTTTTGGCCGCTATTTTGTTTTACTATTTTGGATTCATACCAAAATGTTACTAGTTCATTTCTATGTAACATTTGATTTTTATGCAAAATTTGTGGTAAACTGGAAATACGTTTTTTAGTAGTACTACCAAACTTTCGCCAAGTCATCCCCATATAACCCTAAATTGTTTTTTCAAAATATGAAATTAATTGGGTAAGTTGTTTTGTAGCTATTTCGCGAACCGACAAATAGACAGACAGACTGACAGAAATGAAAATATATATGTTTTAATATCTAGGGAAAATAAAACATAAAACCTGGGAGGGCGTTTTTTTTAGGATTGCTAATATTTTATATCATCTGCTGATGATGTGTTGTAGTGTGGTTAGAACTCTTGTATTTTGATCAATATTTTATTTAGCAGCCATTTTCTTCCGCTATTTAGAAATCGTACTACAATTTTACCAGTTTATCTATTGCTATATGTTAATTAAATATCGCACACCACTGGTCAGAAAACTCCGCCCGGGAGTCTAATTTTCCGATTTCAGACCCTGGCCCGTTCACGATTCAATCTAAGGCATCTTTTATCTTCGTGTTAACTTCGAAATTGCAATAACGTCATGAAAATTCAAACAAATCACATAGTTTTCCTAAATGTAATGTAGCGGGTCTTTTCGTAGAATAAAATGGCCCGACTTTCAAATAAAGCTTGTCATATGTTGTTTTAAAACTTAGTAGTTAAATGATTACTATAACTTCCGAAAAAATTACATCGGAAACTAAAAATTAGTTGTGGCAATATATCCACATTTCATTAAGGACGAGTTTTAAAATAAAAAACACGATAAAAAGTGCCATTAAAGAGAAATATCTAATTACTATTAAACATTTCCTTCACCTACCATACTATGCCTTTCACACATTGTGGCGTAAGCAATTCTTATGATTAAAATATTATTGTGTTCTTCAACATTTCCACGAAAGAGACCTTGGGTTCCAACATAGTCAAGGTATGGCTTTGTGAAAAAGCAAGCACTTATGTTTAGGTCTTTATAAAGAAGCTATAATAGAGCTTGACATGAATTAAGGCCAAATAGGGAAAAATATATGTAGTACCAAATTCTAAAAAAAACTAAAATCGGAGCCTTGCTTTAGCGATGTTGATCCATAAAATAACACGCATTGTTTGCCCTTAGAGCGTGTAGTTTCTGTAATGAAATGAGCATAGCAGGGTTTCAAATTCATTACTTGTTTAAAACTGTATATAAAAAACTGTTTAAAACTTAAACGTGTTTGTTTCTAGCTAGCTTAATATGAAACCAGTTTGAAGAATAATCAAATTATACTGAGAATATATCAACGTAATAATAACAAACAAGGCAAATAAAGATTATTCTACATTAGATATATTCACTGTATAATTTTATTATTAGTACATAGTTTAAATTATAATAACACAGTTTAAAACAAGTTTTTTTTCATAGAACTTAACTCACTAGAGTCACAAGACCTGGTTCCATTAGACTCCTTATAAGAACATTGCTTCTAATTGCATTAACTATCCTAACGTCTCAAAATAAGTAATGCTATTGCCTAGAGGGACATCTATAAAGAGGGATGTCACTTCGTATCATAGTGGTGTGGTCATTCTTCACAATATCTAGTCAGATCTAGACATGGGGTCGACTGCCTACAGTAACAAGGTTTTTTACTCAGCACATACACTACATGACAAGACTGCGTAGGAGGCAACAGGAAGTCACTACGTAGAACAAATTCCCTAGTATAATGGTCAGTGGTAGGTCAGCATCCACATAAAGTAGATTGAAAGACAACCCATAACTGTTTGAATGCATTGTGGGTGGTTTGTTTAATGATTTGTATTATCAGAGGTGACTATTAAGGCTTCTCTATTATCTGTGTAGATTCAGTACTTATCAAATTTAACTTCTGCAGAACTCTCATTTACATCACTGTGAATTATGTAGAATCTGTCAAACACAAGCTTGTATTTGAAGCGTATGTCAGTTGCTAGAGCTACGCCTTCTTCTTCTTTAATGCATAATGGTAGACCATTATACCAACATCATCCTATCGGAAGCGCTCTTGCCACTGATCCACCCGACCACCTCACTTGGATGAATATCCAGTAGAAGTCAGCACTATAGCATGATATTCAAGGCTTTCGTTTGCGTAGTGTGTATTGCCACGTAACCATTTGATTACAGCTGCACATAACTTTTTATTTATTGATGATATATCACATATAATACTTAAAAGATAATTAAAATATAAAATAAATAAAAAAATAATAATGGCCACTATGAACAAAGGAGGGCTGTCCTGAATTCCTCCAGTTGTTTGAGAGATAAAGACTTTGTATGATCGCTCAACACAAGTTGATATCAACTTATTTTTTATTTGATAAAGTAAGCCTGATGGACGAAACAAATTTGAGTCTGCTAGAGAATTATTGTTGTGAAAATCAGGGTTTATAGTAAATGTATGTTGGTTTTTTTGAGTACCTATGCTTATTAAAAATACGAAAATTATGCAATGTAAAGATATTAAGCTCTATAAATAGTGGTTTATAGTGATCTCGATTTCTGGCATCTTTTAAGACGCGAATGGCCTTTTTCTGCAATATAAAAACTCTGCCAGCGTTAACAGAATTTCGACACAGTTCAATACCATACGCTATAGAATAAGAAAAGGAGAAGCACATATAATGTGCTTAGGCTTGGGAATTTATTACAACTGTTGTTGATGGAATTTATCCATTTTAAGGAGTCATCTATAGTAGTACCCAACAATCATTTACCTTCGGATATTTTTATATCGATTGTCACAATCAACCTCTATTTTTTTGTTCGGTTTGGGCTAGTGGTACTTGGGGGGAGGTCTAGAAACCTGTAAGACCCTTTTAGCCTATCCCAGCCTTCCCTCAACCACCACCCGCTACCAGGTTTCCATCCTTAAATCTACCTGTCCTTCCTATATAGGTCTCGATATCTTTCAAGGATAGTTCCTCGACTGCATCCCTATGCAAGACCGTACTGCCAAAAATAACCTGGCGTAGTCTTGCTCGTGCTTCACACCTGCACAGGAAGTGGAGTGGAGTTTCCTCCTCCTCCTGACACTCCGTGCAAGGTGCCTCCTTAATCGACAGTGCCCTGTTACTACTACTACCATGGAGTTCAGAGTCGTCCTATCCCGCGTTAACAGCCAGTCTGTTCGGCCGTTATTCACAATGAAGTCTTTAGCTTGCCTACCACCTCAAACTAGTCTCATTCACGTCGCAGTTCTTGATGTGCCCATTCGTCGAAAGCAGTCCTTATCTGCTGCCTAAAGCCTGTTCTGGTCCCACATATGTGCTGGCGGCTGCAAGTCTAGCAAGCTCATCTGCCTTCTCGTTACCGTTTAGGCTAAGACTGTTTTATCGAAACCTTTACCTTTACTCTAGATTTTGTATCGTTCTACGTTAAGTTTTAAGCATCCCTTTGGAAGCAGCTTACATAAATGCTGCCACTCCCGTTGAAGCGGCCACGGCCGCATCAACGGTTGGTTTGCTTTGTTGTTTCTAGATGGCGCTGACAGCGTATCTGTCACTGTTGGCTTCTAGGTGGCTCTGCTTCATGGTTAGATTTCTGTTGGCTAATCTGCCTGTTCTGGTAGGAGGATCATCCAGGTGACCACTTTAGCTTTCGTTCATTTTCCTGTGCAAGAATTCGATATTTAGGAAAGTAGTCTTGTTTTTAGAACGTGGCAACTACTGTGTTTTTTGATTATTTGTAAACTCTCTGCATTCTGTCACAGATAATTTATTCGAATTTTCCACTTGGAGATGACAGAGAGGATCCTTCAGAGTTGGAATGGTGTAAAAGATTGTCAGGTACTAATTTCCATAGTAAGAATTATGGGTATATAAATAACTATTTTCGTAAATTAGAGCTTTGAGTCTTTTGCAGAACTAAAAGTAAAATACAAAAGCATATTCTATGCAAAAAATATTTCAAAAAGGGCTCAATCGCACTGTTCTTGCTAAAATCGCCTCGGAAACTCTTTGTTCGCTCGGACCTCCCTAATTAAGTCCAAACTTTTCACGCAGATATCCAACCCTAATATTCACAAACAAGTTGGTGTTTGACAGACTTTATTTTAGTACGGGGCGTAACTTTGAAAATTTATTTTTAAAGACCCTCAGCATTTTAAGATAAATATTGCTGAGTGGCTTATTCGCCCGGTATAAGTTCTGGCTGTTTTCAACTTCCTAAACGGTGGTATTTTCGTTTGATTTATAATCGCACTTGTATCCTGTAGCCCGATTAAAACTTTGCTGTGTATTAAATTCCGGTTAAATAATTGCTCTGCAAAAAGAAGAGCGTAGGTAGAAAATATGCCAGCGTGAAATATGTCTGCGAGGGTTTTTTTTAGTTTCTCTCTTGGGGTTAGTTCAAAAAACTTCATTAGATATTTCCCGTTAGACATCGAGTATATCCGTGAGGGTTTTCCAAACAACAGAACCTGGCGAAAATTCGGATATTTATTGAATGTTGGATGCAGCTCTTTTTGCTTCTGTACGATTTCGGAAAATTCAATTTTCGAGATTATTTAATATACACTTATTAAGACAGTTGATTTAATTGTAATTGCAACTCTCCCTTCCAGATTATATATATATATATATATATATACACAGTAGTGGCCGCTTCAACGGGAGTGGCAACATTTATGTAAGCTGCTTCCAAAGGGATGCTTAAAACTTAACGTAGAACGATACAAGATCTAGAGTAAAGGTAAAGGTTTCGATAAAACAGTCTTAGCCTAAACGGTAACGAGAAGGCAGATGAGCTTGCTAGACTTGCAGCCGCCAGCACATATGTGGGACCAGAACAGGCTTTAGGCAGCAGATAAGGACTGCTCTCGACGAATGGGCACATCAAGAACTGCGACGTGAATGGGACTAGTTTGAGGTGGTAGGCAAGCTAAAGACTTCATTGTGAATAACGGCCGAACAGAGTGGCTGTTAACGCGGGATAGGACGACTCTGAACTCCATGGTAGTAGTAGTAACAGGGCACTGTCGATTAAGGAGGCACCTCTCTATTTTAGGTATTGTGCACGGAGTGTCAGGAGGATATATATATATATATATATATATATATATATATATATATATATATATATATATATATATATATATATATATATATATATATATATATATATATATATATATATATATATATATATATATATATATATATATATATATATATATATATATATATATATATATATATATATATATATATATATATATATATATATATATATATATATATATATATATATATATATATATATATATATATATATATATATATATATATATATATATATATATATATATATATATATATATATATATATATATATATATATATATATATATATATATATATATATATATATATATATATATATATATATATATATATATGCCGTTGAATGTTTTCCATCATCAAACTGAAGGATCCTCTCGTCATCCCCAAGTGGAAAATTGAATTTATCTGTGACAAACAACCAGAGAGTTTACAAATAATCAAAAAACACAGTAGTTCTCCCATATGGCTGCATTGGCATGATGAGCCCCAAAAGGGCGAAACGTCGTCAATTGTGCCGGTAAAGATGATGGAAAACGCTTAAAGGCTTATCGGTATAATGGCCCATGATTTTTGGACCCTATACCTGAATAAGCTTATCAGAGGCAGAATTATTTGTCCGAATTGCCGTTAAACTTCTTGCTAATCTATAGACGTTATTTACTTTCTTATATATATATATATATATATATATATATATATATATATATATATATATATATATACAAAATTTGGACAGGATTCGTCAAATTTATTCTACTTTTCGCTTTCTATCCATTTTTACCGCCCCTAGAAGCATTTGAGGAAATATTTGCGAATTTCTGGACTCGAGTTAAGTCTTGTCAAGATGCTTATCCTGACGACGCGTGAGTAAAGTACACCTTGACAGTTTTCTTTAACAACAGAGAGTGTGTGCATTTTTTATCAAAGTCGATTTTATCTAACTTGTATGCCATAGGACGAAAGAAAATATAAATCTACGTTTGCAGCAAAAATGTTAAGCTTTTGACCTGAACAATCGTTTTTGTCCTAGTTGGTACCAAAACGCAGGTACGAAGGCTCAAAACGAATTAACATCGATCGGGCTGAATTTTAAACCAGTCTCTAGAGGAACGATAGACTTTTCTCGGTGTTTTTACTTATTTCACCCAAGGTCAACCCTTTAGATGATACAGGACTGAACGTGAAATAATTTCGTATATTTGGAGCAACCTGTAAACTATAATAGAATATGTATATATAAAAAATTAGAATCATCTAAGTGGGTTCTTCAATCTGATACCTATGATAATAAATTGTAAATTTTATGTTGGACAAAATGGCGTACTATTTCCGTCATTTTGATTTTTTTACGAACTTTTTGGATGATTCATTCATTCATCCTTTAGGTGGTAACAAACAACGCATACATACTTTCATATATACATACATGACTGTTAAACTCATTAACTTACTTTTCATTCGCAGTCGGATAAAAGATAAAATATAACGCGAAAAGAGTAGTGTCTGAATTTCAGTGTCTATTAAAATGATTATACTTAAACGTCGATAACACAATGATGTACGACTGCGTCTTCTACAATACAAGAAAATATTTATTTGCAATGGAAGCAGTCTGCTTCATTCAAATCCTTTTTTCCTATGTATGTTTGGACGCATAGATAATATTTTATTTTTTGCGGTAGTGACACGACTCGACATGGAAATATTGCCACATATTCAAAATGTAAATCTAATGTCGACGAGAACATGTGCAGAAACGGGCCTATGAAATATGCAAGATTTTAAGTTGGGCTGTTGCCAAAAATAATTAGTTACACATCCAGTTTTAGAGGGTTGCCTTGCCTGTAAATGCACCGGTAAAAATTGAAAGTCTAAAAGCAGACACTCCGTTCAGAAATGTACATATCGCCACAAGTCTCGTACATTGCTGTCTAGAGAAACCAATTTAATTACATTAAAAATGTAAATGAGATTTTACGTTTCGACGAGACCATTTTGTAAGTGTTTGAATTTTCTCGACTTTGATATACTGCGAGAAAACGAAAATAAGAGAAAACAGGAACAAAAACATAAGGATAAAGAAAAACACAAAACCTTTTATAAAATTGTATCAACCAATGTCTAGTCACCGTCTAGTATTATTATGCCGCGCCTGCGTTAAATACAGTAAGTAAATCTTGAAACAGACATAATAAACAATCAGTTCTGTAAAATAATCCTATAACGACTAACCTAGCATAAAAGTTCTAATAATCCTCTTTATAGCTAATCGAGAAACCAAAAGGATACAAGCAAAAGATTAAACTGAAATCCAAACGACGAATGATCAAAAAAAATTAATTTCTCTGATCTAAGTTCGTTGATATACTTTTGAGGTACCTTAAGGACAAGTCGATATACAGGTATTTTTGAGTGTAGTAGCAATAAAATTTGTATTCAAGAAAATCCAATAAAACATTGCAGATTTATCAAAAAAAAGAGGTGATTGTGCTGATAAATTCTTAAAAAGAAAAGAAAAACAAATCGTAGATATGCCCGCAAAAAAAAGATCATCATCCGCACAATCACCTCCCTTTTATCCCCTTGGGCTTGAATGTTAGGCCAGGCGCCTAAAAATTTAAATTGGTCAAAGTAGACGCTGTTGCCGAATCGTTTAATTTTAAAACGTTTAAACTCACTCCACCGTATTTACTAAAAATGTTTAAGAGTTAGACCAGGTCTACTTGCCATAGTACTTAAAACTGTTAGTTCGCCACTTATGTTTCGACTTATATTATTTAGAATGACATTTAGAAAAATTATCTGTTCAGTTGTTAAAAATGTCATCTTAAACCTATTACTGTCAAATTCATTCAAGATAATCACAAAATTTCAAAAACGTGTCTAGCTAATACTTTACTTTTTAGGTGGTCACTTAAATTATCGAATTTTATTTTGCAATAATTGGCGGTTAAATAAAATCTTCCGAATTTTTTTCATGAAAAAATAAAATCAACTTAAAGAAAAGTATCTTGAAAATTTGATTTATTAAATCGGCGTCAAACCAATTACTTAATCACAAAAAGACATTTATGTATATAAAACATTATGATTTCTATTTACTGTCTTTTGACGCCGCATAAAGTCAAATTTTCAAGATAAAATACTTTTTCTTGCTTCATCGTTTTTAGTTCTATTCATACAAAATTTTATTGCAAAGTTCAGTTTTACAGCTTTCGAAGCCTAAATGTTTGTTAAAATGTTGGACGTGCTTAGGAAAATTAAATAGAATGGCTAGAATCGTTTTTTTTAGTTAAAAAACTCTCCAGTAATTTTAAGCTATATACACGCCTATGGCGGATGTCTAAATCATACCTACATTTCCAAGTGCAAACGAGAAGTTATAGTCAATATCTGATGGAAATCCATTACAGTAATGTGCTTCTAGACATATTTTGCTTGGGATATTTTAAAATTCTTCAAATTCTAATGCTCAAAATTTGTATTAGTGATATTTTTCATTGCTAAGGGTTAGTCTGATTAAACAAATACACTTTTATAAAGAAACATTTTTTTTATGTTTCCATTTACGTTTGCAAGAGGCCTGTAAAGTTTTTTTCCAACCAATTAAAATTTAGAACTAGATTTCTTGGTATCTATTTTGGGTAAGATAGTAATTTAGAAAATTCATATGTCGTTGCTTGTTTTATCACCCAATAATTCTACTCTTATAATTAAATTAGAAACTACAGTCTTGTATATTTGTTGCATTTTAAAATTCTACGGAAGTTCTAAGAACATTTGATACATAATCTTCCGTAGATTCAAAAATATAAAATTTAAAGTCGTATTTTAACTGCTACTCTTAATCCCCTTTGAAGATATTTTTAGGCCCTTTTTAATTAGCAATATCTGCAAAATAAATTTATTATCAACCCATTTAATTTTTCCTATCCTAAACTATTTAAAAGACAACAATTTTTCCTTAAGGCATTTGTATACATTTATGTGTTCATGTTGTCATGGTAATGTGCTGATTTAGAGTTACTCCCAAAAAATAGTTCCGCGCCTTTTTCAAAACATATGTCCACCGGCACGCACGCCTATGTGTCTTTTACCTTTACTAACTTCTATGTGTTTGATTGCCTTTATGTCGTCATTTGGCCAATTTTTTTTTGGCTACCAATAGAGAATATCTAAATTATAGAGGACAATTTCAACATAAGGCCATAATTGTAATATTCTTTTCCAACTTTAAATATTTTTTTCTAGGACCTTCAAACAATCTCTTTATTACAAAAGCGATTTTAGTTAGATAATCTTATTGATTACCTATGCCGTGGATAATAGACATCATACCCGTGAGTAATGAATTCATTACTCACAGCCTGCAACCAATCAGAAAACAAGTCATTGCGAGTACCATGAAAACACAAAAGAGCATAATCGGCACGTCAGGCGACGCCATAATTTTATATGCTCATTTGTATTGAAAATAAATTGTTTTGTCTAAATTTCTTTCTTAAAAAATAGATAATTTCCCTTAAAATGAGTTTAAGCGATCAAAATCAGATTGACAGTACACCGCCAGATATTGAAACAGCCAAAACCACTTCAGACGAATAATTACCAGAATTTTCAAGGAAAGACTATGAAATTGTGTATAAACTATTTATGGAGTGAAGAATGTTAATTAATTTTCGGAAAACGTCCTTCTTGTCTATTTTGGAGAGTTGTTAGAAGAGTATAAATCTTTCTTATTATGGGGACATTACTCCATGTTAAAGAGTACGCTTATCATTGAAGAAAATATTAATATTGAAGCCTATTACGTGCATTTTTAAAACGAAAATCGGAAGATTACAAAGACAAAAAGTCCAAAACGTTCACATCAATAGAAAGATTTATAAACGAAATTAACGTTTACCTGGCAACAAAGGTAAGAGATTTAGAAATTTTATAAATGTCCCTTCTTAGTTATTTGAAAATGTAATAAGTAAAAACTAAAAAAAAAAACTAAATATATCTTATATGTGTGTGGTATTTATAAACTACATACATTAAAAACAATAATTTATGATTGTGTGTTGGCGCAAGCTCTACAGCAAAGCCCCTGGGATAGTGAAAAAGTGTACTTACAAAATATCGAGTTGCAATTTCGGCTTCTCGAAATTGTCTTTCCCAATAAAAATTCTAATAAAAACAATTTTTGTTCTTTATTTTTAAGTTGTACTAATTATGAGCATAATGGGAGCTTGTTGATCAAACGAACTACATTTAATGGATGTTTCAATATTTAAAATCTTGGAACGGCTTTATTGGTAACTATTCCTAAGACGAAAAAATATATTAACCTTCGACTCACTAATGCCGGAAATTCATTTTTCCTTAATTACCAAAAAGGTAAAGGTACTTAAAAAAAATTGGAATAAATAAATTTGGTGCGGTGGGTAAAGAAATTGTAAAATATTTAAATTTACCAAATCCGCAAATGTACAGGGTTTTTTTTTATATATTGCCACCCCCCTTATCTTTTTTATTTGACATTTTAGAAAAATGTGTCCCAAATAAAAGTTTAATGGTTTCAAATGAATTTTTATGAAAACATTTTTTTTCATATACAGGGTGTTACAGAAAGTCTGGGCGTGGTCCAAGTTTCTTATTTCAAATAGGTACCCCATTTTTTTATTGAATTTTCGGATTCTCCTGAGAATTTTACACATTTTTTATAAGGGATATTCTATACTTAAATCTAAAGCCTAAAGAGATATTGTTATTTTTTGAAAACTATTATGTAAAACAGGTAAACATTTTTCTGGTCGTAAACTGGTCATTGACGGTGATCTGTCGTTCTGTCAATTCATTGAAAAGATGCATTACACTGACGAAGAAAGATGTGATATTCTTCGCATTTTCTACAAGAATAATAATAATGCTTGCGCGGCAAGAAGAGAATATCAGCGGCTTTTCCCCATGCGAGCTATTCCATCTCGAAAAACTTTCAAAAATATTGAACTTGGCTTTCGAAATCGAATGACTGTTAAAAGAAAAAAACGTACTGCGGTTATTAATGAGGAGGAGGAATTAAATATTTTATTATTTTTTCAAGGTAGGTTAATAGAAATTACCCACAGGATATAAAGTAACTTACGCAAATATTATTTATTTTCAGAAAATCCAAATGCAGCCTTAAAAGACGCATCAATTTTTTTTAATAAATCTATTTTCAAAATTTATTCGACATTAAAAAAGCATGGATATTTCTCATACAAAATTTTACCCGTCCAGAAATTAACTGAAGATCAGAAAAACCAACAAACCATGTTTTGCCAGGAAATGTTGCTGATGAAAGATGAAGATAACAATATTTTTCAAAAAGTTTTATGGTCAGATGAATGCGCCTTTAGTACTGCCGGGATTCACAACCGGAAAAATGTTAGATTTTGGGCAACGGAAAACCCTCGGGCCATGCGTGAAATTAAAACCCAAGATCGGAAAACTTTAAATGTGTGGTGCGGGCTCCTTCACAACAAAATTATTGGACCGATTTTCATTGATGGATCTTTAAATGGAGAAAAATATCTAAATTTATTAAATAATGATCTGGAACCTATTTTGGATGACTTACCCCTCCGTCAATACAACCAAATTATTTGGCAACAAGATGGAGCCCCACCACACAATGTTTTTGCGGTCCTAAATTTTTTAAATCAAAATTTTGAAACGTGGATTGGTCGGACTGGACCGATTCGGTGGCCGCCCAATAGTCCCGACTTAACACCTCTTGACTCTTTTCTGTGGGGATTTTTGCAGAATAAAATATATGAAACTCCCACGGAAGATATAGAGGTGTTAAGAAGGAGAATAATTGAAGCCATTGAGGATTTAAACAATAATCATGCACAATTCATTATTAATGCGATTAATAAAATCGAAGCAGATTATACAAATTGTATTGAAATGAATGGTGGACATATTCAGCAATTATAATATTTATATTTCATTTCATTATTGAATTATTTGATAATATGTAGTTTTTTGTAATAAACACAGCGTCAAAAAACTTGGACCCCTTCATAAGACGCAATGCAAAAATGCTCTGTTTCAAGACCTTGTATCTTGAGTAATATATGATCCAACCATGTGATTAAAAAAGTGTATGTTAACGAATAGCAGGGCTGCCACTTTTAGCCACATGAAATATTCTATTGTAATTAGAACGCTCTACAGAGTGTTTAAAAGTTTCTCAACACAGGACCTAATGCAAATTAAATGGGAGGTCTGGCTAAAAAAAATTAAACTCTCCTTATTAGCTTGCTGATTACAATATCATGGCTCAGTTAACTAAAAGTGGTAGTCCCGCTATTCGTTGACATAATCATTTTTCAATCACTTCGTTGGTTCATTTATTACTGAAGATACGCGGTCTTGAGGAAAGCTTATTTGCATTGCGACTTATGAAGGGGTCCAAGTTTTTTGACGCTGTGTGTAGTTTTTAAAATATTCTTTTCTGTTTTCGTTAATATTATACATTTATTTTTTTAAAACATGTGTTGCCTTAATTAGATTCATATGCATATTTCCAAAATTCGATGTTTTTGGAATACCCCGTAGAAGGAAAAAAATCCACGTCTGATATTTCAAAAAATGTTTGTTTAGATGGCGATTCGTTGGAAGATGGTGATTTCTGTTCTGGTTGCCTGTGTATTTTCGTTATTCTCATAAGCTATGCGAAGGTTGTCGGATTTTTCCTCATCGGAAATGTGACATTTTATCCAGAAATTGACAGAAAGTCTACCAAACAGTAAAACAGTCACCGTCAATGACCAGTTTACGACCAGAAAAATGTTTACCTGTTTTACATAATAGTTTTCAAAAAATAACAATATGTCTTCAGGCTTTAGATTTAAGTATAGAATATCCCTTATAAAAAATGTGTAAAATTCTCAGGAGAATCCGAAAATTCAATAAAAAAATGGGGTACCTATTTGAAATAAGAAACTTGGACCACGCCCAGACTTTCTGTAACACCCTGTATATGAAAAAAAATGTTTTCATAAAAATTCATTTGAAACCATTAAACTTTTATTTGGGACACATTTTTCTAAAATGTCAAATAAAAAAGATAAGGGGGGTGGCAATATATAAAAAAAAACCCTGTACACATGGCATAGCTTCAACAAATTTACAAGAAACAACTAAGAATAAAAATATTAATTTTATTATTATTATTGCCTCTTCAAGATTATACTTTAAAATAATTGTTCAAGTATTACTATAAATTTTAATACCTATAGAAATTAAAAATAAACTGTTTCTTTATTATGTTAGCAAAAATAATATAAATATATATATATATATATATATATATATATATATATATATATATATATATATATATATATATATATATATATATATATATATATATATATATATATATATATATATATATATATATATATATATATTATTATGTCAGTATAAGTAAATATCTTTAATAGTTTTAAGGTTTCTGACCGCTTCTTGAAATAATTAGTACTACTTTCTCTTGCGTTATTTGGTCAAATTACTTTAAATTGTGTATATTTAGTAACACATTTTTATTGAAAAAGATGTGAATTTCTGAAGATGATTTCGCAAGTACATATTAATTTTTATAAACAAATTTTAATTGCTGGAAAAAAATTAAAAGAATTGGAAACCGCCATTCTTATTAGGGACGACTCTCCTAAATCAAATTTTTCCAAACAAGCGTATTATGTACGTTTTATTTATTTTTCTTCACTTCCATATTTTTTGAGGTTGGCACTTTATACTCATATAGTTTAAGAAGCAGAGGGTCGTGGTAAACAATAGATCACGAGGGGTAATCCACTGAGAAAAATAGTGTACAAACTCATGGAAATACCAAGAAAATACAAAGAAAATACTCACATTTCTAGAAAATACACATGAAAATAATAGGTTAATAAAGACTTAATTTCAGATTTTTATATCATGACAACGTTGCCATATCTTTTTTAATTTCCTAAATTCCACTACCAATTTTTGTTTTTTTAAATGGGACACCTTATTTAATATAACTCGGTAACCGTTGATCACACAATTATGGTGAAACAATATTTATATGTAAATCGGCCAAGAGAAATATATGGAAATTATTTTCAAGTTCTAAAAATGGCCACTGGGGCTCGTAACAGCAACTTAAAACTGGAAATGCCGCTTTTCTCTTGAGTTTTCCAAGTTAAATTTTGTCGAAAATATAAGCATTGTATTGTTTAGAAAATTATACAACTTTTTGCTATTTATCATTTTTTTTCTATTTTCAGTAATAAATTGGTGGGGGAAACTCAAACTTTTTTCTTTCAAACGTTTATATCTCTCTGTTTTTGGATGAACGTAGAGCTATTAACTGTACCGTAATGATTCTATTAGTGGTCACTAGATGGTGTTTTTTCATAGTTCTTCAAATAATACGGATTTTCTCAAATGAATCAAAGGTATGATATGATTTTTTGTCATAATTTAATTTAAGGTTATAAAAAGTATCGAGTAATGAAATAAAGAATCCAGGTCCGTATTTAAATTAAAAAAGTTTTTGAAGGTCGCTCAAATCCGAAAAGTCGGATTGAAAAATTAACCAATTTTTAGAGGAGAATAAGTCAATTCCAAGCCTACAATTTTATTATAGAAATATCATAATAGTTATTTTTTGTTTATATTTTAGTTAGTTTTATACTAAAAGTTCTTGGTCGGAAAAGATATATGTATAATAGCAGAAATATATAATTTATGCAGGTGCAAAACGGCCTACTAGAACTTAGAATACTTAGTATCTACTCTCCGCATGATGGTGCTAGTGCATACTTTTAAATTACCTATGGGTCTGCAGCTGGAAACCACCGGAGCCCCAATAGGTGGCCCTAAGTGTTATACTTAGCATGTAGTACTGTTCCAGTATAATAGACGTTTCGTTTTCGATTTTGTCATATCGAACAATCTGTTATTTCAGATCTCCCTGGGTACAAGCCTGCCTGATGAGCATCTATAAGCAGTTTTTTTCTGCTCAATACGATAAGACTAAGTGGAAGTGACTAAAATACATTTTCCAGCTCTTACACTAGTAATGCAAAATAAAAATGTACAGCTCTATTCAATAAAGAGGTTTAAATTTAGATCAGGATTGACTTGACAGTCACAGGTTTAAGGCGACATATGCAACAATAGAACAAATAATTTTTCTAAATGTCACATTTACAAAACATGTCATGACGTAAGCAAAACCTAATTTATTGATTTGAGAATTTTGGAATCAATAGTCAAATAATTGCAACTAAAGGAAAATAGTGATAATACTAAAAAATATTTTAAATATAAAGAAAATACGACAAAAAAATAGAAAATACAAACAAACACAAGATAACAAAAGAGAATAAAAAGTGGTGTACAGATTTTTTGTCAGTGGATTCCTCCTCGATAGATCATCATTACAGCCTGTTATTTCTAGAGTACCTCAGAGCTCTATTCTCGATCCTCTTTTGTTAATAGTATACACTGCAGATATTTTGAACTGGATTAAATCATGCTCGTATAACGCATATGCCGACGATACTCAGCTTCGTAGAGAAAAGTCCGTGGTCATGATGTTTGGTGGCGAGGGAGCTGAGAGATTGGAGAATGTTCTGAATATTGTAGTCAATAGCATTAAAGTACCTTTTTTAAAATCTACCAACTCGTTGAGTATAATATTAGATAATAAACTTAAATTCGTTTAACAGACTAATAAAATGCTGAGGAAAGCATATACGAATCTTAAACTTCTATATACAAATAAAGATATCCTTTAAATTGAAAGAAATGTTAACCGAATCACTAGTTTTATCTCATTTCAACTGTTGAAATTTTGTCATTGGATCATTTCTGAATAATGTTGAACTACAAAGAGAAGGTACAGAATTCTTATGTCTGATTTATATTCAAACTGCGAAAATTCGATCATATCTCCAATTACTTTGAAGAATTGCACTGGTTAAGCATAACGGGAAGAAGTGAGCTCCATTTTGCTGTATTTGTTAAAAAAATCATGACATCGTGTCCATCTTATCTCCGCTCAAGACGGGACCACTTCCATGAGTGCAAATTAAATTAATATTTTAAGTTCTTACTAGAGAAGCCGGAATATAAATAAATTGTAGAATTTTAAAATTAAAATGCTACAACCTATGTGACGTCGGGGCATTCTGATCAGACTACTACAGGCAGTTTTTCTGTGAACACACTATAAAGATTGGTCCAAATAAACCGCGATCAATTAGTGATCATCCCATATTAATAACCTGACGTGTATAGATGTCATTATTTCGAAAACAGTGAAACTTAGATGTATGGAATAGCATAATATCAAATATTCTGAGAAGTTGACGTGAAATTCAAGAGAGTAATATATAAAACTTCACTTCTTTCACGACTTTTGATTCAGCCTGTATAAAAGCCCTTCATATAGAATTTGAAGTGGCGTAGCCAAGGTGTTGGGGCAGTGCAGGCAAGATATCCAACTGGACTCCACGCCAGTACTTTTAAAACGTGCCTTAGCGAAACGCACGGATAATATGCGTCATCTGACCCAAATCTGATTTTTCCGCTTTGTAGTTCCACAAAGCAAACCGATACATTTAATAAAACTTTCTTCTGTAAATCTGTTTTTGAGAGATAAAAGTAATTGTGTGTCTTTGCGATGTCTGGTGTAGCATCTACTATCGCTATATTCTGCGATTTTAATTTTCCTGACAATTATATCCATTTATCTCTTTCAATAACAGTTTCATCACTTCAATTTGTATTTGTTGACTTTAAATTTGTCTTCGCACTAGCAAAACAGTGTCGTATTTTTTAAAACTTTATCAAACGTTATTTTAAAGGAAGATATTATTATGCCTTAGACAAAATGATGTCAAAAAACCTTTTTAGGATTTTCCTGTATGTTCTTCAACAATAATTTTTGTTACCGGGCAATGAGAAAAAAGCAGGATTGGGGCAGTCGCCTTTATCAATGACGTATTTCTAGTATTTAGAAACCGAGTAACGACACTTTTTGTTTTTCATGTTATCATAAAAGTTAATTATTTTTGAAAAAGTGCGCTACTCTATATAACTATCCTGTATCTCCATCTAATAATGGAAATGTAGAAGTTCTAAATTATCTCGTAAATTCTAGATATTCCATAAAATTTATTTTTTGTAATTACTTAGGGTGAAGCTATCGGGCTTGAACATAGACGTTTTTCAATTCCCTAAATATTTCACTGATTTGTAATTTAATGGAAATGTATATCCGATATTAAGAAAACTGCAGTTAATATTAATTTTCAGTTTTATTTTTTCTCTAGGCATTAGCTCCATTACAAGATCGGTATAGCAGGAAACATGGAAGAAATGGCAAAGATCGAAATTATTTCTGCATTTTCAAATGCGACCGATGAGTTGGGTAGTTGATGGAAATTCATTATAATAATACGATCTCATAGACCATTTGCGCCAGGTGTTTTATTTCTTTAATTTTTTCTTTATTGATACGATGGTTAATATAGTCTGGTGTGTTTTTCAAAAACAATTTTTATGTTTGGATATAGGTTTTTTAAAGCGTGTGTTTAGTTTGTACATATAAAGTGATAATTAACGATGTATGCTACTATATTAGTGCGACTTCGTTTTTGGCATACAAGGTAAATGTTCGATTTTAGTGAGAAAAGAAATTGGTTAAAATTCCACAAAAATGATATTAGAAAGGTTTTTATATATAAAAAAGAAAACATTTACGTACAGATTGATCCAGATATCTTGGAACAGGCCTTATATCACCGTCATTCCTGGAGATAAAAAAAACTTTAAATACGAAATTTGTCGAATTAAAAAATATATGATACAAAATTAATAAAAAAATTAAATTTAAATGAAACACTCTGTATTTTATTATATTTTTGAATTCTAGGCCAACTTGATATAACATACCCTATGCTTGTCTTCAATTGTTTTCGAGGCATACACATTTGAAAATTGACAGTTTCGAACGTTGAGTGGTTGTGAAATCTAAACAGTTCGACCTAAGACAAAATGAATTACACATTTTTAACTTAGTTTTTTTTGTCTTTCTTATGGAATTCACCTCTGGTCAAAGAAGAAGCAAAAGTTTCACTGCTTTTTCAAAAAAAAATCGGGAAAAATTTAATTCTCATTTTGAAAAAAGGAAGGTCATAAAAAACTAAGATAAGCATTAGAAATTTGTTTTGCCCGAGTATTTTAAGTTATTTTTTATTTATATGAATACCGGAGCTGTCAGGCATGTTCAAATATATCTAGAGGCCCTTTATAATTGCATTAATGTTAATATAGAATAAAGCTAAGTGCTATATTTATCTCGATTCTGCCAAAGAAATAATAAAAAGTTGCTGGTGATAAAATTAAATTTAAATTAACCCTGTTTCACTCTTGGATAAGTAGTTTTTGGTACTGCATTTTATAACATTTCATTAGGGGGTTATTTTGTTCCGCAAATCCATTGGATAAGCAGTCTCTTAATAATGATTTTTTTAACATTTTGTGGTAGGAACTTCCGGATTAGATTAAACCGCCATTTTGTTTCACAATATTGGATTGTTACCAACATATTACCATTCCATTCCCATACAACCATTGATTTTTTGGCCAAAATTTGAAGTCAATCGGATAAGTAGGAGCTATGCTGCGCGCAGACAGAATGATAAACCGAAAGACCGACGGAAATGGGAGAATATGTGTTTCGGGACCTAAGAACCCTAAAACATAAAAATCTGCAAAAATCTCGGAGAGTATGATTATCTTAAACTTCGTTTCCACTGCTTTTGTATATTTGCTTTTTTCCACGGCTACTTAAGCGAATAAGTTTTAAATGAATGTTAAATGACACACGAATGCGGCAATGAGAGCTTAAGTTAAGCGATGTAGCTGAGTTAATACGAACATCAAGATCCACATTTCAAAGATTAAAAGGAGCTAAAACATGGTACTCCTATATGTAGAAAAGTTAGATAATAAAGTCCCCAGAGTTCCACATGAAATAAAAGAGCCCCTAGAGAGCGGTCATTTTTGTATTTTTTAAAATGCGGACTTTATGAGAACACCCAAGAATTAAAAAAAAACAAAGTCGCCAAATACGTCCCGAGATATTGACCAAATACTCTGGTTGTGGAATTGCAACAGGTGCAGAGAGTTAAAATTTTACATTTTTACATTGCGTTCTTCAAAAATGTTTATTGAAGATCACGCTAAGCCATTGATTCAACGAATAACGAACTTCTTCATTTTTAAAAGTCGGCTAAGGCGTTTCCGAGACACAGTCTCCTACAAATGACGATAAAATTAGCTGATCAATTTACTTTTACTCTGGATATATTTTTTTTCTTCGTCAGTTAATAAGACGTTGAAATTCAAGGCATTTTAGAGTTGCTTCGATATCCTCTTAAAATTGACATATTTCACAGTCTACAGAATTGCAAGCAGGCTTATATGCCTATTAAAATTTTATGTAATAACTTTAACCAATTATATTTTCGACGTATTTGATATCAATGATTCTCGTTATCATACCCTGCAGACATAAATGTGATAAATGTCAACCCACGTTCCGAAATATTGTTTCGTGGGTCGCCTTCCATAGCCTACACATTAAGTATTCCTTTATTTAACTTAACGAGGAATGTAATCCTGCGACAAATCAGAAAAATTCTGCGTTGCGCCATACTTCAGAATAATTTCCTGAGGACAAATAATTTAAAGAAGTCTTGGAGAAAAACTAGATAACAGTGTGATTAGCGAAGGCACTGCCAAGTTGATAATTTTAAAGTAAAATATGAATTACAGAGAGTACTTGGAAGTTGTGTACATTTTGAAAACTATCTAATGATATCAACGTTTGAAATCTAATAAAAAAAATGAACTACTTTTTACGTCCTGGCTGTTTCTCGAGGGATATAATCAGATAATATTAAGTCATGGAATTTAAAATTGGATTAAAATGTATAATTTAATTTAAAAAATTCTATAAAGAGTTATATTTACTAACAAATTTTTCTGATTTGACGAAGATTGTTCAATAGAATTTCTCTTGAAAGTGGGGACAATCCAGAAAATGTGGTTTGCAAACTATTTATAATTTTTTCATAAAAGCTTATAATTCCCCTTCATTTGTAGATTCTGTTGTAGAACAGTTGCCAGTGTTATTAATATTTCTGACTGTAAAAAAATCATGAGTTCTTCAAGTTTCTCACATCTTTCAACTCAACTTGATTATACGGCGAACTGAGGAAAGTTTAATAACACATAAAAACGTGTATACTGGTTATCAATATATATATATATATATATATATATATATATATATATATATATATATATTATCGTATATGCGTTTACTGGGGTACCATTTAGTATAAATATTTCTGAGATAATATGGATGCGGACCAGCATCATCGTCATTTACTTAATGAGTTTGAGTTATCAGTACGCAGACACGGGGCAAGTATAAAGTACTCTGCATAATTTAAAGTACATGGAGAATATATATATATATATATATATATATATATATATATATATATATATATATATATATATATATATATATATATATATATATATATATTATCGTATATCGTACCATTTAGTATAAATATTTCTGAGATAATAATGAGTCATTTACTTAATGAGTTTGAGTTATCAGTACGCAGACACGGGGCAAGTATAAAGTACTCTGCATAATTTAAAGTACATGGAGAATTTATATATTGATTAAGTTAGTAGTCGTTTTGGACATTTGCTAAATTGGATGTCCACACAAAAGATGTAAAATGTTACATTTATGTTGCAAAAGCGTAATCGTAGAATCAATTTAGTATTTTATTCATGTATTTATTAATAAAGATATGCTGTAAGGAAATATTATGCGAGATATACTTGCTTAAATAATATTGTTTATATATGTATAGAAACATTCCGTAGACAGACTAGTCTACATGTTGAGATATGTAATTTTATTAAATATTTGCTTCAATTAATTTAAAGTTAAATATTTTTATTCAGTTGCGAAAAAGCCAAAAAAGATTTTTGTTTGTCAATCTAAACGCAACAAATAATCTGAACACGTTTAAAAATAAGAAACTTTTGTTAAATGTGTTCAGATTATTTGTAACATTGATTGAAACAAATATTTTGGTACATAATTTAATGAAGATTATTTAAGCTTAAATAATAGTGGGCAGAGTATATATATATGGGACTTTATTTTCTTGGGTTAGGTTAACAATGAAAACAAAATGTCTCACTTTAAATCAACGTTTCGCTCATTGTGTTGACCTTTCTCAAGATTTTATTTAGTCTCCTGATTCCTAAATTTTTTTTTTTTCATTAAAATTACAACAAAAATATATACATACATACACGTAAACATCATTATGTACATTGAATCGTTAAATGGCTTAAAATGACTAAAATTGTACACTTTATAATTAGTAGACACAAATTTAAAACACAAATATCTATTTTACTTATAGTTTGCGGCACGCACCTGGGAGCAGCATAACTGTTTAAACAGTTAAGGAAATGATCGCAATCAATTTAAGTCAAATATATTTCAACTTAATTAATTAATCGGAAAGTAATAAAAATTCAAAATCTAATCCTCTCAACCCTGTATAAAATCCTAAACAGAAATTCAACTTGCCTCTATATATCAATTAAAAATATTAATGTTTGTATTCACAGGTGCCAAGCGTGAGATAAAATAAAGAGTTTTTATAGCCAAAAAAGAAGAAAAAAAAAATAACAAAAATATTCTAGACCCGATCAGTCTCATAATTTCACCACCTTAACATTCTACCAAGCAAATTGCTTCTCCAAGGTGCGTACCGCATATTATAAGTATAATAGATATTTGTGTTTTAAATTTGTGTCTACCAACACAATCAGCGAAACGTTGATTTAGTGAGAAATTTTGTTTTCATTGTTACCTAAGTCCAAAACGACTGGCACAAATCCGATAAAAGCGTTTTGATAAAAACTCTGAAACAATAAAATTCTTAAATTGCGGATCTTTTGATACTAGTTACTATATGCCTACTATATTCCCTTACTATATACTAAAACAACATGAATTACTATTAATAACACAAGGCGTTCCCTACAAGGGAAATAAAAATGTACAGGAAATTGTAGATAAAATTGCAACCACGTTAAAAATTATCAATACAGTCCTTGACGAGTGCAAAGGGGCCAGATCCACTATCATGACCTAACAAAACACATATTTTATCCTTTTGAAAAGACGAAAGAGTTCGAAAAGGCAAACGACTATGCATTTTAGGGATAAGCAATAGGAAAGTCTACTCCGTAAGAGTGACACAGGTAAAGTAAACCAAATTGAAGATGACACTCGTCTAAAAAACCACATTTAAACATCCAAAACAACATTTCTTAAATCAAATTATTAGTATTGAAATCAATACGTTTTAGGTAAATAAGGTAATTTTAGGACTTAAGTATGGTAGTAAAGTAAAAAAAAAAGAATCACCAACTATTCGTACTATTAAATGTCACCAAAACAATAATTAGGCCATTAGGCCACTTCAGAACTATTAGAAATTATGAAGAAAAGAGAAAGTGCATATAAAACTCAAAAAAAAATCCTTCAAATAATGAGACAAGACTAATATTTATGAAACTTAAAAACAATATAATAATAATGCTAAAAAACAGTTGTTTCAAAAATAAACGGCAAGAAGCTAGTATTGACTCAACAAAGTAATGGAACATAATAAACTCTTTTATTAAAACTAAATCCTTCATAGAAGTAAATTATAAAATTGAATATATATTTTTCTGAAATATGTTCAAATATTGTAAGAGATGTTGAAAGTCAGAAAAAATAGGGCTATTAACTATGTATAATAATAGTAGCACCCTTTAGATCCTATAAGCTTAGATCTTGTAAGCTATGTATGTATGTACGTATGAGATCCTTATAGCGATTTTCCTTGATCTACGGAAAGCGTTTGATGTTGTCAGTCATGAGTGTCTTAGTTAGAAACCCGAAAATATGCGCATTAAAGGTGTAGCGTTAGACTTAATTAAATCATATTTATTTAACCGAAAACAATATATTGCTATAGATGATTACAGTAGTGAAATAATCCCATATTGTTTCGCTCCGTCTTGGGACCACTTTTATATACTTTGTGTATTTTGGGTCTGCGTCTGTCAGTTTGGATGCCCAGTGCACACCTTTACGGACAACACGGTCTTAGTTTATAGATCTACTTATGATTTAATTTATAAGGCTAATTCAGATTTAGACTCTACTACGGATAGCTTTACCATAACAAATTAAGATTAATGTTGAAAAATCGAAATTTATTTTATTTGAACAAAAAAAACTAATTTAAAAATAAATAACGTCAATATAGGCACAGCTGGTAGTGTTAAACTGGATGGACTGATCATATAAATCGCATCAAAGGTAAAACAATATCATTAACGGGGGCTCTCTATAGATGGAATATAGATTATCTCTGCATAGATGAAATATGAAATATACAGTGCCTATTGTAGTCAGTTATTAGGTTATATTGGCTTGCAATAAAACTAACTTTAAAAAAATTGAAAATTACAAAGTTAAATTTTTAAAATCTTATTCAACCTCGACCGCCTAAGTTCGACAGAAACCCTTTATAAATTAATCACAGTCCAATATCTCAGTAAGCTTTTTAAATTTGAACAAACAAAATTAATTTTTAATATAACTCATAACAAGCAAAAAAAACAATACTTCGATTACATATGCTAATCAAATTCACTACTACAGCTTAAGAAATTGCGATAATAATTGCTTAAATAATGCCAGTACTAACAAAGCACTACAGAACCCGCTAGACGTAGACTACCTTATCCCTAAGTATAGTTGTTTTCGAGATATTGACTATTAAAATTTTTGAGTAAGTATAAAATCTAAATGAAAAGAATTAGGGCAAAAAAAGGTTTTTGTATGGCTAAAACAAAAGTTAATGCTGTAAGGAGGACCATAAAAAACTAAGAACATGCAGCCTGTTTTGCCGTAAGTCGAACCGTTTAGACTTTACAGCCTCTCAAAGTCTCAAATTGTCAATTCTCAATACCTCAAAAAGAATTCAGCTTAGGTACAGCTACAGGAAAAATGTTTAGAATATTAAGCAGAGGTCAAATAGGTAATAACAAATGGGTATTTCATAAAAAAAATACTACCGATGTCACAGAGTTGAAATGGATTGCCCTGTATACTTAAATTTAGATCTCTCGAAAAGGCCAATTTAATAAGTAAGTTACTTTACAGGTTTTAATACCTCTGTTAAAAAATATTCCCTACATTTATATCGAGTTTCTGCCAGTGAATTCAACTTTATGGACGGACTGTATGATCGCGTGTAATGAAAATTTGCGAAAATACTCCATTAAATCGGATCATTTGAAATTTTCCATTTAATTCCGAAATTGTCAAAATACTAAAAAGATTTATTTATTTAGTGCTATACAATTTGGTGAATAATTTTTCCCCGTATAAAAAGTACATAAAAAAACCTGCACCAATTTTAATTGACTTCTTTGATAAACAGCGATATTAAATTTCTACACACTATCAATCACAAAAATAAACCAGAAATGTACAAATAGTAGTGCGATTTTCATATTTTTTCCAGCATAAAGTACATAAAAAACCATTTGCCAGTTTTAAATGATTTCTTTGATAAACAGTAAAATTAAATTTATATAACATTATCAATCACACAAATAGACCAGAACTGTACAAATAATAACGAGATTTTCATTTAGAATGATTCTTATTGATATTCTATCCCTCAATTTTGCATTTCATTTTAATTAAATACACAATATAATTAATCAGTGATGGTTCATTTAACGTCATTCAAGATATGATTTTAAAACAAATTTATATATCCATGCGCTTTCATAGGATATTAATTATTCATTACTTTGATCTTTTTATGATTAAAATGCTTTGAAAAGACCAAATAATAATTAATTATTGCATTTATTAATATACTTATTCACTGTTTTAAGTACTTTAATTTAGCTATTTTTGGTCCAAAAGTTTTATTCACGATCTTTTTCAAAATTAGAAGTCGTTCAGTATAATGTGTGATCCCCTGTTGTGTAAATGAAGGTAAACACTAGCTAGCGTGGAATCACGTCATCAATTTTTCTCAGTGCTTTCCTTATTAGACACTAGAGACCGATCCAACATTCGCCATCACTCTCTCTTTTACACATGAATCTGGAGAAACTATTCCCGGCTACTTCATTTATATGATGTATCATGTAGTTCTGCGAACTTTTCCCTGCTGCGGTGTCAAATTTTGTAAAAGTTTTTCTCTGTTTTAAAATAGTTTAGGCGGTTTCAGTGGCAGAGTGTTGAGAAATGTTTTTGATTTTAACGTGTATTTGTTTGCTTGATAAAAATATTTTACCTTTTTTCCACCTTTAATATTGATATGTTGGCATATATAAACTCCTGGTAAACAAGTATTTGCTAATTCGATTGTGTCAGCCGATACTCGGTGGAAATCTATAGCAATGTTATGTAAAATTATAAAAATAAAAACTATTTTTTTAGTACTAACACTTTTACTATATTTGGTTATACATTAACACGCATATTCTTTAAAAATGTTTAAATTTAGATCAGATCTAATTTGATAGGTTTAAAATGACATATGCAACAATTGAACAAACAATTTTTGTAAATGTCACAGTTACAAAATGATAATTACATAAGTAGAAGTAGCTGCTAAACTAACAGTTTTAATTGCCATGAGAGTTAAATTTGTGTTAATAGATATGTTCCGTATTTACTAAAATAAATCTTTTTTTTTTTAATTTGTAAATTCGCTTTAAATTTAATAAACAGATCATATTTTAATACTGCAATATATACATAGTCCGAACTCATATATTTATTTTTCTTACCGCCCGCGAATTTAAGTGCAACGGGCCCCACCAGGTACTGCAACGTGCAACATACGTAGTTAGAGTGCATTTACCGCTACTGCATTTCTGGAAGTTTATCGCTAGTTGTCATTGGATATGTAAATAATTTCCTTGCAGTTTCGGGAACCATCTTGTTTTTATGGTTTTGGCTTGTATTTAAAAGCCAACGCTTTATATTGTGGTATAATTTTATTTTATTTAACTTTGGCTACTTAACGCATTTTAATTAATTTTAAATCAAATATTTGATTACGCAATTAATGATACAGTCCACCTATCTCTTGAGCTTAGGGTAATCGTAAGATTATTCTACAAGATATATAAATAAATAAAAAGGTTAATTAAACAAAATACTGCATATTAACATTCATGCGAGCTAAAAATATATTGGCATATCTTAGGGAACATCTTCGGTGGAATAATTTGCTAATTGGTAATGCATTATGTCACATTGAGGATATTCTTTGTCTTACATACCTTTCACTTCACGTGTGGCACTGCACTCTTACTCTTGGCTTTTACTTAACCATGCTCGAGTTAAATGGTTATCTTTGGTTCAGTCAATCGAAAATCACCTTTTTTTAATGTACTGCAATTTTTTCATATGTATAGGGCTAGTTTGCAATTTGGCATTTAACAGCATTTTTTTAAATCAGCTAGACATCACAATCATCAGTCAGATGTGCTAGGCATAATTTTTAATTTAGCTTACTTTATTTAAATATTATTTCAATACATTCAATTTATTTACATATGCTATATTCGTTTTATTAAACAACCAAAAAAAGGGAATTAAAACGTTTTAAGAAAATTAAATAGAGGCATAGTTACCTGAGGAGATTAATATACTCTCTGACGCGTAATTAAAAATGCGGGGGCTGTATGCTGCTGAAAAACTTGGTCATGTGCAATATCGTTGACTTAATTTTTCAGAATGAATTTCCTAGATATCGTGGAGCTGTTGAATGACCCTACGGTCCCGGATCTTGCTCCACTTGATTTCTTCCTTTGGGGTTGCTTAAAAAGCAAGTGTTTCTTACAAAACCCAATAATTTACAAGAACTCCAACAAAAAATACTGACGTTTGCCTTAACGTGCCTCCTGAAATGGTACACTTTATTATTGCTATGAAGTTAACGGTAGTCATTTTAACCTCTTATAAAACAAAATTAAAAATAACAGTTTTAACTCTTCGAATGGAATACTTATTTCAATACTTGCTATTTAAAAAAGGGCCGAGATTTGTATTTAAAATTTAAAACTTCAACCCTCCCCAGGACCAGAAGGGGTAAAAAAAGGTTAAACAGCGAAAAAAACAGATTTGGTGGTACAGATGCAACTTCAAATTTTAATCTTTTTGTGAAAGTATTTGTAAAAAAATAGTTCTTATTTTAACATTTGACCTAATATTAAAAGTATAACAGTGCGTGATTTTAAAACAGGTCATAGGAATTTCTCCAACTAGGATTTTGTCATTTTATAAAATGTTATCTAAATTGGCAATCCATTTCAATAGCACTTTATTGCCGCTATAAGCCGAAATATTGGAATTACCCTCAGTTTTAGATAATTTTCTACAAGCACAATGGTGTCTGCAGCTGTCGTCCTGCTTTTGTTCTTGAGGTAGTCAGGAAGATGTCAAATATTTTATTTTCGAGTTTATGATGTAACCTTTTTATTTCTGATTTTTTTCTTAAAACTCGTTATTAATTTTTAAAGCAAATTTTTGTGTAAAATTTTGCAGTTAATCAGATTTCGCTATACTGGCTCTTTGAAAAAAACGGGGATCTATCATTAACTTTGTTTAATATGGACTTGAACTTTTTGATCCGTTTTCAACGATCAACAACAGAAATGTATTAAAGATAGAGAGAGACGGAAAATTATACCGAATTCATAATGAAGAATTCCAATGACTTTAAATGTACGGCTCAGGCATCATTGTGAGGTCAAATTCTTGTAGAAAACAAAATAAAAATCCAGTCGATAATGGGTTTCCATTTACCAATTATCAGATACAAAATATGACTACAGCGCAAAACTTTACACAAAATATTGCTTCGGAAAAGTATTTAGACATTCGAAGAATTTTGAGAAATAAAACAAATTCAACAAACTCCTGAATAGAGAGAAGCTAGCGCTAGTGGGATTATCTGTCTCTTATAATAAGTGATCCCTATCGTGTATAAGAGCTTTTGGAAACCATAACGAAACTGTGTAAAACTTCTAACTGGCGTTATAAAAAACTATCAATATGCCAGATATCCCACTACAGGCCTTACAAAAGAGCTATAACTTTGAAATATCCACAGTTACGCCACTAGTACTTTACATATTTATAGTGTATAATAAAAGTTTCATGGTCTCGTTGCACTCTTTCATATGTGCTGCATATCCCTGCAAGAGGAAATAATGGCTTTTTATTTCTAATGTGAAGGTATTTAATAAAACAATAACAACACGAACAGATCTGATTGATATAAATGTATAATAGATAAAGCGCACAGTCATACTCCTTACAGTCAAACTTATTTTAAAATTTCATTAAAGCATGTAAAAATTCTACATCGAATTGATAGCAAATCGTTATTTAGTTACATTTTGTTTATGAACTTGAAGAAATGCCAAATAATATTGTAGATGTAGAAGGAGCAATTGCGTTGATGTAAAAAATGGGTTGTGTGCCACAAATTGTAATTTTTTATGCTTGAAAATTAATTTCAAAGAAGAATTCTGTGGCTGTAACTTCAGAAAATTAGATTTTACCCGTAAACTGGGTATATACGCGTGTATAGCGTACAGCATGCGAGTAAAATGCTGCAGCTGCTGAAGCGTTCTCTACGTGATCCATTTCACTCAAGTTAAAAGTTGATTTTTTTATCCGCGTATTCAAAAGATGCTTAATAATTCCTCTCCAAATTCATATATAAAACTCGTGGAAAAAACACCTCAGAATAAAAATGTGTATAAACAAAATAAAACCGATCTCAAAAAAATGGACTAAAACGTGAAAAATAGTTATTAAATTTTAATTCATCTGGAAAATTTCACTCTGTAAAGTCAGCGCATTATTTTTAGTTCTATTTATAAGAGTTTTATTGTAAAAGTCAAGTTTAACAAAAAATAGCCACTGGGTCCACTACATATTTTTCGTCCTGACAGAATGGTGAACACATTATTGAATGCATTTATTGTTCAATATAACATCGAGAAAACTTGGTCAAACCATGGCGGAATAATCGATGTATGTACATACATAAACAAAAATGTAGAATCGAATGGATAACCTCGTTTTTTTTGTAGTCGGTTAAAAGACGAAAGTCCCATTGTAACAGTGGTGAGGAGATATTTAGAATTTTCAAAAAAACTGAAACACCTCTAAGAAAAAGCGAAAAACTCGATAGAAAAACACAAACATTTCAAACTGCCAGTTCAGAAAATGTCAAGTGGTATCTACTAAGGTAGACAGTTTATTATAAAAATACGATTAAATCTGTAGCACCGTAAAAATATTAGGAAAAAAAATTACAACATTTTTACAGATAAAAACTAATTATTATTATATTTTGTAGCATGAATTTTCCCATTCAAATTTATATTTTAAACATCAAAAAATAATATTTTTGGTGGAGTTATTCTGTGTATAGGCAACTTAAAATACATTTAGTTTAAAAACGGGTTCAAAAATGGTTCATGCATGCCATGTAGAAATACAAAGACATGACTGAGATAAGTACGATTTAACATTTCAAATTTTGCAGTTATGTAGACAAAGGATCAGTGTAAGGCCGTATAATGCCATTTTCTGGAAAACGCAAATATATATATATATATATATATATATATATATATATATATATATATATATATATATATACATAAAACCACTTAACCGATTTGAACCATATGTGGCCAAAACCATTAGGAAAATATCGTTTAATGCTGTAATAATTTGGTATTCCAACAGCCGTAAATAAATAATATTTCATATTCATATTTCGTGAATGAAAGAGAGTCCATTAAGGCAACTACCTAATATGCCAGCCCACACACTTTGACTTTTTCGGGATATTGCGTATGCCTAAACGGTTTTATAGATCGGCATAATTGTCGTTATTGGTGTGTAAACAATCCACATTGGATGAAGGAGGTCAATACGCAATTTCCCAAAAAATTTAATGTCTGGGCTGGCATATTAGCTAATCGCATTATTGGACCCTTTTTCATTCAACGAAATATAAATGGAATACTTTATCTACAGCTGTTGGAAAACCAAATTATTCCAGCATTAAACAATATGTTTCCTAATGGTTTTGGCCACGTATGGTTCCAACATGATGGGGCACCACAGCATTTCGCAGTTGCTGTTAGAAATTATTTAAACACAACGTTTCCGGGACTCTGGGTTGGACGAAGGGGGGTTATTGAGTGGCCTCCCAGGTCACCGGACTTAAATCCACTTAACTTTTTTCTTTAAGGTCAACTAAAAACATGTACAAAACAAAGCCCGAGAACCTTGAAGATCTAATGGGGAGGATTAGAGCTGAAATAGAAGGAATACCCCCGGAATGGCTAGAAAATACTATTCGAGAATTTATTGACCGTTTAGCATACCGTCAAGCTGTAGAAGAACAACATCTTCAGTATCATATTAATCATTAAATTATTGAAATATTTTAGTTTTTAATTCCTAATTTGTCGATGCATTTTTAAAAACATTTAATAAATTTAACATTTAACGAATCAAGATAAAAGTTTGCAATTTTGGAGTTATACTATGAATAACACGAGGAATAAATCACACTTAAAAAACATATCATTTGATTTGAAAATAAAAATTTGGTTAGTATGCTGAAAAACTGAAAAGCTGACAACATTGCGGTATGAACCAAAGGGTCGGGGGAATTCGGTAATGCCTAATCACCACATATGGTTCAGATCGGTTGAGTGGTTTTTGAGAAATTTCACCATTTCCAGACATCTGACTAACCCTGTGTGTATATATATATATATATATATATATATATATATATATATATATATATATATATATATATATATATATATATGTATTGCGAAGAGTCTATCAATAATAACAAGGAATTAAATGTGTAATGACAATTCAAATAATAATTCCGTTAATTCAATGCATGTTAAAATTCATGGTCATATTATTATAGATGGATTATGAAGGCCAATTTAAAATATCATTATTATAAATATTAGCTTACGTTTTGTCTTGAAAAGGCAATTTTTCAACGCAAACGTCAAATTTGCTGCCGTGATAGATCCACATTTTTGTACTGGCAACGATGTATTTAGCTCGGAGCTCTCTATGATCTCGTTGCTGTCAGGTTTGCACAATCCTAAATAAATTTTAATTTGCATATAAATGATGTGCTTATTGGACGCCAGTGTTTGATTTCAAGTAAAAACTTTTCCATTTCAATGGCGGACGTACTGCCTGCCTCTACGTCAACTTTTTTGGTATTATTTTATTACGTCTGTCATTGTGAGTTATAGCGTCTGAAGCCAATTGAGGCTTTTGAAATAGGATATTTACGGTTAGAAAAAAGCCGTTAAAATCACTGCAGCATATTTTTACTGTTCGTTTTCCCAAAATATACGAAATATGTTAACTGTAGACAATTTGTTTCACAATATAAAAGTACAGTTACTTTAGAGTAAAAAAAGTCTTATGTAAAGAGGGTCAATTCTCAAAGACTTTAAAGCTATGGCCATTCTAAAATAGGGCGGCAATATTGCAGTTACATTCTCTAAACGCTTCACGAATTTTCAACGCTATTTAGATTAGATCACTGTAATTGATTTAAAATTAGATTTTGTTTTCTAGTTAGTCTACGTATTTTTTATAATTTTGCACTACAGACAACACATTATGATACAAATGTTCTACCGCCTAAATGTTGGCTTTGTTACACTTTATCGTAAATACGCATATTCAACTCCTGTATACAGAGGCGTAGCCAACGTGAGGGGCTACCCCACCCCGTGAAAACATATTTACATAACAAGACTCTCAAATTTTACTTTTTTATGTGGCCGAAAGAGGCAACAAGCCTCAGTGATTTAAATAGTAATAATAAAGTGGTTGCTCAAAACTCGCCAAGAAGACTCTTTGCTCACCTTAAAGCTTAACCCAATTACCCCTAGCCACTCACTCTGTTAGTGTGCCAATATATCCTCCAGGCATATACCTCCACGTCGATCAGCACCAGATGATTTTTAGTTTGCAGTACCTCGTTTTGACTCCTATGAGAAGGGTTAGTACACACCAACTTCTCCTTAGTACCAATTCAAGTGTTGCTCACCTGTTTTTGTTTACCTGATTTATTGCCTTGTTGTTTCTAAGAGGACCGATTTTGATGCTGGCAAATTTCTCGCTTACTATTTGATGCTTAGAAACCCAGATTAGATTTAGCTGCTCTAAGATGTCTTGGTCTATGTCCCATTCAAAGCAGATCCACTGTAGATTTTGCTTTCCCAACTCTCCTTGGCTTCTTCATCGATTCAATTCCAGTAAAAATCTCTCAACAGCCACATACAAAGTTGGAAGTAACAAATTGGCTAAAAATCGTGTATGAAGGTAAAGGTATAGCTTTTTTTATTTTTAAATCTTAGTGACAAAGTAAATTTATTTTTAAATCTTAGTGACAAAGTGAAACTTTCAAAGTTTGACAGCGCTTTTTTAAATGTTAAATACATTTTTTTCAAGAGTTTATAGGTTGTATTTGAGTCATACCGTATCAAATGCCTGTGTGAGATCAGTAGAGGCTAAAACTGTAAATATATTAAATCCTGTTAGTAGCAGGTAGTTCATATTGTTTTTTGTGGGCCGTTCAGGGTGGCGTTATTTTTGATAATATTGCTTCTCTTCTTTCATAATACACATTGTTATTAAACCCACATAAGTTATTAAATATCATAAGTCTGGTTCAATCAATGCATCTTTCTACTAAAATCATGTATGTTCCAACAGTTTCCCGTAGTTGTATATTAGGGCTCTTTCTGTGGCACTGACTTTTACATGACTATATACTTCTATGTATCGTTGCTTAAATGTTTAAGGTAAGCATTTATTTTCTCCGCTTCCCCAGATTGTGCGGTTGGCGTTTGTGAACCTCACACCGCCATTGCATGATCTTATTTCGACGTGGTCACTGTGTACTGTGTGGTGCCTTTGGTTTTTGACTTGAAACGTTCCCAAATCTAGAAAAAAAAATTTTTGCTCAATTGTTTTTACGATTTTACATATGTAATCGTATTTAAATTCATTCATATTGTCTTTTTGGTACATGGAAAAGAAAAATAAACTTAAGCAGCTGCCCCATTATGCGTGCGTGTGGTTGATAGTGTATTTGAAATCCTTTTCAACATCAAATAACAATAATTTTTGGTGGAATTACTACCGGACGCGCACAAGATTTTTACGTTGACAGGAGATGCCACAGTTAGTTGCTTGTGAAACCATATTTCTACCTTGGTGTTGACTACTTGACTGGGAACCAATATTTTGAATTTTGAATAACAACTAATAGTAACAAATAAAGCCAAAAAATTAGGACCAATTGCTGGCCAATTTTCAAATAATTTTATTATAGTTAAAAATATTAGGAAAAAATTGTACAAAATAATATTATATTCACTAAGGCGGATAAAGGAAAAACGGTTATTGCGCTGAAAAAAGAAGAAATACTACATTCAAAAAACTATAGATTTTCTAAATCCTGAGAACTTTAATAAAACGGTAAAGATCCGACAGATATATTTTAAAAAATGATTGACAATGCAATCAAAGAAAGTAATTTATTTAGTGACAAAATAAAATACAGACAATATGCCCATTCGCCCAGTAGTGTCGCATGTAACAGCTAGAGCACACCGTGTATCTAACAAATTAATAGAAATTATTAATAAATTTTGTAACTTCAAGTCTAAATATAGTATAAGAAACAGCCTTCAATTAATTAATAATATTAAAGATATAACAATTCCAAATAACGCTATTTTAATTTTTTTGGATGTGCAAAACCTATTTCTCAGTATGCCCCCTATTGAAGCTGTGAACTTAGTGCATAATTTGCTATTAAAAAACAAAGTCAACCCTATTAAGAATGACATATTAGATTTGTTGGTAGTGAATCTTAATCAAAATTATTTTGAATTTAATGGCTCCATCTATTTAAGTAAAGAAGGTTTAATAATGGGTAACCCGTTAAGTCCTATTTTAGCTGAAATATTTCTTGATAAGAAAAAATATATAATCACTCTCTACGAGACAAGTTTATTTATTGGTACATATACGTTGACGATATTTTGGCTTGCTTCACAGGCACAGAGAGACAACTTAACCTCTTTCTAAATTCTATTAATAAATTACATAAAAATATAAGATTTACTTTAGAATTAGAACAAAACAAGTCCATATACTTTTTAGATTTAAAAATCAGGAACATTAATAATAAACACGATTTTGAAATTTATCATAAACCATCCTAAACAGAATAACAATACATAATACATCAAACCATCCATTCACAGAAGATGGCAGCTTTTCATAGTTTTGTACATCGTTTAATTAATATACCTCTGTCAACAGAAAATTTTAACAAGGAAGTAATATTATAAACCATATTGCAGTTAATAACGGTTGTGACACAACCATAATAGACAAAATCGTAAATAGAAAACAATATAAAATAGCACTCCATTTCGTTTATTCTAATTTCAATACAAAAGACAATATTAAGTTTGACACATTAATATATACCGGAAAAATTAGCACTAAAATAGAGAAATATCTTAAAAAACAAAACATAAAGTAGCTTTTTGTATCAATAATACTTTAGGTAGATATATTAAGAATAACAAGTCTAATACAAATAAGAACTAAAAATCAGGGGTATATGAATTAAAATGTGGTTATTGCAAAAAAGTATATATTGGTCAAACGGGTAGATCTTTTTATAAACGTATCAAAGAACACAAAACATCATATATTAAACAAAAAACTGATTCTAATTATGCAAAACATTTATTAGAAACAAATCATAATTTTAATAATGAATTTAAAACGTTGCATTCAGCCAATAAAAGTTACAAGTTAAATTACTTGGAAAGTCTAGAAATTAATAGGAGGAAAAACTATATTTTATTGAACGATGAAATGGACCTAAACGGTTCCCCACTGCTAGGGTTAGGTAGGTACACTCTTTTATTACTGTTAAAAAATCTTGTTTTAGTATCAGTCTTAAGTTGGTTTTTGAAAAAGGCAAAGTGTGTCGAAACAGCTGTCAAACGGAAATAAATTAGTGGAAATTACTAAACAAATATAGCTTGTTTATTTATTATACTAGCAATATTTTGTTGTTAGGTTAGTACTTAGGGAGTACTTTAAAGTGTTAGAAGTACTGTGTAATTTTTTACCTTGTGGAGACCACCACTCACTCTATCAGAAAAAAATAGTTTTTGGCAACCAATGCATAATAAAAAGATGAATGAAAAAATTAAATTTTCTCTTTTTAAATGATATTTAAAATTTATTACGTACCGGTTCCATATATGAATAAAATTAGTAGTGTCCATTAATGATTTTCATATCTGGAACTCCTTAATATCCCACAAAATATGTTCAGAAACGTAAACGGTTTATTTATAAACCTAAAAAATAAAACACACTGTAGCCTTTTATTTCCTTCCTGTTACCTATGGATAACCCTAAACGAAGTTAAATTTACATATATATAATATGCCTATTCGATTTTGCTCTGTGATCTCAAAGAAAAACTTTGCTTTTTGGACGGCGAACTTACTGTCTGATGTTACTTCAACTTTTCTGTTATTATTTTATTATATCTGTCACCCATGAATAATTTACTGCCAAACTTTGGAAAAGTTTCTCCTCCCTGGATTTTTTCGTCCATCTCTCAAGTTTGATCGTTTAATTTTATCTCGTGCCCCAAAATTAGACCTATATTAGATAGAAGTGTTTTCTTGCTTACAAAGTTACAACAGAAGTTACTATAAGCCTGTCAGCGTGAGTTACGATGTCTCGTAACCAATGTTCATCAATTTAAGAGACCCATTACAGGGATATACCTCGGTCCATGGCCATATATCACCTTTTATTTTTCTTATTCGTTTTAAGTAAGTACACATTTACTACTTACTTTTTAATAACGGTTAAATTAATTCTCTGTTTTTACTCTTTTTACTTTCGAGCAAACTTAAGCGGTTTGGAAGTTTTAAATTGCCAGGATTTTTTTTCTAGATCTAAATCTGATTTCTTCGTTCATCTTTTCAACAGTAATTTTATTTCCTAATAGCTTTTTATTGTTGCTATGTATATTTTTTTTTATTCCTTAAATTAAATAAATGTAATTTTTTTTGCTAAACGTCAAATTGAAGAGATTGGCACATTGCGTTACTAAAAAATAAAAAAATATAAAAAAGGTATAAGATGCTGGCAGAATGGATTTAGCAGAGTATGAAAGTTTTCACGGAGATATTTTGGGAGCCGTCTTGATTCCTAGGATAAGGAGACACAATTCCTCTTAATACCTGGCAGAATGGATTAAGCAGAGTATGAAAGGTTTCACGGTTGAAGTTAATTCAGAAATCATGGCATCTTCAAAAATTTTCTCTGCATGATGTCAAAACTCTGAGCTCCGGTAAAAGAGTTTAGGCATACATTTCCTGTGCTCAATGACGCGTGTCTCACTGTAGTGATTAGGTTCCCCGCTTGATATTGGCGTTTCTAATGAGGGTGCTTAAGTAAATGATTTCAATAGCTTCTCTAATCTTCCTTTTATAATATCCCGAGATTGATGTAAGAATTTTGGTATCCTTTATAATAATCATATGTCCTGTTGAGTGCTGTATTTAGCCACAACGGATTGACCAATTTGTTTTCTAATTATACATCTTTCATGGTCTTTACGTCTGATAGCACTTTACCGCACGAACAAGGAAATTTATTGTTCTTCTGATTTTAGTGGAATTACATCATCAGCGACTTGAGCTCATTGAACAATATTTTTGTGCTTATTATTAAAGCTTGTCCGAATGTTAGACCACCTCGAAATTCTTGCCATTTTATTTTTTATTTATTTTATCTCTGGTAACCTGTATATATATATATATATATATATATATATATATATATATATATATATATAAATAAAAATATATAAAACATTTGGACCAATCTGAGCATGATAGCTTTCGATACCTAATATAAAAAAAATATATTTTAAGCTAAAATAAAAACTATGTCATTCACCTTAGGTTGTTATAGACACATAGCCGTTGTACAAGTGCTTTTAATATTAATAATAATAATAATAATAATAATGATCCTAAAGACCATCAACGAACACATGATCCCCGAGTACATAACGAATGCGAGCACAATTGAGGACATTCATCCAGTGATCTACGCAGCAGCTATAACCACGATAACACAGAACAATCAGAAACTCCCGCCACGACAAAGAAACACTAACAACATAAAACCAAAATTCAAATGGCAGATAAGGATCGAAAACAAAATTAACAAAATTAGAAAAGAATTGGGACATCTTACCCAATCCATTCGAAGAAGCGAAAAACAGTTCTACCAGAAAATCATGAGCAATGAGCAGGCACGAGTAATAGAACCACCGACCAAACAAGAGATCACAGAATACTGGAAAAGTATTTGGTCAGAACCGAAACTACACAATATTAACGCTTCATGGATTAAAGCGGAAGAAAACAGACACAAGTGCTTAGAGGAACAAGAGGACTTTGCAATGACAACACAAGAAGTTGCAGAAACAATCAAATACACGCATAACTGGAGATGTCCTGAAATAGATAACATTCATAACTTCTGGTACAAACAGTTTACCTCCACATATGAAGCTTTCACTCGCCAAATTAATAAAATTATTTTAAAACCTAGCACACTCCCCAGTTTTCTCACCCAAGGAATAACATACCTTAAATCCAAAAATTCAGACAATAAGGACCCGTCAAATTACCGACCTATTACGTGCCTTCCAACCCTGTATAAGATCATCACAGCCACAATTACCAGGAGAATAGAACAACATCTAGCACACAAAAACATTCTAACAGAAGAACAAAAAGGGTGCAGGAAAAACAGCCGAGGATGCAAGGAGCAGCTCATTATAGACAGCGTCATCATGGAACAAACCAGGAAAAATTATAGAAACCTTCATACTGGTTACATAGATTATAAAAAAGCCTTTGATTCGATACCCCACAGTTGGCTAACCAGAGTACTAGAATTATATAAAGTCAATAAAAACATCAGGCAATTTCTTACGCAAATCATGAGGACGTGGAAAACTAAAATCAAACTGAGAACACAAAAACAGCACATCGAAACAGAAGAGATCTGCATCAGAAGAGGTATGTTCCAGGGAGATTCACTCAGCGCTTTGTGGTTCTGCGTTTGTCTCATCCACTCTCAAACACACTGAATAAATAACACAAACTTCGGATTCCAAATTAAACACCAAAAAAATAACCTACACAAAATAAACCATCTTTTGTACGTGGATGACATAAAATTATATGCAAGCACAAAGGCACAGCTAAAGGAACTCCTTAAAATCACAGAAACGTTTACCCTGGATATCAACATGGAATTTGGTATAAGTAAATGCAAGCTACTTCATGTCAACAAGAGACAGTGGAAAGACCACCCTACTGGGGAAACAATCAACAACGAAACTATAGATAACATACTCAAAGAAGAAACGTACAGATACCTAGGCTTCCATCAAAGCACCAAAATTAACCACACTCATATCAAATCAGAGCTTAAGACGGAATTTAAAACCAGACTCACAAAGCTACTAAAAACAAAACTGAATTCCAGAAATCTAACGAAAGCTATTAACACCTTCGCCATACCTATTCTTACGTATTCGTTTGGTATCATTAAATGGTCACACACAGACATAGAAAACATTCACAGTCTCATACGCTCTGAATTCACTAAACACAGGAAGTTACATCCCAACGCATGCAAGGAAAGACTCACCATCGAAAGAAAAGAAGGAGAAAGGGGAATTATAGATATACAATCGCTAAATAAAAAACAAATTTACGAACTCAGAAAATTCTTCCACAAGAAACAAACTAACCTCCACAAGGCAATAGTGAAAGCAGACAAGAATTATACAACGATCGATCTGTCTCAAAGGAGCCACGCAGCAGACGCACACAGTCACATCCAATCACGACTAGAAAAGATGAACCCCTGGTCTGAAAAAACACTTCACGGAAGACAGAGATACCACATAAAGCAAGACCATATACATAAAAAGCTTTCATATACGTGGTTACAAGAAGGGCAACTGTTCCCTGAAACAGAACGCTTCCTGCTTGCAAACCAGAAACTACCGAAAGCACATCATCAAGGACACAACCATTGAAGACGAGAGGTGTAGGAGATGTCAGCAGCAGAGAGAAACGATCGATCACATAACGAGTGGATGTAGAATAATGGCCGGAACTGAATACACCGCGAGACACAACTCATCCGCGAAGATGGTTCATCAAGCACTAGCCACAACATACAAACTAACGGAGAACACAGACCTTACTACCATTATACATCAACATCTATATTTGAAAACGAAGACTACAAGCTCTACTGGGACATTGACATCCACGCAGATAAAACAATCCCCGCAAATAGACGCGATATCACCTTTCAATCCAAAAAAGATAAAAAGTAAAAAGGCTGTGGAAACAGGAAAGAGTCATCATTGTTCCTCTCGTCATATCAGTAACAGGTCTCACCCCAACAACGTTTACACCGCATTTGGCTCAATTAAGACATAATACAGACATTCACAGGAACATCCAGAAATCGGTCATTTTGAAAACATGTAGCATAGTTAGTTCATTTCTTAATACACAATAGTTGTTTTTTTTTCCATTTCCTTTTTTTATTTTTATTTTTTGTACTGACTTGGTATAATCCCGTCGGTATAAAATACAACCACAGGTATACTGTGAGACAACAAGTCATAATAATAATAATCTAAATACCTCTAAAAAATTTGGATTGTGGATGGTTGCAAACTTTTATGTTTGTTTTTTCTAGATTATATATCAAACAAACTGGGAAACTTTATATTTTTAAATCAACTCATTTCCGTTAGTAATAGTTGTTTCTTACTATCGGCACACTGAGTGCAGTATGTTAGAGAGAGATGGAAAACGCTCGATTACATGGTGGCGTGAATGGGAATTTCTCGGGTATCTCTAGAGGTAAAGGTATGAAAACTAGTATATTTATAATCAGCAAGAAGAGGCCCATTTGATGGACATTTATTATACAGAGTATCTAATTTCAATTCACAAAAGTGTATGCTCATTTTGCTAAGTTCCGATGTTTACTTTTTTTTTCTGGTGACGAATCCTGGCGGCTCAGGCAAAATTCTAAAACTTTAGTATTTAACATTTTTTGTAGACCCTGTGCAAAATATAACCGAATACCCTGTACAATACCTGTATGTTCGTAAAATATGAAGGTAAATGACTCAATTTACAATTTTTGTCTAATTGGGCAGATTATTCCACATGTTGAAATACGTAACATTTTTTTAAATACTTGCTTCACTCAATTTAAAGTAGGTGTTATTGTTGAGTTGCGGAAAAGCCGAACTATTTCTCATAGTTCTAATCGTAATAAATAGTTTGAACACATTTAAAGAACTGCACTGCTTAATGTTTAACTATCCAGTAATTCACAGGACGATCCAATTTTTATATTAAAAATTCCAAATATTTCATAGAAGACTAAACTGGATGCCGGAGATATTTTTGTCAGTTTTAATGTTAAATCTCTGTATATAGGTATGCTTATTCAAGATTCAGTTAAGGTACTCATTATGAGCAAAACTTGGACAGTGGTCTTGGCATTGGGATCTCCGAAGCTTTCAAGTAAACTGCTCTGAACTCTGCTCCTTTATAGCCGACATATTGGTATATATATTCGGACACTTTTTTTAAGACGAATAAGATAAGATGGATATTGGATTTTTCGATTTTTGGAAAGAGCGTTAAATTTCCAGTCTAGTGATGTTTCACAAGTGTATAATAGATTTGAGTATCATCGAAATATCACACTTCGTATGTTAGGTCTCGAATTTTTCTGAGGAGGCCATGATTTATTTGTAACAAAAGCGGCCTTTGACTTTGCCGTTAAATAATTGAAAGTATCAAAGTTGTATTTTAATAAGTAGTACGCTTTTCTCTTAATAAAATCATAAATCTGACACACAAATTGTCGAGACCTATTGAAAATGGCCGGTATTCCCTATTCAAATCAAAAAAAGTTTGATATGTTAGCGCTGTACTTGTAGTCACACAGAAACGCCGACATAACCTCAGCAAGGTATTTGGAGATGTACCCCGAACGACGGCAGCCTCCTAAAACCCAATTTAGAAATATCGTAGTTAATTTAATTAATCATGGAGCCTTCGAACAATCTAGACGCGGATACAATATTGACAATGAAAATCGCGACAGAAACATTTTACAAGCTGTCAACGAAAACCCTAGTGCATCGGTAAGAACTGTAGAACAGGAAATTTATGTGTCAAAATCAACGGTACAGAGAGTATTAAAAAAGAATAACTACCATCCATACAAACCCATAATAATTCAAGGATTTAAGGAAACTGATTTTCCAAGACGACTACGTTTCTGTGAGTGGTATACTAGGAAGTGCAATAAAAGTCCCGATTTTATAAATCATGTCTTGTGGTCCGATGAGAGTAGATTTACGAATTGTGGAGTTTTTAACAGTCATCATTGGGCTGTGGAAAACCCTCACGAAGTGGGAGAGAGACGTCTACAGACTAGATTTGAAAGTAACGTTTGGTGTGGGGTCATTGGTAATTTAATCCAACTTGTCTTTTTTAATTGGGCACCTATTTATAAATTTCAGGAAATCGACTTCTATGACCATTTTTGTTTGACTACAACCTAAACGGACAGAGATACCTAGAGCTTTTGCGAAACCAGGTTGTACCGGGTTTACGAGCTACTCTAACGGAAGATGAGTTTAGAAGAATCTGGTTTTAACAGGATGGATGTACGGCTCACAACACCACTCAAGTCAGGAACTGCTTAAGAGAGCAGTTTGACGAAAGAATTATTTCCTGAAATGGTCCAATATCTTGGCCTCCTAGATCCCCTGACCTCTCGCCCTTGGATTTCTACCTCTGGGGTCACTCGAATAATGAGGTCTATGAATTTGATCCCCTACAACTATAGAAATACTGAGACAAAGAGTCACCAATTGTCAAAAGTGTCTCGATGCAAATGGGCGTCATTTTGCAAATCTGTAAATAATATAACCCAGGTACGAAGTAGTTAAGAACTTATGTAGATTTTTTTTTGTCGTTATTTACGTTCATATTGTATTGGAATACTTATTAATATAATCTTGTGACAAATAAATCATGGCCTTCTTAGAAAAAATTGAGACCTAACTTTACGAAGTGTGATATTTCGATGAGTCTCAAATCTTTTATGCACTTGTGAGATATCACTAGACTGGAAATTTTACGTTCTTTCCAAAACTCGAAAAAACAAATCTGGCGGCCATAAGAAAAATGAAAGCTGAGGCGAGTTGCGAGATAACAAAAGAGGATGGAGACATGTACACTCCATCTTATTCGTTTTAAAAAAGTGTCCGAACAATGTCACATTTTGGCAGCTGTCAAATTTACCGTTTTGGATTTACTGGCAAAAACGAAATTCGCCATTTTCTGTTTCTCGCTAATATTTCCAAAACCAATTGACCGATCGTAAATCTAAAGCCGGATATCTAATGCGCTAAGTTTTCTCTAAAACTTTCACACACGGTCCTCTTGCCCTCATGTTGCGTCTCGGGATATTATAAAAGAAAGATTAGAAAATCTACTAAAATCATTCACCCTGAAAATTTCAAGAGACACGGACTACGTGGTACATCATGCACACAAACTAATAGTTATAGGGATTCACGCGTCGGTGAATACAGATTGGGTATAAATATTTGAATTTTACTCACCACAACTCATGTGTTTTGATCCCTGAATATGCCTCGTGCATTCGCAAGCTAAACATCAGAAAGTGATTCCAATTTTACACTATCCAAACCTAAGAACCTTGGTTTTACTTAATGATTTTAGTGTAAAAATATCCAAATGTGCGACGAAATGCTGTTAGTTAGACTTCACTTTTGAGTGATTTAAATTCGGTTTTGAGCAACTCGTAAATTTAAACACCCATTTACACCATGTGTTATGATAAATACTAAAGCAGACACTACATGGAAACATCGTACAAACGAAAATATTACGTTTAAAGATAAAATCTGGAAGAACTCAAACCGACAAGGGAAGTCTTGTTGTGCAATTAATCATATTTTCTTTATTTTATTCTTGAGGTTTCGTAAGAGAATTAAAGCTTCTTTACTATACAGAACATTATTAACATTAATAATATGATATTTATGATTTGAAACTAAGCAAGCGTCACGAAAGAAACTCGCACCAATAAGCAAATATGTTGAATAAACCAGTCTCGAATGTCAATCCGTTCTGGATTATAATTTCACAGCTCTCGCTTTTCCTTTTATTATTATAATATTAACTTACGCTTGGTTGTAATCTAAGTCCCAATTAACGTAAAGTTTTAATGAAAGAAATATTGTTTTCTCTACGCTTTCCACTCGTCGGGACAGAATTTCCTTTTGTATACAATTTACTTAGTTCATCATTATTTAGGGATTTTTAAAATTAGTTTATTGGGAGTATGACATTATATTTAGTTTAGTTTATAATCGTATAATAGTTTTATGTACTTGTTTTATTGTTTATTGTTACTGATTAATTTTACATCATGATTATTTTGGAAATTTTGTCAAAATTCTTGGTGCAAAGGGTAGCTGCAGATCTAACAGGTCCTAATCCCTTTCAAAGAAGCAGCCATGTCAAAGACGCAAGATTTCAGTTTCTGGTCATTCGTCATTCAGCGGAGTATAAACAAGATTTTTCAGGGTGAACTTCGTGGCTCGGTGGTAGGGTTCTACAGCGTTGCATTATGGACGTGTGATCGAATTCCGATTAAGGCGATGAACAAAATTAATAATTTTATATGTAGTTGTGTTTGGAAAATCGAATTGCGTTTTAGTTAGACCTGGTTAGGCCTTTTTTTCATTGAGGTGATGTAAAAAAGTGTATCTATAATATTAAAGCCATAAATTATCATTAAAGTTATAATTTGACTCTTATGTTTTACAACTGAACCAGAAACTAAAATCTCGCGTCGAAGACGTCCAAGTCCATAAATAAACGGATTGCGTATTTACACAGATGGGGATTTTTTTTAACTTTTACAAGACTTTATTAATCATGCATACAAATTCGAAATCCATTTTTTGCTACATAGTGAAGAAAAGACGATCTTTTAAAATTTAAAAAAGTTAAAATTAATTTGAATAAAGGACTAAAAATTCAAAAAGTCGATCTTTTTGTTACGCAGTTTATTTTTTTTTATATTGAAAAATTAATTTGAAGGCGGAAATCCGTAGTGATAATTAGTTTTTGTTTGCAAACCGGGTATATACGGCAACTGCTGAAGCGTTCTCCTTGTGATCCATTTTCATTCAATTTAAAAGTTGATTTCTTTTCTCGACGAACCCAAAAGACAATGCTAACTATAATAAATAGAAAAATCGTGAATTCCTTTCTGATTTCATATAGGAAACACCAAGAAAAAATGACCTGAGAAAAAAGTGATTTAAAGAAAAAAGTCGAATTTTGACGGTCATGAAGGATTTAAAATTCCTGGAAACTGGAACACTTCTGAGAAAGGAAATGGCGAAATATATCAAGTACCACTTATCTGAATTTAATGAAGATATGTATACCTAGATACGAAATTATGCCGGATCTAATGGCCAGTTCCGCATTGCTGCCAAGTGTACCGTTTTTCTGTTATAAAAGGAAAATTACTTCTTTTAATGAAACACCCCATATTATATTACTTTTTTAAAATGTGCGTAAAGTTCTCAATACTTTTCTTTAACAGCACTTTTTATGAAAGTCAGCAATTTTTGCGAAAATAAGGGTCTAATATCCAGAATTTAATATACTTATTAAAATACCTGCACACAGAAGGTTACCTGAAATGTTTGACAATTTCAGTTAACTGAAACCTAAAGAATTGAAATTTTAATTATACTGGGTTATGGGGATAGAATGCGAAACCTGCAAGATGTTTGTAATATTTTTAGTGACAAATATCCTAACAAAAAACTAAATCTATCGTAAGTAAAATTAACAAAAAATGTCGTTAAACTGGAATAGTAAAAGATGCTGTTCGTTCTGGAAGACCGGAAAACACAATAATTCGTCATTTGCTACCAAAGCACTAGCAAGAAAAAACGGCGCCTCAACTTTAAAAGTAGGTTGTAAAAAACAACAGAAACAATACAATACAAAAAAGAAATATCTAATACAACAAATAATAAATTAATGAAACTAAGTAAGGTATTTAAAATGTGGTCCATTTACTTCTTGACAACAGGCCAAATACTGTGGAAAAACAATTAATACATTAAAAAGAATTCCAGCCTCTTCGATTCGTCTACATTCGATTTCTATTTGCTGTTTTAAACCCTTGAGGTCATTGGGCTTAGTTTTATACACCACATTTTTGTGTCGCCACAAAAACTAGTCGAGAAGCGTTAGGTCCAGAGACCGAGGTGGCCACTCTATGTCCAATCCATCTTCAAAAAAAAAACATTTTTTAAATATTCCCGAACACTCCGAGCAAAATGCAGTGGAGCAGCATCCTGCTGAAATCATATTATATATCATATCATTTGGTGCACCATTGCCTAAAAAAAATCAAGTTTAAATACTTAATACTGCAGGTAAAGTAAGGAATATACGGTTAGTCGGAAATAGTTCTGCAATAGCTGGTCCTTAAAAGATTCAAATATCTTTCTTCAGTTAATGTGTTTTTCATGAAGAAGGGAGCGATTTTTTTTGCACCCTTTATATTATACCAAACAAATGTTTAAATATCTTTTAGGAAAATTGAGTAAGATTTTCACAGATCCAATGTAGATTTTCCCTGGCCCAATTTCGACAATCATTACCGTTAACTTTTCCATTAAAAAAAGTTGCTGCGTCAGAAAACATAATTTAATTGACAAAATTTAGATTGGTAATGCAACTTTTCATCATGATTTCACAAAATTCCAAGCGCCTATCTTGATCATCCTCAGGGAGTTCTTGCACCAAAGTTATTTTGTATGGATGAAACATTTCGGTTTTTAGAAGTCGGTCTACGGACATGTGTGTCATTTTTTCTTCCTAATGTTCTTGTAGAAAGGTGCGAATTTTCTTCTAAACTGATTAGAACGTTCAGAGCCTTATCATCATCTAATTTTTATTTAGGTAGATTTAGTTATTGGATTTCTGTTAGTATATTTGTCATTAAAAATGTTACAAACATCTTGCAGGTTTCGCATTCTATCCCGATAACCCAGTATAATTAAAATTTCAATTCTTTGGGTTCCAATTAAACGATCCATCTTTGTAAACCAACAAAATTGACATTGTCAAACATATCAGGTAACCTTTTGTGTGCAGGAATTTTAATAAAAGGTAATACATTAAATTATGAATTATTTGACACATGTTTTCGCAAGAACTGTTGACTTTCATAAAAAGTGCTTTTAATAAAGAGTACAGAGATTTTGCCCAGATTTAAAAACTACGTAAGCGATATCTGAGATATTTCGCTGTTTCATTAGTTTTGTTACACGCTGTACATACATAACTGTTAAACATATTACCCTCCTTTGCATGCGCAGCGTGGTAAAAATATGAATAAAAACAAAAGAAAACTTCTGTGAAACAGGACTATTGCATACTTGTAACACATTTCTGGGATTCAAAAAATCTAGGAATAGACACACATACCAACAAATTGATGTTTTTACTTTATCCACACAAAAACACTTAAAGTATTTAAACTCTAATTTTTATGCCTCTGAGGTCTGTGTTCAATCCCCTGTAGAAATGATATTTCTCTTATTTCTACAAAAACTATATATGGTAAGAAAGCTGAGTTGGATCAAAGATTTTTCTCTCATAAATAAAAATCTGTGCACCTTTGTTCTTAGTACATGCGATATCTGCAAATCCCCTTTTGTGGGGAATAAACATTGAAGCGTAAAATCAGCTTTAAATTGATGGATATACTCGAAAGTTTGAGTAGAGTAAATCCCTTTTTATTTTCAAGTCTTCGTTAATTTTTTATTGGAAAAATTCTGCTAAAGGTGCATATTTTTTTATGAAAGTACAGTAGACCGGTATTTTCATTCTCTTCTTTGGTGTGATTCTGAACGGCACCCCCTAAAGTAAACTCCGCCATTAAATTTAAAGGCTTTTTTTTAACTATATAGCAGCCTCGCGGCACAATATATTTTTCGCTCCATCTCATTATATGGAGCACTAAAAAAGTAAAAACTCCTCATTCCTCCTGTTCTGCCCCACCTCTCTAAAACATGCGACCTGTTAAGGGGCACTTATGCTCGATACAAAAAAGTACGTTTTCCCCAAATTTAAGATTGTCGTAATTTTTGTTCGGTCACGTTTCTCCTTAATGCGTTTTCACATGAAATATATCCATTCGGTTTTGGAGCTGTCCGAAAATTTGAAAAATATAACCATTTACTGGCTTTTTATGTGCCGTCAACTTTCTGTAACAATTTCTATTTTAACCTGTCTATTTATACCGGGGTAGTTTATTGCAGCTGAAACCGAAATAAAGACCCTCACGTAGGCGACAAATTTGGGGGCAGCCGAATACAATTCCAAACGGCGGCAACCGATTATCAATAAAGGTTAAATGAAAGTATAAGGGTTATTTTTGGTATTACCTATAGATAAATAAATGTTGTATTATTTTCATGGAACTTAAAAATCAAGCTAAAATAAAAGTTAATAGTTATTGCGTTAAACAATTTAAAGAGGTTTTTTACCATATCGTAGTGTCATTTGAAAATTATTTTGGATATACATTTCTTGAATGCATCTCAACCTATAAGGAAATCTACTTTACCTACAGCAGCTTCATTAAGAAACATCTTTTTAAGCCAGAAACATTTAAATTAAATATTTTTTGCCTAAAAATATATTTCTTAATGTTACGTATCCAACGCTGCTGTAGGTAAATTCTCCTTTTGTAAAATGCATAATTTCTTACATTGTTTTTCAGCTAATTAATAATTAAAATTTACTACGAGACAGAGAAATATGAACACCCAGTATTTATAATTTTATTGTAAAAATATTTTGCAGAAGTACTTATCTGAGCTAGTATAAAAATCGGAAAATTGGCTTTACGCGGAACTTCCCTCGCTGTGAATCTTTCCTTTACCAAGGAAATTGAATATGACCAAGTTTAGACCGCATGTAGATATGTATTTAGTAATACGTACATTTACAAATTGTATAACCTTTCATTTACTGTTATAAATGGGAGCATTAATAAAGTTCTCTCAATGGAACCTTCCATTTAAATTCAAATTCAAAATATGCTTTATTATCGAAGATTAGTATCTTTAGTATATATGTTTTAAAAAAATGGTAGAATCTGTAAAAGATAATGAATATAAAAGGTTGAAAAAGTGAATTATCATAACCTATAAGATAAAACAATGTACAAGAATCAAGTTAGTTGAGAAAGTCAAACAAAATATTCATCAAACAAGCAAAAAAAATCACATCATGATAGGTATCACATATAAAAAGCACAAATCATTTATATAAAAATAAACAAGAAATCAAACAAAAATTTATATATTTAAAAATTACATAAAAAAGAGAATCAATAAAATAAAATATACAACAGTAAAACTACAATTTAATAATAAAAATAATGTACAATATTGAAAGGTATCACCGTAGAATTTCCCCAACTAATATGTTTTCTCAGTTAACAATTTTTAATAGAATTGCTTAAGGATTTCAAAGTAGTACAATCCCTTACAGCAGCAGGAAGGTGGTTAAACATCTTCCTGCTTTCATAGTTGAGAGAATGTAATGAGAATCGTAGATCGGATTGGCAAGCAGAGATTATGGTACTAGCGGGAGTCATGGGAATGGCCAGGTATAGGCATTCTGTCTTTAACCAAGCAGACCGTTTCCAAGATAAACAATGACGTTTAAGTTACTAGTGTTTTTAATTTAAATAGTGGTCCACATGATTCTTTACTATTAACTGCAAATATATCTCGTTGCCCATTTTTGAAAAACAGGGAGTTTAGCAGTTAATTACTACAATTGCCCCATAGCGCAGATGCGACTCCACCAGTGAATGGTAAACGGTTTTTGCTAATTCCACACTAATTTTATTCGATACTAGCCGAACGGCATAGCATCCGGAAGCCACTTTCCTGCTCAAACCATAGATGCTCATCAATAGTAACTGCCAAAAACTTTACTATTGTCCTAACCTCTAAAGGAAATCCTCCAAGACTCAGGTCGCCAACATCCGAAACCCATAATGTTGGTCTTGTCAATATCTCAAGACAGGACATTTGGGCCAAACTACTCTTTAATTTTGGGAAGGTCTGCTGTTGTTTCTCTGAGTACAGGCACCTCAGATTCACCCCAAAGGACCACCAAAGAAGGTTCCCTCCGCAAAGAGAGTGAACTATCCCCCAACATGAATACAAGCCGGATCATTAATTTACAGCAGGAAGAGAATTGGTCCCCGGACTGAGCCCTGTGGAACACGCCACCTTACTTCGCAGGACCGAGATGACTCCGACTCAACAACCACTATGTCCGAGCGCTCTCCCAGAAACGACTCAAACCACCCCAACACCTTACCCCTGAAACCATAAATACAGAGCGGTTGCAGCAGTATTTCACGACTCACACAGTGAAAAACTTTTGAACGCGACAACCGGTTCTCCAATATTAAGTCCCAAGTAGACCTGTTCCAAGAAATGAAAAATGGCATCATCTGTAGTTCTCTCAGATTGAAAGCCGAACTGGCTGGGATGCAAACTTTTATGTTGATTTATTAACGGAAGTGAAAAATAACACAATTTTTGTATGTTATTTATTATTCAATAACTACATACGAGTCTACTTCACTATTCCTTGTGTAAAACTATTTTTTGGGTTTTTCGCCTTATAAAATCTGAAAATAAAAAAATGTTTACCTTATAAAATCAAATGAATGGTACCCGAGGAACGTTACTGAAAAATGTTTGTTTTCTGGACGTTTCGGGGAAAGTCTACCCCCGTCTGCAGCAAACCTACAAATAAAAAACTAAAAAGTGGGTTTGCTGAAGAATATATATATATATATATATATATATTGCAACTGGTATCGAGAAAGATGTGGTACGGTTAGAGATTTTGAAATGAAAGTTATATGGTCAGACGAAGTACATTTTAGTAATTCTGGTATACTTAATAGGCACAATAGCAGATTCTCAGGAAAACCAACACCAAATATTTCCCAAAATACTGCAGGACAGGTTTGGCCTAGCTTCATATTAGGAACACACATACATTTTATATATTTGAGAAGATCTAAGAGCCAATAGCTACGTGGACATTTTAGAGACAACAATACCTGATTAGCTTGATGATGTTCCTTTAGCTCATGTAAACAAAATTAATTTTCAACAGGAGGGGCTCCTGCACACAATTCTCAAATGGCGAGGTTATTTCTAGAGAATAATTTTACCAATCAATGGGCCTGCAATATGGCCCTCTAAGTCCCTAGATTTGTCGATATTGGATTTCTTTCTATGAGGATATGGAGAATAAAATTTACCAAACCCATTATGATAATATTCGAGATTTAGGAAACGCAACATGAGAAAGTTTTCGCTACTTATACCGTTGTTTTGCTTAATTCCTTAAAACGAATAGCATATAACGAAAATGGAAATCATTTTAAACAGTTCTTTTAAATTACTCGATTACTGTAGTGCTTATGTTACCACTTTTAAAGTTGCTTTTTGCTGATAGGATTATTGGATAATAATTCTTTATTAATGTTTTTTCCTTTTCTTACATACATCTATGTAGCTAGCACTTTTTTTGTGCAAATTTATCAATAGATATATTGATAAATAGCTGCTATTAAATCATTTTCTTGTTTTATTGTTATGCTGTTAGTGACTTTAAATAAAAAGCAGCATTGTTTTGCATGGCGTACTGCATAATTTTGAAGGCGAATTATGAAAATTAGTATTTTTGTTTATTAAAGTAGACCTGTACTGTTATATATTTTTGAGAAGCTTGTAAAAAGATAAATTAATTTGTCCACAAATATACAGGGTGTCTCATTTAAAAATCCGAGCATTGGTCAATATATCAAAAACAGTAATATTTAGAAAAAACCTGGCAACGCCATTGGGTTCTACGTAAAAAGTTCTAAGGATAGAATTTTATTTCTCGTAAAATCGTACTGACTGTTGACTTTGTTATATTACCCGGAAGTGATTTTGATCTTTTCCTCACCGAGACTTTAGGATTTTCCACGACCGCTTGCAAAACTTGCATTTGATTTTCTTCGGTATTAGATCTGGCTTGGTGTTTTCTTTTAAACGTATTATCAACAGACCCAGTGGATTTAATTTTGGTCATGACATTTGCAACAGTAACATAGCTTATTTGTTTACATGGAGGACTATTATTAAAAATTTCAGCCGCTTCACGACATGTTTTATAATAATCTCCAACAATTAACACAATTTTAATTTTTTGCTGTTTTGTTAATTTAACTACCATGATGAAAATATCAAAAAAATATTCAATGTAATAAAATAACCAAACACTTCAATTATCTACTGTCAGTATAATGCAAGGTTATATTTCCGTAACAACAGCATGTTCAATTTTTTTTCAGCCTATTCAGTTTTTTTAGTAAGGGCAAAACATTCGATCTTCTGCTACTACCGAATTTTCGTATGAAATTTAGTATTTTATCACACCTTGGAATACTCAAAATAATGATCTTATGACATTTTGCTCTATAACTAAACTTATGGGTAGTTTTTCAGGGAATTTTAGATTTTCTAAGTCTTTAATAAGTAATAAGTTTTATAATTCCAATAATATTTTCGGAGGAAACAGAACTTTTTATGAAGACATTTTTCGTAAAATGAGAATTAAAAAAAATTTCCGTTTGTTAAGAACTTTTCAGGACACGCTGTATATATATATATACATATTTTGTTTTTTTTTTTTTTTTTTTTTTTGGATTTCACACAATTGTGGATGTTTTTGTTTTGTTTTTTCAAAGTTGTTGCGGGAAGATTATTGCACACATATTGCATCCACAGGATGGCTGTGTCGGGTAGGTCGAGTTCTTCCAGGTGTCTGATGGTTTTGTTTCTAATTATTAAAGGCATAATTTTGGAGATCCCACATGAGTTTCATTTCTATCGCAAGGGCTGTATAATTATTTACTTTTGTCGTGTATGTTTGCGACATGTTGTGATCCAGAGGCACAGCAAAGTCTATGATTACCGCAGTTTTGTCCGCTTTGTTCCACATTACTACGTCCGGCCGGTTGTGTTCCACTGTCCTGTCAGTTATTAGAATGTTAAATTTTTGCTTGGTCATTCTCGGTTATAGGTCGTGGTGTGTATTGTTCTACAAAATCCATTAAGATTCCCCACTTGAGGCCAAGTAATTGATGAACAACTTTTCCCATGTTGTTATGCCTTTCTAGATACCTAGTGGAGGCTAGACCTAGGTCCCCCTGACAGGTGTTGCACAGTTTCCTCGGCCGCGTTACATACTCTGCATTTTGTGTGTCTTGCTGCTTCATGATGAACCGTGCGTAATTTCTGGTTGGAACAACTTGATCTTGTATCCAGTAGAGCCCCTTCCGTTTCTGGGAAAAGATATCCCGAAGTAAGGTAAGTATTGGATTTGGTTTTATCCACTTCTGGTCGGTGCAGGCTTGAATAGAATCTTCCGTGAAGAGCTTTACTTCGCCAACTAGCTCTTAGATTCTCCTGTTGGCTTTCTTCCCTTTCAGGTTCTTCGAGGTTTGCAAGATTGAGCGTGGTGTATTCTCTATCCCAGACCACGATCCGCCGGTGGAATGGTGAGTTATTTGTCAGGAAGTACCTTGTCAATTTATTTTTCTCCTTCAGAGTGACGGTTTCTATGCTCGCTAATCCGCGTCCCCCCTCTCTTCTGGGTAAGTACAGTCTCTCTGTTGCCGAGTTGGGGTGGAGCATGCCACGCTTGGTGAAGAGTGTTCGCACTTGGCGGTCTAATCGTTGGAGATCTGTTTTAGACCATTTAAGGATTCCAGCAGTGTAAGTAAGCGAAGGTATTGCCCAAGCGTTTATGGCTGTTATCTTATTTTTGGCATTTAGCTCTGTTTTAAGAATTTTTGTAATGCGTCGCATAAATTCTTTTTCTGCTACATCTTTGTTTTCTTTTTGCCTTATTTCAAACGACTGCTGTATTCCCAGATACCGGTAAGTGTTATCCGCTCCCAGGTTTTGAATCTCTGTTCCATCAACAAGAGTGACACTGCCCTCTCCTACCAATTTTCCTCGCTTGATATGAATTGTTGCACATTTTTCAAGCCCAAAATTCATTCGGATGTCAGAACTGAAGTTTTTGACTATGTCCAACTCACCTATTAGTTATTGTGGTCCTCTAGAGTAAAGCTTGAGGTCATCCATGTAAAAGAGGTGTGTGAGTTTGGCCTGATCGTCTAGTGAATATCCATGTGAAGTCCGGTTGAGCATTCTACTAAGGGGATTCAGCGCAAGGCAAAACCAAGCTGGGCTTAAGCTATCGCCCTGAAATATCCCTCTCCTGATGGTGATTTCTCTAGTGCGGTAGGATGTCTCTCCCTTGACAGATAGTGCCGTGCGCCAAGTAGTCATAAGGTGTCGCAGGAGTCCCGTCACATGCGCATCTATTTTATAAATATGTAGGATCTCTAGCAGCCAAGAGTGCGGCACCGAGTCGAATGCTTTCTGATAGTCAATCCAGGCCATTGATAAGTTCTTGAGTCTCTTTTTTGCCTGTTTAGTGGTGACGTTGTCAATTATTAAAAGCTCCTTGCAACCTCTGGCCTTTCTTTTACACCCGTTCTGTTCCCAGGCAAGGATATTGTTGCTCTTGATGTGTGCATTTATTTTTGACCCCAATATGGAGGTAATTATCTTGTATGCAGATGGTAGGCAGGTGATTGGCCTATAGTTTTTGGGATTCATTAGATTACCTTTTTTGGCAGCATGTGTGTAACTCCTAGAGTGAAGTATCCAGGTACCTTTGTTGGATATAATGTATATAATGGCCTCTTGTATCAGCTGTGCCAGTATAGAATGTGCTTCTGTAAACATCTTCCACCAAAAATTGTGTGTACCATCTGTGCCCGGCAAGGTCCAGCTTTTTAGTCTTTTCACGGTCTCTGATATGTCTTCTTCATTGACATGGACCTGCTGCATTTGGGGTGTATGCCGGTTGTCTTCTTTCTCGGCTTCTATCCAGTGGGCCTCTGAGTCGTGCTCCACTTCGTGCGAACAGATGCGTTCCCAGAAGTCAATCATGTCGGCTTCGGGTGGAACATCGTTATTTCTTTCTTTCTTCTCAGTTTCTAAGTTGCGGTAGAACAGTCTTTGGTTGCTGACGAAAAGTTGGTTCTGTTTGTACCTGAGTGTTCTTTATATATATATATATATATATATATATATATATATATATATATATATATATATATATATATATATATATATATATATATATATATATATATATATATATATATATATATATATATATATATATATATATATATATATATATATATATATATATATATATATATATATATAAAAACTGGGTTATCTGTGTGTAGTGAAATTCTGAACAAATGAAATTTCGGTAAAAGCCAATTTACCGATTTTTTACTGAATTTAATTATGGGGGTTATTAAGGAAATTAAATTGGCGGACAATGCTACATAAAGTCCAAGTTATATTATGTTCGGAACCTTGGTAAACAGTACGCCTCGCTGAAACTTTAGAAAATACATAATTTTGAGATATTCCCCTTAATATAATTCAACTCGGGGCGCCTTATGTTGTATACGCAAAGTTACTGTGTAGCAAACTTTACCTAATATCATGTTAGAAAGATCATTTACAAAAAGAGAAGGGCACGTCACCTTTTGCCCTTCTTGTGACTCTCTCAATAGGGGGATATTTCCACCCTAAAACAGTTCCCGTCTTGGTTATTAAATAGTTTCCCTGGAGTTTTTGAAAATTGGGAAAAGTTCTATTTCGTTACAACTGGTTGTAATTATACCGATGGCAAGAAAAGTTGAATGACTCCCGGTATATTTGTATAAGACATTTACGAACGTCTGGGTTGGATAGCTTTAGATTAGTACTAAATTGATTATCGGCTGTTGAAAATTACTTGCCGTTGTCGCCGTAAGCAATTTAATTGCGTGCTTAATATTAAATGGACACAGTATATTTCAAGTTTTATGATAAGTTTTCCCCAAATTAATCAAAATGTTTGCTGTGTTTCTTTTGTACACTTTCCGATAAGAAAGATTTTCATTACGTTTTTATGATTCTCTAGTCTATTTTGCTTTAGTACTTTTTAATTACGTTAATTAAAATCAAGATTTAATACATTTTTAATATCACACCATGCATAAGCGTAGTTAGGGAATGAAATATTTGAATTCAGTCTCTTCCAAGGGTGTTTTTAAAAATTATATTTTCCAATGCTCTCTCTTAGCGGTCCTAAACATTGTGTGTTGTGAGTTAAGTATAGTTTAGTAGTTCTTCTAGTAGAAAATAGAGAGCCCAAAGTAAACGTTATCTTAATCGATAACATCCGATATGCAGATGACACAGCAATTGCTCCACTGCACTCCATTGCACCACTGTTAGATATGAGGCTTTTTTAAACAATTTGTTTATCCTGCAGAAATTATGAATTGTGACAATGTTATCGTAAGAAACAGTACTGATGACTTTTGAAAGCAAATTATCGCTGCTTTGCTACTTAATAGCGCTTTAAAATTGGCAAAGAAACTATCTCTGTACATAATGAAGGGTTCACATTTTAATGTATGTTTATCAAGTCATATCATTCATAAAAATTGTGATGCAGGGGTGCTCGGTTCTATATAACATATGTATGCAAATATGTGTATTTCTCGACGATTTTAAAGTGTTAAAGGTTATTCATCTGCAAAAAATTTAGTAATGTTGATGTTCCAGACATTTAGAGACCTGTTTCAATAGTTACATGGTAAGGTTTTTGAAATATTTTTAAAAGGGAAAATTTTTTAGGCGAGCGACCCGTTAAACATGCATGGCCGTGAATGAGATAATTCTGCAGTAACGTTTTATGTTCTGATCAACGCGTTTGATTGTGTTAAGAAAAAGTAACTATTATAATAGCCCGCATTATATAATTAATATTTTTGTTGTTTATTGTTATTCGTGGAGCAATACCAAATTATCATTACGAACTAACAAAATTTGTTTTAAAATAGGTTTAACATTTCTTTTTCTTTTTTCAGGTAAGTGCCAGTAGAATGAATGAATGCGTAAGTAGAGAATACTTTAATTTTTCTTCGACGGGAAAAAAACGAATATCCGTTTTATTCCAAAATGTTTAAAGAAGTTTTAAGGTCTTAATTAACTTTTTGCGTTTTTACATTTTGTATAATCCATCTTTTATTTTTTACTTTATGTTATATTTAAAGTTACGTGAAGTCATAAGGATTATTTTAATTTTCACCGCAAATTAGATTATTTGGATACTCACGTTTTTATTATACATGCCAGTTCGATACTTGGTGCTGCCTTGGTATCAAAGATTCCTTAGATATTTGGATAATATGGTATCCACTACCTTTGCAACTATCAACTGAAACAAATCCAGCTAATCACATGATGAAATACAGACAGATCTAGAACGTTCGACCAGCAATATTCCGTTAATGATCTTCCATTTTGCATATATTATCAGTTTCTTGTTTCGTAGATTAAACACTGACACCTGTAAACGAGTTTTGTTGTAGTTTTGATACTGAAAAATATCAAAACTGCAAAGGGTTAGTTATAGCACTTGCTCTATTCATCCTAACCATCAAGGCCTAGTTTATTTTACCACATTACCACAGTTACACATGTGACAGTTCTCTTTTGCTTTACAAACAATTTTTCAAACAAACAAACATTTTAATACTCAATTAGCGTATTGTAATGAACTCGGAAAATTAATACAGCATTTTTCCCGATTTGAGAATCAAAATGGGGTTCTCACTGTTTAAGGATTGAATAAAAAAACAAAAGGGACCTAACATAGACATGTTCGTAATGTAAGTTTTGTCCTACACATTCTTAACAGAGACTGACTTTCTCTTGATCTCTTACGGTCCAACTAGGTCGCTTTTAAGAAATCATGGTTCTAGGAATTAGACCGTGTCAAATTGGAATTACTATCCAACGTTTCGCCTTCGATTGCGCACGAGGCAACTTCAGGGAATTTTACTCCACGAGATCTGATCACTCTAAGAGCTTCAGGCGGGCTTTTATACCTGATTTGTGCTCACCGAACCTTGACCCTTTGTTAAGATCAATTTCCACGTGTGATGTAGCAACCCGTATCTATATTGACATTTTTTGTATGTTTAAATATTTCAATAGATTCTCTAATTTTTCGTTGATAAAACCCTAGAACTGATACTAGAACCTTGGTTTCCTTTTTCCTTTACATTTATAATACGGCCAGTGCTGGTGTTCAGCTACAGCAGATTGAACAGTTTGTTTCTTTTTAATACATTATTCATGTTTCTTAAGTCTAGTTGATATTGAGTGTCCTGTTTCTACCACATACACTTCTCCACAGGAGCAAGGAATTTTATATACTCCTTCTGTTTGGAAAGGTACAATATCTTTTGGGGATCGCAAGCATTATCCAATCTTATGTGTATTGAAAATTGTACAAATGTTGGACCGCCGAAGTAATCGTCCTATTTTATCTGTATGTAGGGATGAACAACCCTACCGTTATCATTCTCCTTTGGCGGAGTTGGATTACTATATCTTTTAATTGAACGCTTAATATCTTCAGTGCAATAGCCATTCCCTCCGAGAGCTTTGGTCAGTTTCGATGTTTCCGATGTTAGAGAATCTTGATCAGAAATCGAAATAACTCTGAATACTAGTGAGTTTATAACCGATTTTTTTTGTGCTGTATGGTGATGGATATTTGCATTTAAGTATCTATTTGTATGAGTCGGTTTTCTATACACAGAATATCCAAATGTACCATTTTCCTTCCTTTGAACACATACATCTAGAAAGGGAATCGTTCCATTAAATTCAATTTCCAATCTGAACTTGATATTATGATGTTGTTGATTAAGGTGGTCCAGGAATATGAGGAGATTATCCTGTCCATGAGGCCAAACAACAAAAGTATCATCTACATATCTGAACCCGTGTTTTGGTTTTAGTGGAGCGGATGTTAGAGCACAATCCCCAAAGGCTTCCATACAGATATTCGCTACCACAGGTGATAGAGGAGATTCCATAGCTGACCCTGAAGTTTGTTCATAAAAACTTCCTTGAAAAATGAAATAAGTAGATGTAAGACAAGCTTCTACTTACGTATCTTGATAAGAAATTAATAGACCTAGAAAATTGGATTGCGATCCTCGAACCAGAAGGAGTATATAAAATTCCTTGCTCTTGTGGAGACGTGTGTGTGGGAGAAACAGGAACCGTAATATCAACTAGGCTTAAGGAACATGAACGATGTATTAAAAAGAAACAAATTATTCAGTTTGCTGTAGCTGAGCACCAGCATACCACTGGCCATATTGTAAATGTAAAGGAAAAGAAGGTTCTAGCATCGGTTCCAGGGTTTTATAAACGAAACATTAAAGAATTTATTGAAATATTTAAACATGCAAAACAGTTCAGGGGTTGCGGTCTACATCGCACGTGGAATCCGATCTTAATACAGGGTCACGGTTCGGCGAGCACAAGTCGGGTATAAAAGCCCATATGAATATCTTCGAGCTCATTCAGTGTTCACATCTCGTGAAGTAAAGATCTCTGAAGATGCCTCGTGCACTCGAAGGCGAAACATCGGATAGTAATTCCAATTTGACACCGTCCAATCCCAAGAACCATGATTTCTTAAAAGGGACCTAGCTGGACTGTAACAGATCAAGGCAAAGTCAGTCTCTGGTAAGAATGTATGGGACAAACTTACGTTACGAACAAGCCATTACCCTTTTATCATTTCAGATTAATCTGTCCATATCCGTTGGTATGCAATGGACCCATTCAAATCTCAATATATATTATAGATTCGGTTCCAACCGAGGGGTAAACCGCTGAAGCAATACTATATAAAATTGTGAGCAGTGCTCGCCATACTCCAGCAAATCCGGAAAATATGGAGCAGTGCCAAAACAATACTACTAATGCAAGCAAAATATAACACCCTATTTTTTTATCTGAAAAAACATAAGAGATAAGGGAATGTTTCTTAATTTCACTTCTCAAGTCTTTAGTGTGACGTTTTGAATTTATATGCATGTAATTTCAGATTTCATTGTTTTCAATATAATTTTAAATTGATTTGATTTTGTCAATTTTGCATCCACGAATAAAAGAGAAAAGACCATTTTGTATATTCGGATAATCATCATTTGAAGATTAATGTTGCCACGTTTGCAACATTGTAACTTTTAAATACTATAAAAATGTAGGAACTTTTGAACCAGTGCGCAATATTTTGCAGAAGTACTACAATAGATGTACAAAATTCATACCAGCGGTTTACCCCTCGGTTTCATCTAATAAATCAATGCAATAATGTTGATTAGAAAGTTATCGCACATCCGGAACTTTAAAATGCTTAATAATATTCTAAGCTATCGTAATGATCAAATCTCAAACAGTTTGCAAACTTTACGGTTTGGTAATTTGCATATTACTGTTCTCCAAGTAAATATGGAAATATGGAAATCTGGATGGCTGGCAAAAATTTGAGATGCTGATGAGATTTTTGTACTTCCAAACTTTTTAGTGTTGGTTTAAATGGTTAGCGGAGTAATTGTTTTTTCCTCTTGGGTTTAGTAAATATTTGAGGCTTGTTTTAATTAAATTTGAATAATTCTAATTTGTTGAAGTAAAATTTTATTGAATAAAATATTAGCTGTTCGGTTGCCATAATAATTAGTTTCTAATTTAAATATTTTTTTAAACTACTATTAATGTATTTTTTGGCATTACCTTGAAAATAATATTCAGTTTTTCGCTTGCCAAAATTAAAGTTTCCTGAACATCTTAGATTTATTGCATCAAATTAATATGATTTGCTTTTAACCGGCCCTATGTTTTTTTGATGAAGTATTTAGAATGATACCGCTTTTTACTTCCCTCGTAAAAGGAAAGTATTGTAGTCGTGAAAAAATCACCCTCCGAGATTTTTTCAGATCTTTACGTTTCAGGGTCCCTAAATACCGAAAGACATGATTTCTCAATTCCGCCTGTCTGTCTGTCTGTGGGTTTGTTCTATTTGAAGCATAGCTAAAAAAATCTTATCCGACTGACTTCAAATTTTGGTCAAAAATTAAGGGTCATATGAGGATAACCTGGTACATATCAAATATGGTTCCAAGATAGTGAGACAAAATAGCGGCTTAATAAAGTATTTAAAAATTCAGCCTGAAAAAATTACTTAATGGATTAATTTCAAATTGTATTCCATAACTAATTGTGGTACTAATTCAAGATGGTGGAACCAAATGACGACCAAATAAGATGTTTATAATCGTGAAAAAATGACCCTCTCAGGTTTTACATATCTTCACGTTTTAGCATCCCTATATGCCAAAAAATATGTTTTATCAATTCCGTCGGTCCGTCTGTCGTTCAGTTCGCGGCATAGCCTAAAAACTATCTACCAGATTGACTTCAGATTTTAGTTAAAAATTAAGGGTCATATGAGGATAGCCTCAAAATATTTTGGTAAACACTTAGCATGCCGGAAGAAGATGGCGGCCTAGTGAAACGTTAAAATAAAAATGATTACTAAAAAAACTAATTATCTAATTTAACTCAAATTTTGCACAAGAATCAAGTGTTACATAGGAATAAATTGGTAACATCTAAGATAGCAAAACAAAATTAAAATAATATATTAAAATAATCAAAAAATCAGTATTAAAAAACTACTAAAACTGGTAAAATTGTGGTACGAATTTAAAATGGTAAAACAAAATGGCGACGAAATCCTTTTTTTTATATACGTAAAAAAATCTTGTTCAGTTGAGTTTTTGTAGAAAAATGAAATGTGATATTGGGATAAACTGGTAGGAATTCAAGATGACGTAACAAAATGGCGGTGTGTGTCAATTATTGAATTTATTTTAAATTATGTCCAAAAATCAAGGGTAGCATAGGTAGAATTTTTAGGAAAAGGTCAGACTTTTCCTAAATCCTTTCGTTCGTGGAAAAGTAAATATATCGATTTTCTGAATATGTATTACAAGATAATTTTCGCAATAATTTGCCAACTGTTAATATTTATCCTCAGAAGTTTATGATATTTTTATTTTTATATCTAAATAAATGGATACTTACCTTTTCTGTATTCTACATTATTTCTTAACTATATCAACATCACAATTTTGTATGATCCTTTACCAAAAACACAGTTAGCTCTGGTATCATCAACAAATATCATAATTTACTTCTGGTTGAGGTTTCTGTATCATTAATACAAATTATAAAGACAGAAACCCAAGAATGGAGAGAGGCAGGTTACGTCGAGAAATAAAAAAGATAATTTTGTATTATTCAGGGATAAATTTCGATTTGCTAGAATTGCTTTTATTGTCCACATATTAATACCAGTTCAGTAGTGTGTATAAGGATAACTATCTGAGACTAGTATTTCTAACGAGCTTCCACTCGCAACGTATTTGAAAGGAAATTCATGTCGCAGTTAATATACTAATTGAAATATTTGAAAAGCCAAATCTGGGCACTGATGCAAATATCTGCAAATTTTGGTTTCACTCATACTAGGTGTTATTCGACGTAAACTTTGTTAATTAGGAAACTTCTGGCTCATGTAAAATGCTTACTAATTAATAGAACAACAATTGCTATAGAAATTCGTACTACACCTTCCATTATAATCCATACGGTGGATGTCCGGCGCCCATGCAGGACAACTGACAACGGAAGCAGAGAACATTCGGATGGAAACGTGGCAAACAAACTGAGTGTGGCTTTGTTAAAAAGCAAAATTAGGCGCTAATCCAAATGTGTGCACTATTCTGATTCACCATAATAGAAATTGTCATCATTAACTTTATTAATTAGATGCGTTTCATATTATGAAAAATGTTTACTAATGAACAGAAAACAATTGCTTCGAAAATTATATGTCCTTTACAATAACCACTAATAAGCATGTTGAACTCGCAGAATAACTAAAAACGGCGGCAGTAACACCCTGCATTGAATTATAGAGAGAATGAACACGCAGAGGGCATGCATTCAAGTTTTAAATGCAGAGGTCTAATCCACTCCCCTGTGTTTTGCGGTTATTGATTTGAAAACCATTTTCTTCCCGCCATTGGTGCTGAAAAAGAAAGTGAGACATCGGAAACTGTTTTTCTGGACTGAATTAATTAAAATAAAATTGGGAAAAATTAATGATTCATTTAAATCGAAGTGTGTGGCTTAAAACACGTATGTTTATTTCACTTTTTTATTCTTTGTATGTGTGACGTTGTGAGGGTTTTTTGTTACAAAGTACATTAAACATCGATGTATTGCAGATACTCTGTGGCAATTACAACGTGAAACTAAGTAAATCTTTTTTTTGTTTATCTGTTTTTAAATTAATGTAACTTATAATTATGTCATAAGCCTTTCGCAAATCGGCAAAGAGGTCTCCAAAATTTGTTTTAGGTTATCTTATAATCATATCGTAAGGTTGTTTTTTTTTAACTTCTACAAAAGGGTTCCAATATATAACTGTACCAAAACGAGGTTTTTTGTTCCTTGAGTCTTTTAATGTAGCATCATGTAATTCTTTTATTGTTTCATATATGTTGCTAGGTACTTTATCGTGTAAAATTTACCATAAGGCAGCTTTGACTTATTAGAACTGTTAAAATAACTATTAGCTTTTTAGTTATATTTACTGCATCTGATCTGCTTGTAGATTCATCTTGAGTCTTTAACATTCGGAGTCTATTTTATTGAGTCTACATGCCAAAATATTGACCATACTTCACCCGTAGCGCTAGTTAGATGTCTTATAGGAGGGATGCTGTCAGCTGGAGTAAGATGGACCTTGTTTTTATAACAGGTTTATGGTAAACGCAGATTTAAAGCTGGTAGAAAGGCATAATTTAATTTCCTTGCTGTGTTTCATAAAACAGCAAAGTTGCGTTCAAATGGGCGCGATAAAAAAAAGTGATGTGTAGTTTTCACTACTATGTGTGTTGTTAAACCGTCACGTATCAATAAAATATCTGTTTACCTAAGAAATTCCTAATGTTGCCTTAAGAGTCATTTTCCAGTAAAAAAATTATCAGCGACAAGGGCTTCTGTTCTAGAAGAATATCGATTTTTGTGCGAACAGAATTCACCTGTCAACACAATGACAACAAATACCAACTTGACATTTAAACTCGCTCTTATAAATTAGGGTGCATGTCAAATGAGAGTCATAAGTGGGACTGTAGCGAACATGAAACCATGGTGTAGAAAATGGCAAAGTGATTTTTAATATAATCAAAACTTGGGTCAAAGACTTAAGTTATTTTTTGCAAGGGAAGAAAGATTTAAATATGACTTAAGAGGATATCGGAGCGGTGGCTTTAAATTTCGATTCTGCTGCTGCACGTCACATGATATATTCAGTGTAAGAGGTCTATGTGGGTAGAGAAAACTGCTTTCGGTAATTTTAGAAAGTTTTGTAACAAAAAAATCGTTATTTAATGTTTATCTCAATTTTATATCAGAATACCAGAAAGTCAACAGTTTTTCAATAAACAAAAAAAAAGTTAAACTTTCTTGAAAGAGAAAAAAAAATATCTCAAAGTACTTACTTTTCGATAATATTAACGAAAACACAACATAATTTTAGAAATATTTATAATCAACAGCAAAAGTTATGGTACGAGCGGGGATCGAACCCGCACGTCTGGATGACTAGTCCATTGCTCTAACCAATTGCGCTATCGTACCACTGATAAGCAATTCGTTAGAACTTGTACATATTCAGACCTACCAGTATGGTAACCGTTATTGATCCTGCCAAATATTTTAACCTTATGGCGCGGCGTACCTGGCTGGACGTCAAATCTGATAATTTTACGTTATTCCCGTATAAGCCAAATTTTGAAATACATTTTTAGAAATATTTATAATCAACAGCCAAAGCGATGTCAGATTTAACGTCCAGTCAGGAACGCCTCGCCATAGGGTTAGAATATTTGGCAGAATCAACAATGGTTATGATACTGGTGGGCTTGAATATGTACAAGGTCCAACGATTTTTTTATCAGTGGTACGATAGCGCAATTGGTTAGAGCAATGGACTAGTGATCCAGAGGTGCGGGTTCGATCCCCGCTCGAACCATAACTTTTACTGTTGATTATAAATAGTTCTAAAAATATATTTCACAGTTTAAAAACAAACTGATAACATACTTCTAAACATAATTTTACTCTGGACATTTTTTCTTCGACGGTTAATAAAGCGTTGAAAAGTCGACGCATTTTAGAGTTACTCCAATATTCTCTTAATTTTTAATAAAACCTATATGCAAAAGAAAATAAATCACAATTTTATATATGTATAGTAATATATAAATAAAAATATTTTTAATATTTATCGTTTTAAATTAAGATATGCCAAACCGTGTTTTTTTTGTTGTTGTGCATTGCGTTCCCCTCTGCAATTTTTTAGTTAAAACGATTTAAGTCTAATTTGGTATCTTCTAGTTTTCTCCATGTGATTAAAATAAATTCTCCTAATTTTTCCTAATCCTCCTTTTTTTTAAGTTAGAAACTAATTTTTCTGAAACATGAAATGTTATGATTACGGTCCTCTCACGTTTATAGGCCTAACACTGCCTTGATAATTAATTCCTATCTATCAACACGTTTTCTGAGGCGTGTTAACTAATTGATTTTAATAGCAGCGGCCTTTATGCGTTTTTTCTTCGACTTGGAGATGATTATTTTAATAATTATACTGTCTGAGGCTTGCTGATTGCAGAAAATTGCTTATGGGTGCGTAAAACGTTACGCAACTTTGAAGAAATTCCAGGGAAGAATTCAATCTATTCGACACGCACAAAGCGTTAAGTTATGAAATATTTGGGGGTTCAGGTAAAGGAAATCGGGCCTTTGTTTTCGGTCTCAATTGTAATAAACGTCCATCAGGAAACGCAACCAACAGGGAACAGTTAATTGTATGATTCTGGATGTAATTAGTTTAGACGGAGTTTCAGATACCATTTACTAAAATTTAAATTCTTGAAATTCTGCTTTGTAGTTGAAGCTTTTAGGGTCAGTAACAGTTCGAACTTCTAATGTTCGATTGGTAAAGTTTTTCGCACCCTGTTGTTAATTAAATAGTTTGTCGTAACTTGGAAACGGTTTTAAATGTCAAAATGTGGCCAATGCTATGTCGGGTTTAAGTGGTTTTTGTAGAAGTTATTTAACAAACTGTGGGAGGTGATTTGTTTCATAAAAATAAAGTCATATAAGAAGAAATCGCAGACGCTTTGTTTTTGAGGTACAAGGTTAAAATGATATATTTTGTTTTGTTTTAATATACTTCGTACGTTTCTAGATTTGTAAATCAAATTTCGGGTTGCAATCCCTTTAAATTTCCAAAGCATTTTTATTATGACGCCTTTGGCCCTTTTTGAAAAAAAATGAAATTATTCATTCTGTTCTCTTCCTTTTTTGGTCTTTTAGAAATTATTTAGCGAAATGTTCATTTATGCATGGCTAATTGAAAATAATAATCTATGAGCCAAAGAAGTTACAGAACATAATGAGAAATTTGATTTTGTTGTAAACAGGGCCATTGACATGGCTGTAAAAAGTTCAGGAAGGTTGATGTGTTCGCAAACCGAAAAAACAATAACACCATGTACATTTTTCTAAAACCTATTTTATCGCTGTATTGATATTAGTCATACTATATACCCTGGGCCAAATTTTGTTTAAAAATATGTAGAATTGTAGGAGCTATATTAAAAAAAAACATTTTAGCACTCTGTTGAAATGGGAAGGCAAATCACCTCCCAAAGTTTTTTTCCCTTTTGCCCTCTCACTCGCAGAGAATCCTAGTGATCATTTTAAAATTTTGAAAATTATCAAACATTGGAACTATGACCCAAATATTAGGTTTCTGCGAGGAGTAAACCGCTGGGAGTATTTTAGTGTACAAGCTGGGGGTAATTAAGGGCAATCCAGGTATTTTTTGGAAATACTAGGGAGACCCTAGCAATTAAGCGGTAATTCAGGAGTATTATTGATTGTATAAACTATAACGGTGATTTTAAAATTAGATGGCGGTGCGCTGGCTAATCCTCTGAGTTATAAACCGACATCGCAACAACGCGCATTATAATAAATATTAGGCATGTCAAATAGAATTGATTACAGAAAATCCACGGATTATTCTTGAACCGCGAATAATGCTTGAAATTGGATAGAAGTGTAATATTTTTACCGCACCTTCTTGCAGTATTGCGTGACAAAGAGAACATTTCTTTTGAGCAATGGTAAACTTTGGGAAGAACATTGTGACAAACTAGACGTATAAGCACATTTTCGTTGAGTTCAAGGTAATAATGAAACTATGGAAAGCGCTGACGAGTGTTTTTCACTAAGCTTTTAATAGCTTCACTGCAATGTATGTTTGATTGCTTCAAATCTTGGAATGGATTTTTCACGCACTTCCACACAATTACTCGTAATTGATAATTCAGGTTTGTCAAACGTACTCACTTTGCGCGACAATACAGTTTCACTCTTTCGAAGAATAAAAAAATTTAGATAGCCGGTCCAATATGACAACTTTTTTTATTCCACTGAATACAACATATTAAAGTGTGCAAAATTTTTAGTCAAAATTTAAAAATTCAAAATGGCCGCCCCAACATGGCAGACGTCATTTGTGCAGATGCGACTTAAAATAGGTATCTGGGAGCATATAAGAATGCAAATTCATTCTTTTAGCCAACATTTCAAAAGTCAAAATGGCAGCACCAACAACAGGGAGAACATTGTTTGTATAAATTCGACTGAAGATATCCATCTAGGGTATTTAGGAGGGCAAATTAAAAATTATTGATCAACATTTGAAAATCAAAGTTGTTGTGCCAACAAGATGTAGATTTGACTCAAAATTATTATGCGTGGGGGGAGGGGGCGTTTCAGAGTGCAAGTGATGAATTTGTAATCAACACTTAAATTATTATGCAGTTTCAACTGATAATGGGTATCTAAGAGTGCAAGTTACGCATTTTCAGTTAACATCAGACATTCAGATTCGACTAAAAATTGGTATTTCTAGGATTAAAAAATATAATAGAAATAAAATATATAACATAAATTCTTTGATAACTAGAGGTTAGAGGTGCTTCCGGGGTCTAATTTTCATAGAAAATGGGTATTCTTTTATGAAAAAGGTGTATTTTTTCTTAAAAAGGGTATTCTAGTGTACAATTTTAAGCAGCGGTTCACCCCTGGCTTATCTGCTATAAAGTTATTTTTATTTTCATTTTTATTGTACAAATATTCTTTCTAGTAATTAGAGTTTTTCCTATGGTATTTTTCAGTGTTTACAGGTCTTCCTTTCAAAAAAATGGGTATTTTTTTATGAACAGGGGTATTTTTTCTTAAAATGCGCATTCTAGTGTTAAATTTTAAGCACTATAAAGCTACTATAAAGCTCTTTTTGTTTTTCATTTTTATCATCATCAACTTCTTAAATGTAACATCCTGTGTATTATATGCCCACCAAATGGGTCTCTTCTTCTTGATTATGAATTAACTAGCTTAGAAACCTTCACCTTTAAAGACACTTGAGAATTTAGGGAGAAAATGTAATAGGCACATCGAAAAAAATATTTAAAATTTTCCCAGCCTATATCTTAAAATCGAAGCGTTTCCACACCACGTTCATAGGAACTTTTTTTTTATTTTCAATGTAGAATAGCTCTTGCAAATATGGAAGCGCAATTTCCTCTGTTTAACCGACTTCTAAAAATGAGGTGGTTATCAATTCTACCCTAAGTATTGTAATTGTGAAAAAATCACCATCCCGTTTTAGGGACCCTAAATGTCAAAAAACATGTTTTCTCAATTCTGTCTGTCTATTCGCGGCATAGCTTATCTACTTATCCAATTGACTTCAAATTTTGGCCAAAAATTAAGGGTCGTATGGGGATGAAATGGTAACTTTTTAGTAAAAATGCAATACGGCGGAACAAAATGGCGGCCTAATGAAATATTCAAAAAATTATTACTAAAAAATTGCTAATCTATTGAAAGTTTCAAAGACATTGATTATTTCCAATAAAAATCCTCCTCTAATATTAACCAAGCGATAATATCGAGCTTATAGGATATTTATGTAGTTATTCGTAAAATTAATTTTTATATCGAAAATAATTGACAGGCATATTTGAAATGACCGGCATAATGAAATTTACTATGTATAGCGTGGTGTGTTGTTTGATAAGATCACATTTTTCTGATAAAATAATATGAACACGTTTGTTGGGGATGTTTGTATGCAATAAAACTACATCCACCGAGACTAGTTTAATTATAAGCTGGTCTTGCATAATTATGGAGTTGATAGATGTTTTAAATGTAAAACAGTCATCGATGCAAAAGTTGTTTATGCTTATTATCTTTTAAATGCAATATGTTAAATATTTGTTACGAAATAATTGCTACTTGTTGCACGAAAGGAACAATGTCTTATATCTGTGTATTTCGGTTATGAGATTTTATATTCGCGATATTGTTTAGTAAAATATGATTTTTTTCCATTAAAGTGTGTTGATTTGGTTTTTTTATAACTACACACATTACCGCACTTTAATAAAATAATTGGATTTCTGAAGTTTTTCCCAGAAACTTGGATCATTACTTCAGATAATTTTAAAGCAGCTTTTTCATAATTTAAAAAAATGTTGCAAATGACATTGAAAAGAATCATTACTGAATGACAAGATTTGTCACTAATTTTTGGGTAACTCTTCTTTTAACTAACGAAGACCACGCCCTTTCTTGAAAAGGTTTTTAGTCAAATACTTTTTAGTTAGAAATGCTTAATGTGACGGGGTAAAAAAAGGTAATATTTTCCTTTTGTAAAGTTTTGTTCCTACTCGGCTTTCAGCCACATATCAAATAAAATGACAGCAAGTTTTCAACCCCTCAGTTCTCCCAGCCTTATTTTTACTTCTATATGAGGGGTAAACGGCTGATTTAAATCATGAACCTGGTGTCAATTTATAAAGTTACAACCCGTTAACACCTCTAGTTTTTATTGCACAAATTAAATAAAAATACCATTTTATAGTTTTAGTTTTGTAGTGTCGTAGAATTTGCGATTAGATTTTCAGTATCTCAGAAGATATACAGGTTGCAACAAAAAGTATAATTTTTTAAAATTAAACACTCTGTATATTTTATATCAATCAAATGGGTCTTTTCTTGCTCATTATATACATACTAGGTTTAATACCTTTATCTTTAAATATACGAGAGAAATTTGAAAAAAACCCTACCATAAGACGCATGTGTAATACAGAAACGGAGAATATTCTGCGATATGGTGGAGCCGATGGAAATTCATTGCCTCTTATGGCAGGATTTTTCTCAAATTTTTGGGTATCTTCAAAGATAAAGGTATCAAACCTAGTACATATATTTATAATCAGAAAGAAGAAACCCATTTGATGTCCATTTGTGTTCCATTTGAAAAAAATATACATTTTGTTGTTCGGACACAACGAAATTAGAACGGTAAAAGGGTATTTTTATTTAATTTGTGCAATCAAAAATAGATCCGTTAAGGGGGGTGTATATTTATTCCCGGTACTCCTAAATGCCATATTGATATTTCAGTGTGCAAAATGCTACCGTTGTGCCAACGAAATGCCACCGCAAGACATTGACATTACAAAAATGCCACCGCAGTGCCAAAAATTCCACTAGATCGCAAAAGTGCCATGTACCTCAATATCAAAATGCCATTGACATGCCACCGCAGTGCAATCGAAATGCCAAAAGGGCCACAGCAATATGGAAAATGCCAAAATTTTAAAAACTCCATCAAAATGTCACCACAATGCCATAAAAATGCCACGGCATTGCCAAAAAGTCACAGAATAGTAAAAACTGCCACCATAATACCATGAATGTCAAGGGCAATGCCATCACAATGTCAAAGACCTACACACCAAAATGCCACAGCGATTTACTTCTTGACTCGCAAAAATAACTTTATTACAAGCTTTTATTTAATTTGCTTTCTTCGTATGTCTGTCTTTCCGGTTGAAAATTTGTGATCCATTTTCAAGCACATGCTGGCATCCGATTGGCCTAAAATTTGGTATACCTATGTAACTTCGGTCACAATACAATAATATGGTACCATACTGTTATACCATATGATAGCTTGCAATATGGTCTGCCTTTCCGGTCCAAAATTTGTAATCCATTTTTTAAGCACTTGTTGGCAATCTAGTTCTCAAACACAAAATTGTGTTAATTCTTGCTACTGCTAGTAAAAATATGAGCGAGAACTCATTGGATTCGGAATGACGTTTAGAAAAATGTGCAGAATTTTCAAACCCGCACATAAATTAAGGTTAAAAAAAAAGAAGTTATCGTTTATATTTCAAGTCATAATTGTTGAGCAAAAGGAACTAAAATTATTTCACTTCGTGGAGACTATCACAACTCTACTATTTGATATGACATTCCGATGTTTTCAATTGTTATAATCTATTAGGTATTAATTATTGAAGCTAAGAATTGATTAGTTCTTTGTTAGTCTCGACGAAGTGAAATAATTTTAGTGGCTTTTGTTTAATTATATATATATATATTTTGTTTAAAATTATAATTTATTATTTTTACGTTAAAACTAATAATATTAAATTCTAAAAAACGTATTAGCAAAACTAATTTCACTTTTCTGTCTCTTCTGTCAAATTTTTATTTTGACAGAAAATATCAAATATTTACACCTCTTATCAAACCACAAATTGCTGTGGGGAAAAAATAATTAAAAACTAAGATAGGAAAGTGAAATTCATTTCGATGCAAGTTAAGTCGTTTGGGAGTTACAGAGCTTCAAAAGGTCAAAAATGTCAATTTTATAGCGCCATTTATAAACAAAGAATGTGTATAGAATCTTCAGGACAATACAAAAATGTAATAATATACACTACTAATAGTCCAATGAGCTTAAATAAATCTGTATACACTACCAAGTATTCTGAACCAGAGACAACATCTAAAGAGCTATTTTTATTTTAGGCTTGGAACATGATCCAATGTTGAGAAAATGGGAATATTCGAAAATTAGTTCGAAAAACCTGTAGGTGATCAAAAAAAATTACAATGTGGATAGAATTATTGGGTCACATAATCATACTCCATTAAGAACTCCTTCCTATATGTGCGAACTGAATCCAATTGAGTTAATATGGGCTCGGTTAAAACATTATATTAGAAACCTACATACTACACTGCAATTCCCAATTTAATTTTTTTAAGGAATTAGTCACAGGTGGTATCGAGTCAATAACAAAGACTGACTGGGAGAGATGTTGTAACCATGTTATTGACATTGATAAAAAAAAATTGGAAAACGATAAATATATAGTTGAGCCTCTAATTATTTCGCTTTCTAATGACAGTAGCGATAGCGAAAACGATAAAGACTGCACTGATTCCATTGTTCTCATATCTTGGTGAAACCTTCCACACTGCTCGTCACTAACAGGTCCCAAATTTTTAGGGAAAAATGACAGATGGGAATGAAGGAAGTGAATTTTTAATGACATTCTGACACCAAGCGCTTTATAGACATCTAAGAGTTCATTAACTAATTGTTCATAATTTTCATCCATATTGTTGCCTCAAAATCTCTTACTTACTCTCTCTCTCTCTCTCCTCTTACTGCATTAACAAATGAATTCCATGCTCTAAGTTCCTTCCTGGTAAGCTTTTCCGTAAAATTGACATCGTCCAGCAATTTTCTGATTTGTGGCCCAATAAAAATGCCTTCTTTTAATTTGGCATCACTTAATTGGGGAAAGACTTGTCTTAGGTATTTAAATCCTTCACCATCTTTATTCAAAGCCTTCACAAAGTTTTTCATCAGCCCAAGTTTAATGTGAAGAGGAGGCAAAAGGACGTTTTTGGGATCAACAAGAGGTATAAATTTAACATTTTGAGATCCCGGTTGAAAGTCGCTTCTTTCTGGCCAAATTTTTATTACATAATGCTGATTTATTGCACGACTGTCCCATAAACAAAGAAAACAGCAATATTTTGTAAATCCCCCCTAAAGTCCCACTAAAATCGCTATAACTTTTAAGTCCACACATATCTGCCATTTATACCTATTGTAGTTTATTTTATCCAAAATCGTGCGCATATTTTCATAATTTTCTTTCATTGCAACTGAATGGGCAACTGGTATAGAGGGTTTTAAATTTCCATTATGCAACAACACAGCTTTTAAGGTATACTTAGATGAGTCTATGAATAAGCGCCACTCACGGGGAGAATGTTCACTATCAAGTGCACATGCACAACGAATTTTCCATACTGTAGAATTTAGAAAACATAGCATTTCTTTTTCTGAAATTCGTAATTTTTGGTTTCTTTGGACAATAGGTTCCATTCCTTAAGACGGGAACTCAGAAGTTGTGACTGTTGCTTGGATAAGCCCAAATCACGTATTAAATCATTTAATTCACTTTGAACAATCAAATGTGGCCCGCTGGAACTGGGTCCTGTGGTAAAAGTGGGATCGGTGCCTGATGATGCGTTATCTCCGTAATCTCCCAAATCAATAGCTTGCCAATTTAAAGGCGCAATCGGCACTGGCAAATTTGCATTATGAGGAATAGGTCGTATGGCAGATTGCAAATTTGGATATTCTATATTGTGCTTTCCCTTTTTGGAATAACCTTCAATTTTTGTCCGGCAAAAATAACAATCGTCAGAATGATTGGTGGGTTCTCGCCATACCATTGGAACTGCAAAAGGCATACTTTTTCTCTTTCCCTTCATCCACTGCACCAATGATACACTACAACTAACACAGCACACATGGGGAGCCCACCGCTTATCTTGATCCCCAATTAACACACCAAAATATTTAAAGTAGACTTCTTTTACATTTTGGGAAAATGGCCTGGCTTGTGATTTCACCAGAAATTCTCCACAAATATGACAAAATTTGTCAGGAGAAATTTTGCAACTTCGGCGCGTTTGACTCGACATTCTCGTCTTCACATACACTTGCTTATCGATACACAGAGGACCATTCAATTCGAAACTCAACAGAAGAGTGATGTTTAACGTTTATTTTTTGACTAATGTTGTAAACACCCCAGTCTAGGTAATTTTTCCGTTGTAAAATGGACCCATTTTAGCCGCCCCACAATAAAATTGTTTACCTGCCAATATAAAAGGTTCTAATTAGGCTATTAAAAAATAGTACGTATTAGGGCTTTCCGAATATTTTTTTTTATTATTAGGAGGGTGTTTCCATTGTGAAAATAATGAGTTGGTCTGTGTTACAAGAATCTTGTCCGCCAGTATAATTAATAGTTTAATTTTTTTTAATTGTTACAACCGGTTTTGGGGCTTCGTAACGGCTTAGAGCTAGCCACGCAAAGCTCTATTTTCAACAATAAGTTAAAATTATTAATAATAAAGATAGAGTTCCGGGAGTCGGGACTTTTTTTTATTGTAAATTTCTTTCTCTTTAAGAATCCAATTTTTTTTATTTCTTACATTTAATAGATTATTTATCTTAATTTATTAATAACTTTTGACATTATTTATGTGCGGGTTTAAAACTTTTGTACATTTTTCTAGACGTCATTTCGAATCCATGAGCCATAACTCATATTTTTCCTAGCAGTAACAATAATTAAAACCATTTTTAGTTTGTTATGAACTAGATATGGCGGCCGACTGAGCTAAAATTTGGCATGTAACTTCGGTGACAATGTGTTAATATGGTACCATGGAGCTGGTTTGATGATGGAGCCGGAAGGTAGCTATAGCACTAACCCCGTCGTCTTTGAGCTCGTTGGATTTGTCTTGACAAGTACTATTAAAATTTAATAATAATAATAATAATAATATGGTACCATGACGCTGGTCTGATTGATGGAGGCGGAAGGTAGCCATAGCAACTCCTAAACTAGACAACATAACCCAGTCGTGCTTAAGCTCGTTGGGTTTGTTTTGACAAGTACTATTAAAATTTAATTTAAACAGATAAACACCTAAAAGTGAAGATATTAAGACAGATAATTAAACAAATTCTACTGCTAAAAATTAAAAAATAAAATAAACGTAGAAAATCCTTTTAAAAACAAGCTTTTATTTATAATCTATTGAACTAAAAAGTATAAAATATTAAAACTTACACACACACAGAACTTTTAAAATTTTCTTAAAAGCTTGAGGCGTGAGGCGTCATTACACCTGAAATAAAATCTTAAGCTGTTAAGAAAATATTGATATACATAAATATATAAATAAAAGCTTGTTTTTAAAAAGATTTTTTTTAAGCTTATTTTAGGTTATTTACACGCATCTTATAAATAGATGAACAGGTAAACAGTAGCCCGTTCACATCAGAATCAGACTGCATTTAATCGAGGCACTGCATCAAATGCTACGAAATGCCCACAACAATTTTGTTAAGTGAGCTAATAATTGATTAGATACACTAAGCCGGCTGAAAATAAACTTAAGTAATTTGTTATTTTGTTATTCGCAATAGAGTTTCCTTAATGGCATTGATATAAACATTTTATTCATTCCCGTTAAACCACCATTTTAATTTATTTACGTTGCATTTAGAAAATGATATTACTTTAACATTTTTTTAGCGTCTATTAATGCAGTTTACAAATTCTACGCATTCTAAGATGATTATAATGAAAGATGAGTAACGAAACATTAAAGTTTAGTAAACTGAAATAAATTGCTTTAATGAATAATGAGAGCTAAATTAATTATCTTTGCAGATTTTAGTTACATCTAATATACAGGATGTACCTTAAGGCCATGTACATACTTAAGGATGTTAATCTTTTGCTTATTTTATAACTAAAAGTTTCAATAAATATATATCATAAATTGCTTTGGTTTTGAGGTACAGGGGTTCAAAAATTTAACGGCTTTTTATTGATATTTTAAAAACCGTTACGCCTCTTACCACTTGCCAAGTTTTATCAAAATTGGCGTAACCGGTTCAAAAATATCACCGTTTTCAGAAGATATGTTTATAGGTCCTTTTAAGCATAGAATAAGCCAATAATTAACTCCCTTTATTACGTACATCCTGTATATTGACAAAATTAAGCTTGATGTCACATGTGATTCTAGAAGCTGTGAATTTGACTACCTTAACGCTTGTTCCTTAATGTGTGCCTCAAGAGTAGTACAGACACAAGCACTGGGCACCTCAAAATTATCGAAACTGAGACTATGACTGAATGCCCAAACCTATAGACACAATAATACAGAAGTGTCTAGGTATGATCTTTAAACTGAAAGGACCATACATACCATACTAATTTTAGTTTTTGGCAGATTTTTGTTTAAATTACTATGTTATCGTAACTGCTTAATTTTGTTCAAAAAGATATATATTAGACAAAGTTAAAATCATTTTCTAGTTTAATTAATTTTATTCAAATCATCCAATGTCTAATAGACACTTTATGTACAAATAAAAGTTGACCTGAAAAAGAGGATCTCACTTTTTAGGTTCGTCTAATTTTATTGTCAAAAATGGTGGACCATATCCTAATTTTTGGTTATTAACATATTTTTTTAACTTTCCCTAAAAAATATAATATACAGGGTTGGTGAAAACGGAGCCCCGAAGCGTAAGAGATTATTTATATTGTAATACATAATTTAATTAGTAGAAAAGCAAAATAGATCCGACGCTGAACACATTCTGACTAACAAACTAAAAATAAGTAAAAACAAGATATTAACGTACATACATACAAACAAGAGCCGTTTATTTTACAAGTATTATATAGAACGAAAACTTTCACAGCTTTGTTCAATTAAGAAATCGTGATTTTTGGGATTAGACCGTGTCACATTGGAATTACTATCCAACGTTTTGCCTTCGATTGCACAAGGCATCTTTACTCCACAAGATCTGAACACTGAATAGAGTAAAGATCCCTCGTGTAATCGAAGGCGAAACGTTGGATAGTAATTCCAATTACGGTCTAATCACAAGAACCATGATTTCTTATAAGTATTACTTTAAAAAGACCTCATTGACTTATCATAAAAGATAATATGATAAAAGATATACGGATGGTCTCCGTTAGACGTAGAAACCGAAAGTGTCTTGACTTCATAATGTAGAAACCCCTGAAGATTTCTCGTACAATATAAGGCGAAACTTTGGAAAGTAATTCCTTTTTGAGAGGATCTAATTCTAACATTTTTCCCTCATAAAAAGCCATTCCTTTTGTCTAGAAAAGTGAAAGATAACATAATTTTTATATGTATCTACCTCGGTATCTACGAAATGATTATATTCGAAACTAAATAGGAACATATTTTACTATTTTTAAGGAAAGGAATGATTAATAACATGGAAAGTTCCAGGTAATGAAAATATACCGATATTTTTTATCGTTTTTTTTCCGAATATTTTAATAGGTCGTCATTTTGTTTCTTAAATCTGATTCGTACCAATATTTTACCAGTTTCCACCTATATTACACAGGAAGTAGTTTTTATTTTACACTGATTTTTTTTTATTTTATTAGGCCGTCAGTTTGTGTGCGCTATATTGAATTTTTACAAAAAAATTACCAGTTTATCATATATTATTTTTGTTCAAAATTTAAAGACATTTGAAAAAGAAGTTTTTAACGCTGATTTTTTTAACATGTTATTTGGCCGCCATTTTTCCACGATCTTAATTCGTACCAACATTTTACCATTGCCAGTTCATCCCTATATCACACCTAAAGTCAACTAAACATTGATATATCTTTAACGAGCATTTTGCATAAGAATGAGACTAACATAGATAAAACTAGAATATTATAAAAGATTAAGAGGTAAAATAGCAATTTCGAAAATACGACTCTACCTGTAAAAAGTGAAATGTTCAATTAATTAAATGTTTTTTTAACTTTCGCTAAAAAATATAATATACAGGATTGGTTAAAACTGAGATAATTTTAGTAGAAAAACCAAATAGAACCGACGCTGAAGACATTCTAACTAGCACACTAAAAAAAAGTGAAAACAAGATATTAGCATACGTACATACAAAAGGCGCTTATTTTATAACTATTATTTTAAAATGACCACATTTATTTAATATAAAAGATAATATAATAAAAGAGTTACGGGTTACTGTCTTTCGGTTGAGTTTATGATGTAGAGGCCCCTGAAGATTTCTCGTGCAATATAAGGCAAAACTTTGGAAATTAATTCCACTTTGACACGATCTAATTCTAACGTTTAGTGTTATTTTTGAGTAAGAAATCGGTAAATGTCCTTTACCCGGAACTTCCCTCTTTAGGAATATATCCTTTTATTAGAAGTAGTCAGTTAGGACCCTATTTTGTACCGCACATAGGACATTAATATATATATATATATATATATATATATATATATATATATATATATATATATATATATATACAGATTTTTTTTGTATTATTTTTTTCAAACATTTTAATAGTTCGTCATTTTGTTCCATTATATTTGATTCGTACTAATATTTTACCAGTTTCTACCTACGTCACACACAAAGTAATTTTTATTTTCCAGTGATTTTGTTTGCGCCATGTTGAATTTGCAGAAAAAAATTACCAATTTATCCCTATATCATATCTCATTTTTGTGCAAAATCCATTTTTTCCACCATCTTAATTCGTACCAAAATTTTACCAGTTCATCTCTATATCACCCCTAATTTTTGCACAAAGTCAAGTAAGCATTGATATATCTTTGATGAGCATTTTGAATAAGAATGAGACTAATATAGATGAAACTAGAATATTATAAAAGCTTAAGAGGTAAAATAGCAATTTCGAAAATACGACACTACCTGTAAAAAGTGAAATGGCCGCTCTCTCAGGGAATTTGTCACGTATGTGTCCTACGGTACACACATAATATGGATTTTTATATTCGTTGTAAAATGGCGTTTCCCCTGTACTCGAGAAACCATAAAAATCACCGCAGTGTTCCTGGTTATAAGTTTTACCCTGCCATATTTTATATGCTCCTTAAATGCGATGTAAGGCTTAATCTTTAATTGTATTACCCTCTTCATGCTTGAAACGCGTGTAGTAGAAATTTCAAATTATTACCGAGATACAAAGGAAGTCGACGTCACGTCGTTTTTCTTTTACGTCCACTTTTAAGTTTTATTTTATTTTTTCGCAGTAAACTTATTCGTAACGTGGATGTTTGTAATTTATCGAGAGATATGTCCTGTTATATTCACATATAACAATTGTTTATAACATCTGAACAATTAACAATGCAATTAGTGTAATTTTCTAGCAAATTCAATTTTAGTTTTTAACTATTTTTGTAGTTTTCTAATTTTTACAGAATGATTGATGGTCTTTAAAATTTAGTTCGTTTTCTAGGAAATTTATACAGAATGATTGATAGTCTAGCAATTACCTTTTCTTTGTTGACATAAGACAATCTTCAAAAAGACGTTATGAATTAATTTGGGGAATATATTTAGAATATTACTTTAGTTTTAGGAAGTTTCGTAACTCAATAAAAAATTCCAAACTATACATAGACTGAAAATTATTTAAGAAAATTACTGACATGTAACCAAGAAACAAGAAAAATTAATATATCATAGTTAATTTTATTGAGATTTCTGTCAATTTTAATAACATTTTCATCAATTGAGCTATTGATTAATTTATTTTATATCTTGCCCTAGAGCTCTTTTTTAATATGGTGTCCAAAAAATCGAAACATAAAAATTTGAAAGACCTTTTTTTTTTATACAAAAAATTAAGTACCTTGCATACATAAAATTATTTTGGTATATTTGTTATAAATATATAAAAAATATTTTAATCACCAATACGCCTGATAAAGACTGGCTTAAAATTAGAAGCCAATACAGTGATTCAAAAGTTTAATAGGAATAAAAGAAATATACATCTGATGCAATTAGAAAGGTATAGAGAGGTAATACCTAATTACAAGTGAGAATTCTAATATTGAAAGTAGCTTAATTAAAAATATTTTAGAAAATAGGTCACTCAATTTGGTACTCTTAATCTGCAGAAGCTCTTGAAAAAAAAAGAGAAAATTACAAAAAAAAAGAACAAAAAGAAGCAAATGAATAGAACTTAAAAAATTAGGTGAATATTCCAAAGTATTTGATGAAGATTATCTAAAAAGATAGACAAAAATATGTTTCAAATGATATAATAAAATCTGCAACCAAAATGTTAGGGGAAAAATCGGTAAATTTTTTTTTCGCTGAACTTCCCTAGTTATGAATCTTTCCTTTTATTAGGAATAGTGAAATGTGACCCAATATAGTTCCGCACATAGTAATTTATTAACATTTATGCACTGTCTTTTCAAACGTTTTTTTTTCGGCGCCATTTTTTTCCATTATCTTGTATTCGTACCACAATTTTACCAGTTCATCTCTATATCGAACTTAATGCTTGCATAAAATTTGAAATCAATCTAATAAGTACTTTTTTCAGGCTGAGTTTTTAAATATTTTATTACGCAGCCATTTTGTTTCGCCATCTTGGATTCATACCAAAATTTTACCAGTTGATTTCTACATATTACTTGATTTTTGCTCAGTATTGGTAGTAAATTGGACATTAGTTATTAGTAATACCAAAGATCCATTAACACTACCCAATAGATAACTCATTTTAGATGGGATGCCTTGAATCGGTCCGGAGACATCAATGCTCGCTTATTTGGTGCGTCAACCCTCGGCTCACGAACGGAAACGAGACGTGGCGTTTCCAATCACTAAATATTAGAAGAGATCTTTTAATTAAAAGAGGAATATTGAATTTCGCTGTTAATTTTGGGGTCGAAATTTGATACAGGTTAGCTTGAAATAAAGTTTCTAGGAGTAAGCATACGTTTTAATAGAAAACAAACTTATTCGTACAAAAACCTGAATAACTAAATCAAAGAAACAACGCTAAATATTATTTTAATCAAAAAGCAGTTTTAAACCTAATAACTTATATAGGAAGAGGAACATTTTTTGCTTTTTGAGATAATTGTATGTTCCCGGTGAGTTATTATATTATGATACCCACCTACAGGGTTATTTATTAACAAATATAAAGAAAAAGTGTAGGGTAAGAAATCCTTTTTTTTTAATGGTTTATTTTTATAAAACGCCATTCTTTACTGATTTCAAAAATATATAATTTGATTATATTGACGCAAAGAGTTTAATAATTATTTTAGTTGAACTCCAACGTTACTTGCAATATAAGTCTAAGGTAGAAAGAAGTAGAAATAGCAAAAAACATCTTAAAAGGAAATATAGGAGGCCCAAGCTATGATTAATATGGGCGTTGGAACATAAAATAACCTAATATGTATAAAACGGATAGGTCTTGAAACAAAGTACAGGGTTTAGAAAGTAAACTAAATAGAAATATTTTTTTTTGCATTGGTGTTGTTCTCGTCAACATAATATAAAATTCTTCCTTTGAGTAAAAGCAATTTTTGCAGGAACTTAAATATTTTGTCTAAAAAAGTTAAGTTAAATGGCAATTTAATTATTTTTTGTTTAAAATGTAATTTTCTTCAATATTTTTCAGTCATTGCATAGTTAGGTAGTTTCTGTTGAGATGTGAAAATGCCAAACACTTTAACAAATAAACTCAGTGTATTTCAAACGCGTTCATTATATCAAATGAAATCAGAGAAATAACTACTTCGCTGGCTAATACCACTATCGGCATTGAATTATATCGTTGATTACTGACTGTCGTTGGGAGCAATAATGTTAATATATTTTTGTTGAACGTTACACTAACGTCAGAACAAGGGTACCATGATCTCTGTCTGGAACATGTCTTGCAGTACTGCAGACGTAATGATCCATTTCAGTAACGTGAAACAAAAATACATTAACATTATTTCTCCCAATGAAAATCAGGAATCAACAGAGCAATTCAGTGCGGGTCATGGTATTAGGCAGCGAAATAGTTGTTTCTGTGATTCCATTTGGTGCTTCTTCACTACATGGGGCTCGCTAGTCTATGTCTGCCTGATGAGCTCTAAAAAGAGCGAAATCGCGATCATAGTTTGACTCAAAATGGATCATTGCGCCTGCGGCACTACAGGACATGTTCCAGACGGGGATCATGGTGTGCTTGTTCTGACGTTGGTGTAACGCGAAACAAATATATTAACAGCTTTCATTATATGTTAAATAATACTTATAATAATATTAATAATGTGGGATTCTAGTGGGACAGTCCACGATCCATGTCTTTTTAAATCGTTCGATCCAGCACATATCCGCTTATTGAAACTAATGAAATAAAACATAAGCAACGTGGAAATTTCCAAATAAACGAACTAATTTCCTATTGATCGTGAATGAATCCGTCACTCTGGATTTTTACCACATTGTCATTCATTTTACTGTTTTGTCCGTTTACATAATTTATTTTCCCACTGCTAAATATAATAAATTATTATTTTAAACTATTGTTTATTTATTAAATAGTGTCGAAATTTCCTCAGAATAATTTATAGCCGACAATAAAAATTAACTGACAATATTTAGCGGTCGACCCAGTTTGGAAATTTACGGCGAAAGTGTATAGTTAATTTCTTTTATTTTGGTTTTAAACAACATTGCATTGTTTTGTTTGGAAGGTCGATTCCCAACGCGTAATAGCACTGTAGGAATTTATATGTTTGGTATCTTTTTTATAGCCAATTTATATCGTAAATCTATTCCCCTATTCTAAGTATAATTGATATATTAGTACCATTAAACAGATTTGTGAGGCGAATTATTTTATATAAAATTACTTACTTAAACTTGTTTTGTTCAGGTGGAATTTGTAAACGTCTAACGTCCACAAAGCTGCAAATAAACAAAACATTATCTTTTTCCTTTCAGGTGTTCAAGACGATTCTTAAAAAGAGGTTCCAGTCTTTTCTCGTTCTTGCATTTCGTTGCTTGCTAGTCTAACGTCATTCACTTGCTTCATATCTTTGTTCCAATGGTTTTTTCTTTTTCTTGCAAATTAATTTCTTGCACATTTATTGACTATTTTCTTCCTGAAGGCTTGGACTAGTCTGACTTAAGTGTTTCGCTGGATTTAGTGCATCTCTTTTCCATCTGCTCTTCAATAACTTGCTTGCTTGCGTTTGCCGTTGCTTCTATCCAAAATAACGTATATTCTGACAAAACTGATACTTTTTTTTTGCCCGGCACCTTCTTCTCGAATTCTCATATCATAAGGGAGCTTATTTAAAGCATTCTTGGACTGTAGGTGATGTGTCTCTTTTTTACATATACCACCATGGACTATATTTTGTCTTTGACATATGTCCTATGGAATGCTGGTGCTCGGCTACAGCAGACTGAATTTAATACATCCTTCATGTTACTTCAGTCTAGTAGATTTGGGACGTCCAGTTTCTCCTACATACACTTCACGGTAGGAACAACATTTTGCATACTCCTTTTGTTTGATAAGGAAGTATATTTTTAAATGTGTTCAGATTATTTGTTGCGTTTAGATTGACAAAAATATTTAACTTCAATCAATTTAAAGTTAAATGTTTTTATTCAGTTGCGAAAAAGCCAAAAAAATTTTTATTTGTCAAGGAAGTATATCTTTAAGCATTATCACATCTTGTTATTTGTAGTGAAGATTGCATTGGATTATAAAATAATCCAGCTATTCTGTTTGCAAACAAAAAAACGCGCTGATTGGTTGGTGATTCCTTATCATACTTCTGTCGTAGATTTGGATGGATTAATTAATATCTTTATCTATATTCCTTATTATCTTTATCATTAACACTACAGGAAAGCCTAATAATACATTAGTTACCATGCTGTAAAGCCCTAGAATTGCCAGTTAAGAAAATTACGAGTGTTTGAATTGGACTTGCATTTTTAAATATTCCAAAATTTATGGACGTATTGTACTCATGAGTTAATAATTTGGACCCTCTTTCATTTCTCCCTCCATCGAAAAATGTCGCTGATAGCCTTTTCTTAAGCGCGGTTGGCAGCATGGAACTATTGAAAGAAATGAATAACATCACAAGCAAATCTACGTGTAGCACTGATGGCCTATCAATTAAAATATTCCTGAACCTGCCGCTCCCAGTCATAGAGGCCCTTACAACACTAATAAATGAATCCCTTATACAGGGTATATTCCCTGAATGCCTTAAAACAGCTATAATTATTCCTCTTCATAAAGAGGGCGAAAAAACTAACTCTTGCAATTATCGCCCAATTGCCCTACTAACAGTGCCATCAAAAATCATTGAAAGGTTACTATAGAATCGTCTTATGCCATTTCTACTTAAACATCAGATGATATCCCCGGATCAGTTTGGATTTTTACCCGACAAGTGCACCAGTGACGCCATGTTCTCGTTGCTTACTTATTCCTCAATAACAACCACCCCACCGCCTCAGTTTTTTGTGACTATACAAAAGCCTTTGTCTGTGTTAGTCATAAAATTTTGATAAGCAAGCTGAATTTCTATGGAATCCGGGGTATTTCTTTTAAATGGTTTAAATCTTATCTCAGGAATAAGCAACAATTTGTAAGGGCAAATGATTCTGATTCTGACTGTAAATTGATTACAAGTGGAGTCCCTTAATGTTCGGTCATGGGACCTTTGCTTTTTTTTTATACATTAATGATATTTCATTTTGATACAACGTCTTTACATTCTAATATTTCCAACGGCCTTGTTATGATTAAGGCTAAGGTCCGATTCCAATCTGCTTTGCTTCAATGTGGATAAAACGGTTGCCTTATCTTATAAGACTTTACAACCAGTTCAACTACTTAACAGCAATATTAAATACATTGAGTTGGTTAAATTCCTGGGTTTGAATATAAATAACAACCTAAAATGGTCTAAGCATATTTACACCTTAACTAAAGAACTTTCTACCGCCTGCTTTGCCATTCGATCAGTTTCAAAAGAACTGGACGTGTCATCTGCCAGACTTACTTATTTCTCTCTATTCGATTCCCATCTCCGCCATGGCCTTCTCTTTTGGGGCTGCTGTACCACCGAGCAATTTCTTAGTATTTTTAGGCTTCCAATAGAGCGCACTGCCAATACTGTTTCAAAAAACATGAAATATTAGCACTTCCTGCATTGATTATTTTAGAAATCCTCTTTTTGATAAGAAAACATATTCACATAGCACATTCCCGGAAAGGCCACAACACGTATATCCTACCAGAAACTCTAGGCATGACATATACCTTCCCACTCCTTCCACAGGATTAATAAAAAAATCAATTATTTACAACGCCATAAAACTTAATCTTCCAGAACATTTAAAAACAATCCCTATGTTTGCAGTTTTCCCAAAAAAAATAAAGCGTACCTCATTGAAAGACCTTTTTACTGCGTTATTGATTTTTATAATGAATAATGTAATTAAAATGTTTTTATTTGCTTGTTTACGTAAATCATGTTGCTGCAAGGCATTTGAAATTTTTTTATAAGGAATGAACTGTCGGGTAGTCTGTTAACATTAATTATTTTTGTTACATATTAGATTAAAGTTATACATTTTCTTTTTTTTTTTCTAATACCCTTTAATTACTGTATTGGTTCAGTACACTTTTTGTTTAACTTCACTTATTTTGCTTGTATAACAATAACAAATTAGAGTTTAAGGTCGCGTATATTTAATTTCAATGTCATCGAAATTATTCATCTCGCATATGTACTGTTTATTTCCTTTTGCTAGGTCACCTGGATTCATTAACCGCTTTACGGCAATGTTACGAATATAACGAATGTTATATTTACAATTTATGTATTGCATTGACCTATCGAAAAATGATTTTTTTTCGATCAATATTTCGTTCTTTCATTATTTTTGTTTTTTTGTTTTAAGGTAAATTTCGCTTTGTCCATAAAATTGTTACAATTTTCCTGAGACAATAAAGCATACTTTTGTTGTTTGTTGTTGTTAATGGATTATTTTTGTACTGGATGGTGGTGATTTTTTTTTATTTAGGTATCTCCCGGTATTCATTGGTTTTCTATATACCCAATGTCCTGAACTATGATGTTTTAATTGTCTAAAGTAGTGAGGGCTTCCGTTCTATGTTGAAATATTTATTTTTCTCTTCAGAGAACCATGGTACCTTGTACTTTTTATGGTATGAGTCCACCTTTCATAGATAATTTTTTTCAGGCCGGTAAATTCGTAACTCAAATCAAATTGAAGTTTAGGGCGTTAAATTTAAATTAAGGCAGTATACAAAGTAACAAGCTTAGCTTAAAAAATTGGGTATTTAATTCTGCAAAGCTCGTTTTTTTCGAGTTTAATTTTAAGCTTTTCGTTCAGGGTAACAAATCTTTGTCAAATGAACTAGAATATTATTGTCTAGACATTCCTGTTTGCCGGGGCCAATTCTTAATATTGTGCCTCTAAAACTCCGAATTTTACAAATTGAGACAACGTGACTGGTGTCGGAAAAGAGGAACAAAAAGGCTGGCGTAACCATTTTAATTTTTTTGGATAATATATATATTTTAATTGGGTAAGAGCGATGTTTTAAAAAGAGTGGCGGCTGAAACTCCATGGTGGAATTTTTTAAATTAAGGCCTTATTAATTGTAATTTTGCTAGCAGAAAGCGTCAGTCGCAAAGGGGTTTTAAATATTTGCTCATATTTTTAATGAAATGAATTTAAATTACGTTTGGTTGTAACGAAAGCAAATAAAGTTTAGTGACCATTGCGAAAATATATCATTATTAAATCCGGGTGTATTTTGCCAACGCAGAGCTATAAAAAATAGCAGTGTAATTTTCCAACGATTATCACGTATAAAATACGTATGTAAAGCAGATTTTGTTTACCAACAACGTTGAGTGAATAAAGTATACATAAACGAAAGGGAATAACTGATCTTATAACCATCTTATTATGATATTTGAAACGTCTAAAATCCGGTACTCTTATCGTTTGGTAATATATAGAGCACATATATAAAACTGTCTTATCTGTTTAACCATAGATTGGTTACAAAAAATCATATTCGAACGTCCAAGACAACTTTACTCTAATACTGGTCACAGACATCGTTCTTGTTCATCGGCGTAATTCGACGCGATGTCAAAGCCAAACGGCCAGTGCATGGTGTAAATCGAACAGTCGACCGTCCTAAAAGTCAGTAAATGTTTGAACTAATTCCATTGCTGGCACTTTACTTGAAATGTCTATATCTTGCTGTTGTTTTCCTACAAAATATTGTTACGAAAACACAAAGGGTTGATTGATGATTGAATGTCAGGATTACGATATCAAGTAAATTTGTTTTGTTTGTTATAGCGAAAATGGCCAATTTATTTTTTGGATTGTCTGATTTTGTTATAAAATTACACAAATTTTATATTACAGTTATTATAGTTATGGCAAGTCAGTTTTTCACCGGGTGACCAAAATCCGAGCCAAAATCCCTTGAATAAGGCAAGTAGAAGGAAAGTGAATATGTGCAACTGGCAAGACAAGAAGCAAAAAGCCTGCAGAGACTCCTTACATATATAACAAATCGATAGATTTCGTCCGATAGGAACGTCCCACGTTATGATTTTTTTTCCATTTGTTAGAAATAGTGAAGTGTGACCCAATTTCGTACAGTACATAGTCACAGTACATATTTGTTACATTTACTGTCTTTTCAAACATTTTTATTGGGCGCCATTTTCTTCCATCATATTGGATTCCTACCAATATTTTATCAGTTTCTTTCTATCTATGCCACACTTGACTTTTGGGTATAATTTAAAATAAATTCAGTAAGTAGTTTTTATTTTGACACATACCACCATTTTGTTACGTCATGTTGAATTCGTACCAGTTTATCCCATTTAACATTTAATTTTTCTACAAAATTTAAAGTGAATTGAACAAGATTTGTAAATTCGTACCACATTTTACCAGTGTATCTCTATATCACTCCTAATTCTTGCACACACATTGAAATGAATTTAACAAGTAGTATTTTCAGGCTGATTTTTTTAAATTTTATTAGGTTAGGTTAGGCTATTTTAGTGTGCTATCTTGGATTCATACCAAAATGTTACCAGTTCATTCTTATGTAACACTTGATTTTTGTGCAAAAATTGAGGTAAACTGTATAATTCGTTTTTTTAGTAACCATTTTTGTAACATTGTTCCGCCATATTCGATTTTTACAAAAATATTACCAGGTCATCCCCATATCTGTTAAGTAGTTTTTAAGCAATGCTGCGATCTGACATACAGACCTACAGACGAACTGACGGAATTGTGAGGGTAATTTTTTTCACGATTACAAACATTTTATTTGGCCGCCATTTTGTTCCGCCATCTTGAATTAGTAACACAGTTTTACTAATTGATCCCTATACCATAATTAGTTATGGCATACAATTTGAAATCAATCCATTAAGTAGTTTTTTCAGACTGAATTTTTAAATATTTTACCAGTTGATTCCAAAATAATACTTTATGTTTGTGCAAAATTTGAGATAAATTGGATAAGTAGTATTTTAATAATATTTTTATATAATATTTTTTTTAACATTTCACTAGGCCGCTATTTTGTTTCACACTGGATTTTTACCAAAATATTACTACTTCGTCCCCATATGACCACTTCATCCCCATATGACCTTTAATTTTTATCAAAATTTGTCAATCGTATGAGTAATTTTTAAGTTATGCCACGAACTGACAGACAGACCGATAGACGGACCGACGGAATTGATAAAACATATTTTTTGGCATCTAGGGACGCTAAAACGTAATATGTAAATATAATGTAAAACCTAAGAGGGTGATTTTTTTCACGATTACAAACATTTTATTTGGACGCCAATTTGTTCGGCCATCTTGAATTACTACCACAATTTTGCTAGTTGATCCCTATACCACAATTAGTTATGGCATTCAATTTGAAATCAATTCACCAAGCAGTTTTTTGAGGCGGAATTTTTAGATATTTTATAAAGAGGCCATTTTGTTCCGCCATCTTGGATTCGTATCAAAATGTTACCAGTCGATTCTAACATAATACTTGATATTTGTGCAAATTTGAGATAAACTGGATAAGTAGTTTTTTAATAATAATTTTTTTTAACATTTCACTAGGCCTTCATTTTGTTTGGCCATAATGGATTTTTACCAAAATGTTACAAGATCATCCCTATATGTCCTGTATTTTTTGACCAAAAGGCAGACGGACTGACGGAATTGAGAAACACATGTTTTCCGGCATTTACGGACCCTGAATCGTGAAGATCTGAAAAAATTTCGGAAGGCAATTTTTACGATTACAATAATTCCCTTTTCCGCGGGAAACAAAAAAAACCTGTGCCAGAAAATTGCCACCACTTTTTACTTTTAAAGTGAGGATACCAATGTTAGCGCCAGTCGCTTACAACGTTGTAACCTCGGAAACGTGTTAAAAGTTTTGTTTTCTCAGTACTTTCCTGTACTACAATTTTTTTTTGTTTTTATATTAGGATTATGTCATTAAAAACTGTAACCTCTGACTGAAAAAGTAATAAATTAAACAATATTTGTAGAAAAAACGGTTTTTTTCGATTTCTGAAAAAAAAAACGTAATTTGTTTTTTACAGTTTAGATGGAGGACCTATTCATTTTTTTTTCTGCCGAAAGATAATATCGGACTTAACCATTTATTTAATTAAATGGATTTTGCGTGTTTATGCAATAAACTTGGTTGGCTAGGCTGATTTCTCTCTAAAACGTCTCGACTTTTAAACGTCTTGTTTTTGTTTGTCGAAAAAATTTATACTTTCCGTTATTCTGTTAAAAAAGATAATTAAATTTACTTTGGATTTTTTCCTTAAAAAATCACAAAACGATTTTTTTACTAAACGACTGAACATTCCGTTCGTTTGCTAGACTAATGAGGTTTCTGTCAGTGACCCACATCGACCTGTCACACTGCAGAGATATTGTGATTTACGTGCAGCAGAAGAATCGAGAATTTAAATTCACTCCGGTTTAAATGTCTCGTGATTATTACTTTTCACATAAAAAGAAATATATGCATAGAATAAGCCACTTTACTTTATATGCAAAATAGATCGCAAGGATCTGAAATCATTTTTTGGGTTGGTAATTTGTTTCAAAACATTTTTTCCGTGTACATTTCCATAAGAAAGATTTTAAAGTACGATATAATCCTAATTAATAACATTTAGTGACTTTTCACCGTAAACTGTGCACATAAAGAGTAAAAGTGAAAACACAAGAAATAGGACCGGACAATAAGAGTGATATAAATTATTTCTAATTTAATCTAAGTGAGCTTATGTCAGCTAGTAGTCCAGTACCATTGCTCGTCAAAAATTGTGTAAAAATTATTGTTTTTTTAATATTATATTATTATTTTAGCATCACAAGTTGTTTTAAATCGCTTAGTTGTGTTAACCATTCCATAACCTGATACCAGCTTTGCACGGACTGTGATTAAGTTCTCGTAGTAAATGTTTTAAAAGATGACCAGAAATATACTAATTATTTATTTTTTAGACAAACCATTTTAAAGAATATTGATTAACATTACATAACATAATAACATAAATAAACCATAATGGTACTAATCATTTAAATTATATCACTTTTATTGTTGGTTTTAATTTTTGGTAGGAATGTTAACTTTTACTCTTTATTTTTATCGTTTTTGTTGGAAACTCACTAAATATCAAGTTATATATGTTTAATTAGGATAATATCCCACTAGAAAAAACTTCTTATGGGATAAATAATAAAAAAAACCTGTAGTACCAACCTAAATAATACGTCACGTCTTTTCAGCTGTATTCATTAGACATACATAAATTCAGTTGAACGAAACTTATTTTAATCTGTACCTTAAATTGCAATTGAGATATAATCACAAATTATACCAGTAAAACAAAACCATGTTTTAATAAACAAAAGCGTGTATCTGAGAATCTAAGTGCTAAACACAATTGTAAAACCTGCATATCTTGAAATAAAATGAATCATATAAACATATTAAAATGGGCAAAAAATAACAGTAAAACTGGCGCAATCAGCTTCTTAATTTATACGTTAAGCAGGTGTTGCTGGCTATAAAGTTTCCAGCAAAATGTAAAACAAACATTGTAAAAACGACAAGGCCGATCTACATAATTTAAATGTTACAACGGAACGGTACAGCATTTATTTTCCGCAAGACTTGATTTCGTTTTTTCCTTTTCTTTGCAATTCTAGTTAATGAAGGTGAAAGTCAATTGTTTATCAGTATGTTTCCCAAAATGCAGATGAGAAAATGTAAATTGGTTTTGTAAATTTCTGAGCGAAATTAACGAATAACATTTTTTTTCTTATATTGAATGTGGGGTATTTTCTTATCTTTGGGCTGATTTGGAAATATATTCTAATTAATTAAAATGTAATGTAAAATGTAAAGGCGAGTTAATTGTAAACTAATAAAAAATTTTAGAACATCTAAAAATGAAGCAACGTTCATGAACAATTATTCTTTTTCAATTAAAATTTAAAATACATTGCTCAAATAATTAGGGGAACAATTCTTTCAATATATAAGACAACCAAATTCTGGAAGACGTATATTTTCTCGTAATAAGAACAATCATAGACAAGGTTTGGTATTATGTGGAGGGCACACTAGCGTAAATAACTTAATAAGATCTTAGGGTAGATTTATTCATATTCTTTGATTATATCTTCTTCCAACTAACTGCAGGAGAATCTGGAATGCAACACGTCTGTTAAAAAAATCCCGTACGTACTCCATGGGATGCAAATCTGGACTTGCCTCGTTTTTTATCCTGCATGAAAGATAACATTTGGACCCACACCATAAGGCAACAGGTGCAATCTAGTATACTACTAAGTATCGATGACTGTTGGTTTATACATTGGATTACCACAAAGTCTGTACTTCCTTCGAGACTGATTCCGCCTTAAACCATTAAATAGCCGCGTCAAAACCTCTGGGCTTCTTGTTCTACTGCAGCAGCAGAATATCGTTCTTCTGAATAAAGGTCCTAGTCTCCATTGGCGAAACTGTCAATCGGTATGTCCCCAGGCAAAATCTATGTGTATAAAGTTATTACCAATTTATATATTCTCTATGCACTAAATTTGTATTAACTTAAAATATACAGGGTGTTAATGTATGTCACGTAGATACAGAAGCTGATAATTCTTTGTTGTTCTATGACCAAAAGTTCATATAAAGATGGGTTCGCAACTGATTCGTTTCGGAGATACAGGGTGTTGGAGTTGAAATTTTATTTCAGACTTTTTTAAATAACTTTTGCAAAAAATAAAATTTTCAACAAAATAGGTTATTGGGTTTTTTCTTTTGAGATGGGAAATCTTAATTTTGTAATAGTTTTTATGTAGTACCTAGAGGGCGCTAAGCTATTCTATTATTATTTACTTTAATTTGCCATAACTTTTTTGACAGTTAACTTTTGGGATTTTTTATGAATAAACCCTATTTTTACATCTTTTTTAAACAGAAAATGCATACTCGCTGAATAACTCTAGAGGTAACCGTTTTCGAGAAATTTGCAAATTTCTGCGTCAGTGCTAGTTACCGCTAGATAAAGTTGGTGGAAACATTACAAAAACTTAGTATGTAGTAGGTATCGTTGAAATAAATACCATTTATATTATAAAGACGTACTGAGAAGTGTTTCATTCTTGAGATACAGGGTGTCAAAGTTTAAATTTTTTTTTCGTTTTTTTGTTTTCCTCACACGTTTTTCGAGTATATTATTTCTAATTTGATACAGTTATTAGTTTTTAGAACCTCTATAATAACTAAAAGCAAAATTGTCGTATACAGTATACAGGATGTTTTTTTTTGTACCACCGGCAATTCCTCTCTCCTGAGTTTTTTGAATACCCATAATTTGGCTTTCTATTTTTTTCTCATACTTTTTGTTTCTTTGCATTTTTATGGCATCTCTTATCCTTTTCTAGATCTTTCCGAAAATAGCCGTCTATGCAAACCAATATTATCAAAGTAACAAAATTGAAAAAAAATCTAGTGGCTAATTAATTAACAATTTAATTCTAACATTGCAGCGTTGCAACAAAAATTGAAACAATTATAAGAACTGCTGAAAACGATCTCCTCTTGTTAATATGCAGGACTCAACTCTTCGTCTCATAGACTGGCGAACTCTCTCGAATATCCCAGGTGTATTGCGAATTATTATAGATCAAGCTATAATTCTGTTTCTCAAATCTTCCTTTGACTGGATAGGAGTCTAATACACCAACGATTTTAAATGTCCCCAGAAAAAATAATCTAATGAATTTAGATCGGAAAGTTTCATTTTCGCTTCGTGAATCAGGCTGTCGTCGATTTGGATAACGCTGCGAATAGAGTGGTTTAGCTTCAAATGAATTACCATTGGCAAGACTATAAATGAAATGAATATCCGCATATTCACGGGTTTGTAAACTCAACCATCCTTAGATATTAATATTGAATAGCGCAAAAAAGTTTAGAAACTTTAACTATCACAAGTATTTTAACTTAAACGTCGAAAAAGGTAACAAACGGAAAATATTATTATTCGGTTTATTTCGCTATCAAAATTATTTTATATTAAACTTCAAAAAAGTTTACACATGGAATAGCCAACTAGATTTTTTTCAATTTTGTTACTTTTATAATACTTGGTTTGCATCGACGGTTATTTCCGCAAGTAAATAAAAAACGATTACAAAAACGTAGGGAATTAAAAAGAATGAGGAAAAAACGGGGAGCCAAATGATGATATTAAGATTTATACAGAGTATTCCATAAAATACGGGAGAGTGGAATTCTCGGTGGCGCAAAAAAATAACATCCTGTATACTGCATATGACAAATTTTGCATTTGGTTAGTGTAGAAGTTCTAAAAACTAATACATGTACCAAACTGGAACTAATAAACTCTCAAAACGTGTAAAAAAACGAAAAAAAAAAATTAAAACTTTGACCCCCTGTATCTCAAGAATAAAACATTTCTTAGTACACTTTTATAAGATAGAAATTATTTATTTTAAGGATACCTATTATATACTAAGTCTTTGTAATGTCTCCAGCAACTTCATCAAGCGTCAAAGAGTGTGGTTAACCTGCATTGTTGAACAAGTATTCCTTTTTTGCTTAAAAAGGTGTAAAAAGAAGGTTTATTAATAAAAAAATGTAAAAGTTCTATCGTCAAAAAGTTATGGCAGATTAAAGTAAATAACAATCGCGTATGTAACGCCCTTTAAGTGCTAGATAAAAACTAATACCAAATTATAATTTCTCATCTCAAAAAACACCCGATTACCCAATTTTGTGAAAAAAAATTTTTTTTTGCAAAAGTTACTTAAGAAAGTCTGAAATAAAATTTCAACTTCAACACCCTGTATCTCCTAAACAAATCATTTGCGAACCAATGTTTATATGAACATAGAATAAGCCAAAAAATTATCACCTTCCGTATCTACGTGACATTCTTTAACACCCTGTATATATACCTATTTTTTTTTCGAATGTCCTTATACATTTTTTTGTCAAATTTTGGCGACCCATCTGGGAAGTAGTTGTACAACAAGTCATTATATTTATTTAATCCTCGCCGTTCAGGATATAACTCTCTTATTTAGATTTATTAGACATGTTCGTATTTAAAAGAAGAATATTTTAGAAATAGAAAATCATCAAACATAGAACGTTTGTATGTATATTATTTCAGGCATTTCAAATAAATAATTTGGTGTACAACTGTGATAAATTTATAAAAGAAACTGGGTATGTAACAAGTGTACATTTTTTAACATGACGTTAATTTTTTCCTTTGTGAAATTATTTTGGTTATCTATAGGATGTGATAGAAAATCACATCAGTTGTAGTATATATGTAATATAGATCTATGGAAAACGTTTCAATCCCAAAAATCATTTTTATTAACAAAATTTAAAAGTTATTGTCGTCAAAATAATTTATTATTTTCGAAGTACTGCTGTCTTTTTGACTTCATAAAGTGAACTGTACTTTTTGCAACAGCCCTTTGAGACAAACCATCCTCAATTAAATTGTTAATGCATTTTGTTGTAGATTTACGTTCGGCATTTTTACAAGTAATTCTTATACACTGATAAATACATAAATATGTCCCTCGATATGTCCATAAAATCTCAGGTTTATAACAGGTTAGCTAGCAGATACTTTTGAGCAATGTGAATGGTGGCTAAAATACATATTTAACAGAAATAGTACTGTCCAAGATTTAATAGTTGCAGCTGTACTTGACTCATACGTTTGTTGTTGGAGAGTTTTTATGAATGTTCTTCGTTGTCTATCGGTCTAATACGGAGAAAATATTGAAGAGTGAAACAAATAAGTAAAATGATGCTAAAATCACACAGTCATAAAAAGGACGTCGCGCGTCTTTTTTATGATAGTTTAGACTAGATAAGTACGAGAAACTTCTTGTTTTCCAAAGTGCAAATTTTTATTTCAGTTTAATATACAAACCTGGGCATAAAATATTTACGTATACACCCACAAAGAGAATCCTAGAATTCCCAAAATATGTATCGTAGAGGCAAATTAAGATTTAAGTAGCTGCACTTCGTAGCTGGAAAACATTCTGATACACCATAAAGGCTGTTTTATCGCAGGCACGTTGAAGCATACTTAAAAAAACATTTAGTTTTATTAGTTGGGGGGTTGAAATCTAATTTTAAATTTTAGGCACAAAGTGGGATCATTAAAAAAATAATATTAGAGTTATAGCCCAGTTAAATATATAAGGGGACCCAATGGGCTCTAAGTGATGTGACTTTAATAAGCCACCTTGTCTTCGCTACAGAACAGTAATTCAGGATGATTAAAACTGGTGGATAAGAACATTTTTAATAAAGAAGCATTCAATTTATGAAAAAAAAATTATGTTTAATATCTTATATGTAATGTGTAATCGAAAGAGGTGTAACTTTTTCAGTTTTTAAAAATGGCCTTGCCGGGTTTTAGTGAGGTGTTTTATTTCCATGCATAGGAACTATAGAACCGTTTTGGTTATATTCGAAATAAATAACCCAAAATAAGAATGAACATTGCTAGGTGCTTTTCATTCAAGAAATTTAATTAAGGCGCTTAACCTCGACTTAGCGGCGTTTACGTCAATATTTATATTGCACAAATATTTACTAAATGGAACTGTAACGGCGAACGGGTCTACTAAGGAATAAATAGTAAGAATACATTTGCAATCTCAAAGAGCTTTCAGTAAAATATTCGCTTTGCTGGAACTGGGATGCCTTCATTTCATTGTAATATTTCTTTTGAAACATAACAAATAAGTGGCAAATCACAGTCGTTGCCTTTCAAGCGTCATCGTTTGACAGGCAGTTTGTGTTTTAAGTGTTTCACAAGTAATAAAATCTCTTTCGAAAATGTTTTAGAAAATATAAATTGTCTTGAATGATTTCAATTGCATTGTTATGTGTTTTTCCTAGGTTCCCCACTTATTTTATTTAATTTACCACTATTTACCCACAATCTAAATCTATGAGAGAATACTGGTTGTCGTCTCTAGCACATTAACAGGTCTTTGTAACAATAATAGTGTAATGGATCTATTGGATACCGCTGAAATGTTTCATCGCAATTCCCAAAGAAGCGATAACCATTTTTTTATATTTGGGGAAATGGGAGAAGTCTGGGCAATGCTTTCCGGGTTTTTCGGCCTGGTCATATAGCATTTTCAGATGTTCGAATTTATTTTGCTTTAGATCGTTTATTGCAATTATATTTGTATTGTTCTTATTACAATAATTATTAAATCCTAATGGATCACCCGTTTATTTGGTATTGGCATAAAATATTTAAAATTAATTGAGAATTATAAAGTTTTTCCAATTTTATACTTCATTTAATTTGATTTAAATTTCTAGGCTTCTTAACTAAGAAGCTACGGTAACCTATTGCCACTCGTTTTCCAAACACAATTCTGAATTAGTTTAGAATAGCTGAGGAGTTTTTAAATATTTCTGCTTTGCTGACTCACAAAAGAAATTCTCTTAAGCTGATGATATTGGGCCAATGTCTTCCCAGAATGTATCAACTATCTCACTGATAAAAAATGTGACTATTTACAATGCATATGTGAAAATGTTCCATATGTCTTTAGAAAGTCCCATCAAAAATACGATTTTTTTACATAAATATGGAATGTATATTGTTATTTTATTAAATACGAATTTTACTACCTTAAAAAATATACGTTTGTCTTTAGCGTATCTCAAAGGTAAATCGGGAAATAACCCCTAAGATGAATAAGGTGGCAACGTTGTGCTGTACCTGCCACACTTCTTAGCTCCACTACCCAAAGACTCTCGACGAAATTCGACGGCATTCGTTGTTTGGATTTGGGTTTAATAGCTGTTGTTGAGTTTCGCCGGTTTGATTATTGTTTCTCTTTTATTAGTTTTGGAATTTTAGTTTTATCGTGCTGGGTTATAGGATTATTACTAGAAGTTTATTTTTTGTCTTTCTAAAGATTTAAAAGTTGAAATAAACCCTAATATAACTTAACTAAAAATATTTACAAAGCTCGCAGATAAGTGATTTGTAAATATCCACACACAACTATGTATAGTTTCCGTCGAACTTCGACGGGGTCTCATTCGTATGTGTTAATACATATTTTTTGCTTTGGTTGGGTCTTGAGTCCAATATAAAACTCAAACATTAACATCTAGTTCGGAGGAAGCAATATAAAAATCACAGAATCTAAATTTAAATAAAACAAATAAATAGTGACACTGTTGATTATAGCTAATTTACTAGTAGTAGCAGCACTATTACTACTAAAAACTATTGAATTACTAGAAGAAAGCACAAGAACACGCAGTTATGCTTGATTTTGAGTTGAAATTTATGTGAAAATCGTAGCGTTAAGAAGAGAATATCCAACATCCTGTCTATAAGATATTTAAATATCTTAGGTGTGGCTGATTTACCCACAACACCATTTTGTATATAACCAGATATCAAGAGTGGTAATAATCTATCCATTTTGATAAAATATTTCAGCTTTATTGAGCTTCCAATTATTAACGGCCTTTTCATTTCAGAATTTGTTGGATTTATGCTACAAGATATTGAAGGGCTTAAATGTATTTTCTTTGCTGACCCACCTTAAATAGATTTATACCGACCATATTTAGGTATAAGAACATCTTAACAATAACATGCGTGTAACGATTACTAAAATATAACAATACAAACAGTGCCGGATCACCCATTAGGCACAGTAGTCTCTGCCCTAGGGGCACTTTAGATTTAGGGGGACCTTAATAAAAGGCGAATCACCGCACAGGCGCAGCAATTTACTTTGCTCTGAACCTTTTTCCATTTTTCTCCTCACGCAACTATCAAATAATTTTTACCATTACCATCCCTGGTAGGAGGGGCCCCCAAGTCAAGGGTGTGCCTGTAGTCTCTTAAGCGTTTAATCCGCCACTGATTACAAATTTGAATTTTTAGAAATATTTATAATCAACAGCAAAAGTTATGGTACGAGCGGGGATCGTACCATAACTTAGAAATATTTATAATCAACACAACACAATCAAAGTTATGCTGTTGATTATAAATAAAAAATATATTTCGCAGTTTAAAAATAAACTGATAAAATACTTCTATTCAAAAAATTTGGCTTATACGGGCATAACGTAAAACTATAAATTTACTAATATGGACGGTACCTAATAGCGATGTCAGATTTGACGTCCAGTCAGGAACGCCGCGCCATAAGGTTAGAATATTTGGCAGGATCAACAATGGTTACCATACCGGTGGGTTTGAATATGACCTTGTACAAGTTCTAACGAATTGCTTATCAGTGGTACGATAGCGCAATTGGTTAGAGCGATGCACTAGTGATCCAAATAAACTGATATAATACTTCTATTCTACAAACTTGAAGTTATGAAGTAGTTAAAAAATTGTTAAGTTCTTCTTTAAAAACACAATGAGGATGGAAAGACTTAATATATTCCTTTAATTCGTGGAATTTTATTGCGAATTTTTTGTAAAAATTATGATAAAAGATTTTCATGATTCCTTATTGCTTACCAGTGTTGAAAAAAATGAAGCCAAGATTGAGGGAAGTAAGTAAATTTGTGTTTTCGTATTATATCCTATACAGTGTGTCCGATTTTTGATAACATCTTTAGACTTAGGTGACCCATGGATCTAATCAAAATCACGCATATATGCTCTATTTATTCCACAGCGTGTTGATTTAAGTGGGATATGAATACGTTTTCTAGAGATACCTTATTAATTTCTTTATTATGACATTTTGCAGAAACATAAAGTATTATGTTGGAATCAACTATTTTGAAACGAATCCAAGATAGCGGAACAAAATGGCGGCATAATAAAATGTTTAAAAATTCAGCCTGAAAAAACTACTTAATAGATTGATATCAAATTGTGTGCCATAACTAGTTGTGGGATAGGGATCAATTAGTAACACTGGGTTACTAATTCAGGATTGGGGAACAAAATGGCGACCAAATAAGATTTTTGTAATCGTGAAAAAATAACCCTCCTTTTTTTCATATCTACGTTTCAGAGTCCCTAGATCCCAAAAAATATGTTTTATCAAGTCCTTCGGTCCGTCTGTCGGTCTGTCTGTCAGTTCACGGCATAGCTTAAGAACTGCTTACCAGATTGACTTCAAATTTTAGTCAAAAATTAAGGTTCATATGGGGATTACCTGGTAATATTTTGGTGAAAATCCAATATGGCGGAACAATGTTAAAAAAATTTTTACTAAAAAAACTAATTATCCAATTCGCCTTAAATTTTGCACAAAAATCAAGTGTTATATAGGAATGAACTGGTAAATTTGATATCAAGATAGCAAATAAAATAGCGGCTTAATAAAAAATTTAAAATTACTACTTATTAAAATTAATTTCAGTTTTTGTGTAAGAATTAACTGTGATATATAGATAAACTGGTAAAGTTGTGGTACGAATTTAAGATGGCGAAACAAAATGGCGGCCAAAAAAAATCTTGTTCAGTTGATTTTAAATTTTGGAAAATTGGTTAAATTCAACATGGCGGTATGGGTCCATAAAAAACTACTTATTGAATTTATTTTAAATTATGCCTAAAAGTCAAATATGACATAGGTAGAAAGAAACTTGTAAAATGCTGTAGGAATCCAATATGATCCAAAATAGCGCCCAATAATAATGCTTGAAAAGACAGGATATGTAACACATTTACTGTGACTATGTACTAAATTGAATTGTGTCACGCTTCACTATTCCTAACAAATGAAAAAAAATCATAACGAGGGAAGTTCTGGGTAGGCCGAACATTAATTACCACCCTATATGTAGTAATTAGAATAATTAGAAAACAATTTGATATTTATTTTCTATATAAAAAAATGAAAAGTTACATTGATAAATAATACAGCTAACACGTCACAGAAAGGTCTTTCTTATGCGGCTGCCACTTCCTGTAATTAAATTTGAACATCTTAATTATTTTGTACACTGTGTATGAGTGCCACAAAATGCTGACGCCGTTTTAAAAGGCATGCCTCTATGTGCTTTTTTCTTTCCGTTCGCAGTCACATTTTACGTATTGCCATATTTCCTTGAGTCATAATAATAATTCATGTTTCCTGAAGTTTTCGTCGCTCTAACTTCTCGGGCGTTTATTGATGATTCCCTTCAAAATGCTCATGATATATACTTTTCTAGTTTATTTAATAAGTTTCTGCTATTTGCTTCGTATCCCATTTAGTGTCAAGTATATGTTCATATGTGCAGCCTTCTACGATAAGAAGTTCAAAAACGTGTCGTTATAACTCGAATAACTTTTAAGGAATAACTGAAAATAACGATATCGAAAATCACACTACATTCTATGAAACGTTTGTTGGGCCAAACAAGATGACATATCAACTTTATTGCTTCAAACTGCTGCATTAAAGTTAATAGAAATAGACAAAAAAAACATGTTTCAAGAAAATTTTTATTTAAGGAGGTACCTACCCTGGAAAATATTTAATAGTCACAGATTCCCATCTGAATCTTGTCGATATGCGCGGGACCACTTTTAGCCTTTTTACTTCCCTCATAAAAGGGAAGTATTTTAATCGTAAAAAAATCACCCTCCGACATGTTTTCTCAATTCCGTTGGTCTGTCTGTTTATCGGTCTGGCAGTCTGTCCGCGGCATAGCTAAAAAAGTGCTTACTTGATTGACTCCAAATTTTGGTAAAAAATTAAGGGTCATATGGGGATGACCTGGTAACATTTTGGTAGAAATCTAAAAAAAACTACTAAAAAACTGTTTATTCAATTTCTCTCAAATTTTGCACAAAAATCAAGTAGTTATGTAGGAAGCTACTGGTGAAATTTTGGTACGAATCCAAAATGGCGGAACAAAATGGCAGCTTAGTAAAAATCTTTAAAAATTCAGCCTGAAAAACTACTTAAGGGCCTGATTTCAATTTGTGTGCCATAAATAATTGTGGTATACAGATGAACTAGTAAAACTGTGATACTAATTCAAGATGGCGAAACAAAATCGCAGCTAAATAAAATATTCGTAATCGTGAAAAAATCGCCCACTTAGGTTTTACATATCTTCACGTTTTAGAAATTCGAGATCTCAATAAATATGTTTTATCAATTCCGTCGGTCCGTCTGTCGGTTTGTCTGTCTGTCTGTCAGTTTACGGCATAGCTTAAAAACTACTTACGCGTTGACTTCAAATTTTGGGAAAAAGTTAAGGGTCTTAAGATGACCTGGTAACTTTTTGGTAAAAATCCAATACGGCAAAACAAAATGGCGGAGTAGTGAAATTATTACTAAAAAACTGCTTATCCAATTTATATCAAATTTTGCACAAAAATCAAGTATTATGTAAGAATCAACTGGTAAAATTTTGGTACGAATTCAAGATGGCGGCACAAAATGGGGGTTTAGAAAAAAAATATTTAAAAATGGCTTAATGTAATCTTGAAAAAATCATCTTTTCAGGTTTTACATATCTTGACGTTTTAGCAAAGTCACTAGATGCCAAAAAATATGTTTTATCAATTCCGTCGGTCCGTCTGTCGGTTTGTCTGTCAGTTCACGGCTTAAAAACTACTTATCAGAGTGTCTTCAAATTTTAGTCAGAAATTAGGGATCATATGGGATTGACCTGTTAATATTTTGGTAAAAATCGAATATGCTGAATAAGAGAAGCAGTCTAGTGAAACGTTAAAAAAATTGTAACTGGGAAAACTAATTATCCAATTTACCTCAAATTACGCACAAAAATCAAGTGTTATATAAGAATGAACTGGAAACATTTTGGTGTGAATATAAGTTAACAAAACAAAATAGCGGCCTTTTAAATAAAAAATCATGTTCAAATATAGTTCTTAAAATTAACATTATATTAAATATGCACACACATATCTTGCAGTATGCAGTATAATTCTATTTAGAAAACTAACCAATTAATTTTAGGATATGTAGAAAATACCAATATAAATATCTTAAATTAAGGGATGCTCAGGAAAAGTGACAATATATTATTCTCTTACGCCTGGAACACAATTCAAATCCCGTAAACGTTTAACGTAAAATATAATAAAGTTAAAAAGGAAGTCCACATTGTTGTACAAAAATTGGTGAAAATTTTTGACGTTGGAACTAAAAAAAAAACGTTTAGAGCCTATATTTCAAAAAGTATCTAATAAAACATCAGAAAAATAACGTTTGACGTAATTTGAATTGTGTTCTACGCTTTATAAATAAATAAAATAAATTTTTATTGTAAAATTTTTGATGCATTATTTTTTTCTGAGGCCTCATTATTTTGTGATCATGGCGTACGTCTATACTTACTCTATGTTGAACGTTTATGCATACAAAACGAAATTGATAGAAATTGCCTCAGCTGCTACTGTTATTTATTACATCATCATTTTTCTTACCACTCTCTGTATATTTCATTCTATTGCAGATAAAATAAGTCATTTTCAATAAATCAAATAGTACTATCAGCTTAATTGACTTTTTATAACTGCCCCCTCCTAGAATATTCAGGTGTATAATCATTCGAAGAATAATACCAAATAAATATTTAAATTACGGAAAAAATACGTTTGTTGCAAGTTTAATTAATTACTACGAGACCCTATAGCTTGGAGTTGGCTATTTTTTCATTTTCAAAATATTCAATATCGATCGACCACTGATTTTTAAATATAATTTTTTAATACCTACGTATTTTTTTTTAATTAATATCGCATCTAGATAATTCCGTTTCATGTATGTTTTAAGTTTTTTACAAATCTGTAGGCTCTTTAAAAACAAAAATACAGAAAAAAGTTTTAATAAAAACCCTAAACTTATATTTTATTATAGATTGTCAGATACTTATAATTCATTGTAAAAACAAAATTTGTCAATGCACCTAAAATAGCAATCGAATGTATTGTCAAAGCTGTGGCAAATAAGTATAAATGAAAATAGATCTGATAATTTGCCTACATTTAGTAACTAGATTTTAGACTCTTAACTCTTTAATCCCGCTAGTATAATATTTATACTATACAAGCTTATATTGTACCCTGAACCGATGGCAACATTCGTTTTCTAAACGAAATGCCCTGTATATTATTGTATTGTCCTGAAAATTCAGACATCTTTTGTATTATATTCTTATACGTAAATTCAACTGTTTTTGAGAAAATGACGCTTGAAAATTGACATATTTGAACTTTTGATTGTACTTTCTTATCTTAGTTTTTAGTTATTTATTTCCAGACACCAATATCTAATTTGACAAGAAATGTGCTCGGATATTTCAAATTTCGACACTGCCTGTCAAACCGGAAATTGGTGTGGGAAAACAGGGAAAAAATTAAAAACTAAAATAAAAAAGTGAAATCCATTTTGTTCCCAAATTAAGTCGTTTGGCAGTTACAGGGTTTCAAAGGGTGAAAAATGTCAATTTTCAACCGACATTTTCTCGAAAACGGTTGAATTTAAGTAGAGGAAATAGAAATAGCGTTTAGAATTTTCAGGACATTACAAAAAGGCAGTTATATACAGGCCATTCTATTTAGATTGTTGCTACCGGATTAGGGTAGAAGCGGCAACACCGCACAATTAAAAATATTTTAAAAAGAAAGTTTTTGTACACCTAGGGCCAAGGTTCTCTAGATACTTCAAATAAGACACTGAGTTTGGCAAACCCTGTATATGCATATTTATTACGATTTAATCACAAAGACAACTAGCCCCAACATCGCACAGTGGTTTCTCGGAGATCATTTTTGGTCAAAAGTAGGTTATAATTGTGATTAAAAATATGTTGTGTTTAATTGGTAGAGATTAGGTAAATTACGCATAAAAATAATCTTTGGTTAGTAAATTACAAGCCATACACATCTGGATTTGTTTAGCTCATGACAGGTGTCACTTTTAATGGAAAAATAAACAGCAAAAATAACCTAAAGCCCAAGTTATATTTTTATGTTCTTAAGCGTAGATTTGACTTAAATATCAAATTAAACTTTTATAACTTCTATTTCCTTTTTAGAATTTTTGAATCACGAGTGACGCATAGTAGGGGAAACTAGAGCAATTGGAACTTTTTATTACTTCATATTACTATTTCCCAATTAAACAAGCATTAAATTACTTTTTATTAATTTCTCATTACATATTTGTAAGATATCCTTTAGGTAATCACCTATTTTTTACACTTTTTTAAATATTTTTTTTATCTAAAAGTTGCAAAATTTAGCATTAACTTCCCCTCATATCTGAGAATAAATTCGGATTTCACGAATGTTTTTTGTCCGCATATTTCTTGACGCTTGTTTGTGAAATGGTAAACATCGGATACCTACCTATTTATAGGAATGGGAGATGTACAAAAAAAGTTTTTTCTAAGCTAAATAAAAACATGATTTTTTAATGTAAAAAACTTGAAAGAAAACGTACTATCCAAAAACATAAACTTTTTTAACTATTAAGAATAGTAGCATGAAATAGGAAAAAACTCTTATTTTCTATATTCCTGGAATGCTTTCCAAAAAAATCACTCTTCTGATTTTTAGGATGTAATATTTTGTCTGCCCTTGTGTGCAAATGCAGGAAAAAATACGTGTCGGCGTCCGATATTCGAAGGAAAAGTCGTAATAATCTTAACTGATAGGTTAAATTAGGTAACTATCAAATTTTATGTGTATGTTTTTCTTTAAAAGAATATGTTTTTTTTAAACCATTGATGTTTTTTCATTTACGTCACTATATACAGTCATTTAATGAATACAAGATATAAATATAAAATATTTAAAAGTATATTACGCATATGTATTATTAAATGAAATAAAAAACAAACAAAAATTAATATAAAACATTGATTTCATCTTCAGAATCGGGGGAATCAACATATTTAGGAGCCAAAGATGGTAAATGTTCTTTAAATAATTTTATTGTTTCGGGTAAAAACATATATTTATTTTTCTTCGGCATTTTCCTTAAACTTGTGATTAGTGGATCAGAAGATACCAGAAATCTATTTAAACGATCCTGGTTTGTGGCTGTTCTTTATGTTTTTAGAGTAAATTGTTCCCGGTGGTTTTTTACGTCTTTGTTGCGAGACCCTTGTGCCTGTCCCGAAATCATGCCTATTGGTAGGACTGCGGCAGAAATTATGGATGCGCAATGAATCAAAATCTTGTGAATACTGCTGGGCATGTAATACCACGCCTGGATTGGCCTACAATATCTAGTGGAGGACGGCCGAGTGTTTTGCCAAAATATTTTGTTTATATTTGGATCAACTTCACTGATTGAAAAATAATTGTAGGGGTACGAGTGACGTGCGAAATATATCAGAGTCTGAAGCATTTTCTGTAATAGTCTGTTTATATCCGTTGTGACCGGTACTTCCGTCGCAACCCCACTTGTGTATCAAAGTCATTGTCAGGCCGGTATCGACATTTTCAAATACATCTTTTTGAGATAAAATAATTCGCGAAACAGTATGGTCCAAAAGCGCCTGTAGTTGAACCTTTGCATCCAATTCGGTGAGCTGTATATGTTCAGAAGATGAATAACAACTGACCTTTGCTTCCAAAATTTTTTTATAAGAGGGATAAACATCGAAGTTTCTTTCCTTAGCGTCTCTTCTAATTGTTTCGTAATCATGCTTGGACATCCTAATATCGATTATCAGGCTAAGAGCTTCATCATTTGTATATGGTTTGATAGGTTTTTTGTTATAATTATTCCAAGTGTTCATTATTTTAGCAGATTGGGTTGGTGTAGTTTCAAGACCTGTTTTAATTAAATTTAGGTCATCCTTTTTTGTTCTTCTTTTAAAATTAACTTCAACGCACCCTTCAATTGATTTTTGTCGTATGTATCTGCCAGTTCTCGAATTTTTCTTCGTTTTGGCTTATTACTGCTTTATGTAAATGATTTTTCTGGCCTTCCAAAAAAAATACCCGGGGTTTGTAGTATATTCATTTGTGGAGAAAAAATGACCTCCGTTAATAACCACGTATTATTCGATTTCATAAATGTATTTTGGAACGATTAGCTTTTTTCCATTGTTTTGTTAATTGGTCGCAAATTTCATTTATTTTTTTTAGCGGATAGTTTATAGATTTCGCCTCGAATATTTATTCTATTGGTAATTCCATTGTAAACTTGGAAACTTCTTTCAATTGAATTTCTTTTATTTTCAAACCATAAATTAAAAATCTCTAACCTCTGAATGGTTGGAAATTTTTTTTAGGTTATGGTACCTCCAATGTCGTTGACAGTTCACGTGCTTCACGGGGCTAATGTCGTTTTGTGCAGCACATGACTTGTCTACGACATTGGAGGTAAAATAATCTCCAAATTGAGAGCTGCACAAAACAAAGACAAGAAAAACCTTCTCCCGATGACATTTGGAGGTTATAAATGCAGACATCGATGACTAAGGAATGGAGACTTTTAGTATGTTAAACTGTAGGTTTTTAATTTATTTAAGCAAAAAAATCTTGAATAATAATGTTTTTTCTATTTTTACTGTATGATGTTTCTTACTGTAGCAAAAATTATTACTGATGAATACCAACATAAAAGTGTTGATATCTCATAAAGCGGCAGCTATTTTATTTCTCAAAAATATGTTTAGATAATGTTCAAACATAAATTTTCTCTACCAAAGAAAAACGTTTTAAATATATCAGACGTTTTTAACCACGCTTAAAACATCCCTTCAAAACAGCTACTATGAAATAAAAATCAAACATTGAATTAACGTTTTAATTTTACTTACGTTGTTCTACGGCTTCTATATCAAATTTTGTTAATATATTTCTAAATAAACTTAAATAGTTACCAATAACTTAAACAATATAATAGACAAATAATGTATTTTTAGAGCCTGTTTGTAAAACATTGAAAAGACGCTTCGTTTTGATAGCTGTAGGTATTCTTTTGTGTCAGTGTTTTTTATTTTCTAAGCCTACCGGACCTTCTAGTATATTTTAATATTATATTTACTTAGGTTAAAGGTACTTCTAATATAACCCTTATTGGCCATAAATGGTCTCCGGGAAACCACTGTGCATCGGTGTAACTTTTCCCTAAAAACATAGCTCGGGCTAGAACATTCGGGCACGATTTCTAAAATATTTCTGTAATCTTTCACATTAGTCTATATTCCAATACCTTATAGAAAAAATGCTTGTGGCGCAAGTCATGAAAAGTGTGGCAAACTCACTCGAAACCAATCGAAATACGAGTAGCAACTTACGCAATATATTCGAGAACAAAGTTTCTCGTTCGTTAGATGTGTTACAATGTAATTTCTCGTTTCCTTTAAATAAAATTGAACTAAGTTTTAAGTACATGACTAAACTATTTCACTGTAAGATAAAACAACCATCTTGTGCAAATACAATTAATAAAGCAGAACTATGAAAACTTTTCCAGTTGAAGTTAAATAATCCTGTCGGAAAGGTCTGAGGTCTGGCAATAAATCTGGAGCGTTCGTCTCTACGTATTCCCACCTGGTACAATAATATCTTGACCTCAAACGTCCAACTTGGCGGGCCAAGCTGAGCTGTAAGGCAATTCCACCTCGTCTAATAGAACTTCTTAGAATTAAGGAAACAACTTTATAGAGCAATTTGTACAGGACGGTTTACAATTTAATTTTACTTAAACTTAATTTAGGTGTACGGTTGCACGTACAAAATGATGCTCGGTCTTGCGAAAACTTGGGGTTTAGAAACTGCACGCATTTTTCCTTAGAAAGACGATTTCCCCTATATAGGAAGTGCACTTGCCAAATTCAATCAAGGCGTCGTTCACATTTTATATTGCAGGAAATTTTTGTGTAGTAAAAGCAATAAATTATTGCCCTAACGTAATTTTATGTTAACCTTACCGCTTTCAACCTAACATTGTGTGACTGTATATATATAGACTAAATGTCGGCCGCATATACATTTTTTTGGGTTTTTCGCCACCTAGGGAATCGGATCGGTTACTACAATATCCTTAGTGGAAACACACTCCTCATATGAATATTTCCTTTTATTAGGAATACTGAAATATGATTCAATTTAGTTTCGCGCCTAGTCATACAGTAACACATATAAAAATTGGGTTTTCTTTTATTCTTGTAGACTAATGTAATTTTATGTTAACCTTACCGCTTTCAACCTAACATTGTGTGACTGTATATATAGACTAAATGTCGGCCGCATATACATTTTTTTGGGTTTTTCGCCACCTAGGGAATCGGATCGGTTACTACAATATCCCTAGTGGAAACACACTCCTCATATGAATATTTCCTTTTATTAGGAATACTGAAATATGATTCAATTTAGTTTCGCACCTAGTCATACAGTAACACATATAAAAATTGGGTTTTCTTTTATTCTTGTAGACTAAAGAAAAAATCGGTAAATTTCTTTTAACCGGAACCTCCCTCGTTATGAATCTTTCCTTTTATTAGGAATAGAACCCGATTTAGTTTCACACATAGTATACTGTCTTTTTTTATTGGGCGCCATTTTGTTCAATCATATTGGATTCGTACCAATATTTTACCAGTGTCCTAACCTAAACTAACCTAAATAAACCTATGCCATACTTAATTTTTGGGCATGATTTAAAATAAATTGAATAAGTAGTTTTTACACATTTTTTCAAATCGCCCTTTTGATCGGTCATGTTTAATTCGTAGCAGTTAATCCCTATATCACGTTCGGTTTTGCTGCACGATTTAAAGTCACCTGAATAAATAAGAAGTTTTTTTTGGACATTTTAATTGGCCGTCATTTTGTTTCGCAATTTTACCAGTTTATCTCTGTATTACATTTAATGCTTGCCCAAAATTTTAAATTAATCTAATAAGTAGTTTTTCAGACTGATTTTTTAAATAATTTAATAGGTCGCCATTTTGTTTTGCTGTTTTGGATTCGTATCAAAATATTACAGGTTGATTTCTATGCAACACTTGATTTTAGTGCCAACTTTGTTGTAAATTGGATAATCTATTTTTTAATAATAATTTGATTTCACTAGGTCGCCATTTTCTTCCACCATATTGGATTGTTACCAAAATATTGGGGGTCAACCGCACATAACCCTTAATTTTTTACGAACATTTGAAATCAATCGGGTACCTAAACAGTATTTAGCTACGCCGCGAACTGACAGATAGACAGACAGACCAATGGAATTGAGGAAACATTTGTTTTGCCATCTAGAAACGCTAAAACGTAAAGATATCTAAAAACCTTTTTTCACGGATTACAAACATTTCATTTGGCCGCCATTTTGTTCCGCCATCTTGAATTCGTACCATAGTTTTACTAGTTCATCTCTATACCACAATTAATTCTTGCAGAAAATATGAAATCTATGTATTAAATAATTTAGGTCGCTATTTTGTTTCAACATATTGGATTTTTACCAAAATGTTACCAGGTCATCCCCATATGACTTTTAATTTTAGACCAAAATTTGAAGTCAATTGGGTAAGTAGTTTTTTAGCTATGCCTAGAACAGACAGATTGATGGAATTGAGAAAAAATGTTTTTCGGCAGAGACCCTGAAACGTAAACAAAGATCTCAAAAAAATCTTGGAGGGTGATTTCTTCACGATTACAATAATTCAGGAAGGAATTTCCTATTAGGTTCCGTTACAGATTGTTTGTTTTGACTTGTCTATAAAGATATCAAATTTGCGAAATTTGCAGATTCCGAAAAGAATCCTATTTCATGCTCAAATAAAATACAGGGTAATCTATTAAAACTATAAACTATTTTTGCGCGCTTTTACGTAAGACGAATTCATGCTCATTAGGAAGAAAAATTAAGAAATGGTAAAATGAAGGGAAATGCCCCCCCGCCATAGTAATAAAGAAACGTTTTGCTAGAATAATAAGGTTTTAAAGTTTTATGACGTTATTGAAGAGAAACACAAAAGGATAAAGTTTTCACAGATTTTTTTACACTTATGCTAATTTAACTTTTTTTTAAGTTATACCAATTTGTATATTAGTATATATGTTCATGAAATATGTATTTGCAATCAATTTTTAGAGTTCCGTATATTCTATAGTCATTCTCAAATAAATGTTGACAGATATTAGATTATTGAAATTCTCTGTATCTATTGTAATTTTGTTGTTCTTTAATTCTTTTGGCTAATGGCCTTGAGGATGTAAAATTTATTACATTCTCGTGGCTTTTTATAAACCACATTTTTGGCTTTTTCCAAAACACAAAAAAACCCAAACAATTCTACTAGTAAAATTCTAATTTATAATGACTTTTATAACCCGGAAGTTTATAATTTACTCATACAACATCATGGAAATAATTTAAAAATTGGGCAAATAGTAGCGTGGCATGAACAATGCATCCAAATGTACCTATTCCTGCCTGTTTTATTAAAAGTGTATTTCCATTTTTTTTGTTTTCTGCCCCGAAGGCATCAAATATATTGAGCCAGGTTTGATTTGAAATCGTAATTACAAAAACGGTAAATACATTTATACAGGATGGATAAAAAAGTCTGGACTACTCTTAATATTTGTAACAAGTCGGTTCAGATATAACTGAGTATAACACTTCTTCGGAAACTTTTAACATAAAGAAGATATTCTGGAATATTGTAATTATTATGGCAATCTATATATATTTTTAATAAATTTATATTTTTTTACTCAAAATTTTGTAAATTGGCATGAAATGATTTCTGCCTTAGGTAAGTAATAAAAAAATTGCATATTTCCTCTTTGTAGTTAATAATATCATATTTCAAATAATGTTAGTCCATGATTCTTACCACTTGTTCATATTTTTATTCATGTTTTAGTGTACACAAGATCATTGATAAAGACTAAAAAATAGCCGAAACGTTTGAATTTAAAAAAATAAAAAAAATTATATAAATATTGTGTTAATAAAGTTGAAAATCGGTTAACAAAATCGAAAAATGTGTTGATAAAATTGTATTACTCCCCCTCTCTCCAATATTTTCTCTTCGGTCGATCCATTAATATGCCACTAGATATATTTAATAATATTATCAAAATAAACTACTAGGGTAAGAGAGATGCGAACCTTCAGGTTCATTACATTTCCACCTGCAGTAGCTTATGAAAGCAGTCGTAAAACTGTGTCGAAGCGAAATATAAGATACTAGTTTTTTCGGCAGTTGATTGCTTGAGGCGTTGCCTGGAAAAGGTCTTTAATGAGATTATTAAAAGTTCTCCATTTATCGCTAAACGTGAGACATATTGTTTTCGAGCGGCTGCATGGGATATGCGTACCGATGGTATGACTTTTTTTATTACCGGGTTATGGGGTTAGTTTATTTAACATTGAAAGGATCTTCTATTCAAAGTATGCTTTATCTTTGCTATTATTTATCAAACTTTTATTTTTTATTACCTACTTCTCAATTACAAAATTTCTAAAATAATATTTTCTTTTTTTTAGCAGTGAGTTATTATTCACATCTCTTTTAGTTTTTTTTATGTCAAACGTTTCGAAAATTTTAATTCATATGCATTTTCATTAAATTGTATTACATTTTAATACAACAAACTTCGCTTACCATATATATTTAAATAAAAACACTGCCTCGATACTCTAGTATATCATGTTTAATTTTGTTTTTAATATTAATTTATTTTTATTTAGTATGTTTATTATTTTATTATTTCTTGTAAGTTTATTTACACAATCTAAAAAAAAATTTGACATCTATTATTTTCATCCAGAAAAAGAAGGTTTTTTTATTCTAGGGACTTTTAAAACATTTACTTAGGCCGCCATGTTTATTCTGTCACATAGAATTGACAAAATTTACCATGTCATCCCAATATAACCCTTCATCTTTTATCAAAATTTGAAGCCAATCGGATAAGTAGTTTTCTGCTATGCCGCGAACAGACAGACACACGTGATGATCTGAAAAGATATCGATTACAATACATCAATTTACGAGGAAAGTAAAAAAGTGTTAATATTACTAAGTCAGCTATGCTAGAATAATGCAAAAACACTATTTTTAATAGAGAAAACTAAATATATTCTAATATAAACTAGATTTGAAATGTATGTTCGTTTATCTCTATCTTTATTATTTCCGAATTTTCACCAAAGGAGACACATCTACAAATCATGCCAAAGATTAAGGAAATAAAATACAACTAAACGTTAACGATATTTTAACATTTAATTATCTTATAATAAATATAATTAACATTTTTCCCTATACATTTTTTGGTGATTTCGTTACCTAGCCCTACTTTTAGTAAAAATTGTTTAAATTACAACATGCGCTTCTTAATTTTTTCTTGGTTGTCAGATGTTACATGTCAAAATCGATTTGTTAGGTATTAGACATGCAAAAGCGATCGTGCGGAGCCATTTCGTCAAAAAATATATTTATTGATCGAAACACACTAAACTAACTATTGAATTATAAAGTGCGAACAGGGCCACAGCTAAATGCCGGCAAAGAAAAAGATTAATGAAAATGCGTTTGCTTCTTCCTTTATAAAAAGTGAAAAGGAAAAATGTGTTTGTGTAACCTTTGATTGTGACACATGGTTGTTTGAATGCAATGTATGTAACATAGAGAGCCGACTGGCTGGGAAAATGTTCTCAGGTATATAATGAGAGTGGTAATAAAACGTTATTTTTAATATTTTTAATTATTAATAAGCAGACATCCCCACGCATTGCTGTGTTAGACAGAGTGGCGGGGAAATATTTCACATCTTATACTATTTTTTTGAAGTTTACAATTCCGTCTGCGTTCAACTCACATATTTAAGCATCACAAACAAATTGCCTCCCTAGCAGGTTCAGTTTACTTACAGAATTAGTGGATAATTCTGACGCAAAACAAAAAGTAGCCTGGCAATCCTTCGAACGTGAGTTTGGTCAAGTTTTAGGATCTCGGCAAATTACTAGCAAAAATAAAGGTATTTTCCTTTTAATGCTGCAGACCATAAGCAAACAGTTTTTCAGTAGAAATAAATCAAAAAATATGCAGTCTCTAATATTTTTTACTGCTCTAATTTTTAAACGAACACGATTTAAACAGGAAAATCGACGAAATAAAATATCTAAAATCTTTTTATAACTCTTAAATAGTGTAGATTAAGTCTCAATACGTTTTCATTTTGCTTTTCAACGTTCGAATCTCCAATATTTCAATGAATTCAATAAAGAGGAAATCGAGTATGAAATACTGTATCTTACATTTAGTGATTATTGTCTCCAATATCTTCTTGCGGAATGATGAATGGTTTAATCGTGACTTTAAAAAGATTACTGACTAACCGTTAGTTCGGAATTTCGTAAGAGAGTTTGCTAAATGACTAGATGGGTCGATACTTCACTCCGATTTAACCTAGAATGGTTCTGTAACGCTTTTTTCAACGGTTGGCCTATCACGTTGTGCTTGCGATTTATAATCGAGATAAATCTAAATTCTTATTACAAGCCAGAAGAGCAAGTTTCGCGAATTGCACTGGGAAATATTACAATTCATCGGTATAAGAAAATTTATATTTTACATGGTGCTTCGTCTTGCAAATATTTGATTTCGAATATAAAATGTAATTTTTTTGCAGATATTAGCTTGTCCAGTAATACCTTTTTTCGAGCCTTTTTTTGTAATCGTGAAAAAATACGCTCCGGGATTTTTGTTTAATCTCTTGTATAGGGCGTTTCTTATATTTTGACATGCATTTTGTTGAGATACAGGAAAACTAAAACTGTAGGATTAATTGAAATCAGAGATGAAAATAATTTCCACTCTGCCATTGTCACTTTTTCCCCCCTACACAACAAGGTTAATTTTCCAATTCGACGTTTCTGATTCGGGAGACCACCATCGACTTTCTTAATTTTAATATGGACCAGGATTTTTTATTTCACTATTCAATGCCCTTCATAACTACCAAATACATTTTTTTGAGAATAATTTACAGCGATTTCTCTTGGCTGATTTACCTAAAAATATAACTTTTTACAAATAATAGAATTTAAAACAATTTAAGACAATAATCAATTTTCGTTAATTCTTCAATACAATAACGTGTTGCCTCACCATGAGCATCAATAATAGTTCTGCACCTTACCGGCATACTCGAATACAGTTATTAGTATGCTCCGGCGATATTTCTTGCCATAGAACTGCAGAAACTCCCATACATGCTCTATCGGATTCAGATCCGGCAAAAGAGGAGTTTTGATTTATTCCGCGTCCCTAATTGTATCTACAACCACTTGTGCTCTATGCAGTCTTGCATTGTCAACCAGAAATACCAAATTATGACGTCCAGTTGCATTCACACGATTTAAAACGGGCCCTAGAATGATCTCTTCATTGTATCGCTGGCCAGTTAGTGATCCATTAAAAATATAGAGATCACTTTGCCAATTCACCGAGATTCCCGCCCAGACCATAATACCTCCGCCACCGAACGCGCCAACGAGTATATACTGAGATAAGGTGCGATTTCTTGCATTTCGGTAAACCCTGGGCCGTCTACTATCATTATGCAGGCAGAATCTCGATTAGTCTGAAAATAAATATCATGCCAAGGAGTTTGTTCTTTCGGACGTAATCGTGCCTATTGCTGCCCTCTGTGTGCAGGAGTCCTTACTGGACATCTTAGAAAAGATATGATGAGATCCCTACCTGACGTAAGCGGTTTTGGACAGTTTGATCCAAGGTCCGAGTGGCAGTGACATAGGGTGCCTGTTGCGTGTAGTGGAAAATAGGTTCATCTTGTTTAGGTGTCGTTAGCCGCTGCGATCTACTTCCCGGTCTTCTAGCGGTAGTCTCAGTGTCACTAAAGTGAGATATCACTAGAAATAACGCTCTGCTTTGTTCTTAGCAGACCTGCAATCTCCACTTGGTGTATCCTCTTTGATATATGGGTACAGCAATATTTGATTGTTTCGTCGTAATATAATTTCGCTGCATATTTCAATTATTAAAAGAATATTAGAAGATAGGTAATAATTGTATCTTAAATAGCCGTTAAACACTTTAGGTCAATAAGCTCTTTAAACTTAATACGTATGTAACTACTGTCAAATGACATCAATAAATAATTGTCAGATAATCTGACACCGGACTGAATTATGTGAAAAAATAATTTTGTATTATTTTTACAAAAATCCGCTGTAAAAACTAACATGATTGTGAAAATTTTGTCAATGGCATTTTTCGTTTTCCAGAAAACTAGCATAATGTCGCGAAAACCGCGTCCCTTTATCGTTGATAATAAAGGAAATTTCCTGGAAATAAATAGAAAATGGGCCACCCGTTATTTTGCAAAGTGAACAGCTGGTTTCGAGAGAACTTAATAACCGTTCAAAAAATGACACAAAAATAAGTTAAAAACAATTCTCTAAAAGTTTACAGTTCGTCACAAATACTGCATTTTGCAACAGTTTTTAAAATACTCTGTATATTTAGAAACCGCAGCATGTAACAAAAAACAATCAGCTTGTTTAAAAGCCAAATAAATTATCTACCCAACACTCAGAACGAGATTCCACTAGACACTTTATTTAAACAAGGGGATAAACTCAAAAAAAAACATCAATATCCTTATTCATTTTTGAGTAGTTTATTTTGGGAGCTACGGGAAAGCAAATATTCACCCTAAAGTGTTAGGAGCAGACTTCACGAAGCCCAATTACGTTTCAGGTCAAAGCTGTGAAGCCGTAGTTAATCCGTGAGCTCCACAGAGGGTGATCACATTTTTCTCCAATTCACCGGGACCTATGAGGACAAGTTCTTTTTATCCCACCTTGCCTTTTATGTTTTTATTAAAGATGTAAGGAAATTCTTACAGCGATTAACAAAAGAGTAAAGACTGTATAAAATGCTCCCCGAAACGTTCTTACAACCGCTATACCATCTGTTTCTATAAGTACCAAATGGGCATCTCCAATATTCATCCTTAAAATTACCGCGCCATATACTTATTTTAATTCCCTCGTCTTATAAGAGTGTATGTAATTGTGAAAACAAAACCTTACGAGATTTTTTCAGATCTTTACGTTTTACGGCTCTCAGAAAACGAGAAAAACATAATGATTTACGTTGGTCTGTCTATCAGTCTAACTTTCTGCTGTCGCAAATATGCATGAACGGCTTTACATATAAAAACCAAATTTGGCATGTGTGTTCGTCTTCAGCCGGTCTTAAAACAGGATACATACAAAGAACCTTATTTACCTTATTTGTTTTTAATTTCATAACTTAAAACCCGTTTTACATAAAATATAACTAAATTTGTCACAAGAATCGACTTCACTAAAATGCTTAAGTAAAATATTTATTGGTTTTATTTTTCACAGTTTAAAAGTACTCAGACAGACACAATTAAAGCACTTGCACCCTTCAGGTTACCTTTTAATGTCTTGCACATAGGCCATTTATTTTATAAATGTTCTTTAAAACCATTTGCCTGCTTACAGGGCTTTTAGTGCCTTATACTTATTGTCTTATGGCAACATGTTACCGTATTAAAGTATATAAGAAAGAGTCTTATAACACATCACATATTTATTTTATAAAATTTAGAAATTGTATACACGTTCTTGCAAAAGAAAGAATTGGGTTTTTAATATCCCCCCCCCCTTTTAGCATGAATGCTCCAAGTCAAATGGAACAAGATTTCAAGCTAAATTATCATAAACCTCATAGAAACCTATGCCCACAAGTGTGGAGAGTTTCGTGTAACCATCATAATGTATTTAAAATAATATATGGAAAATTAATTTTTTCCGTTTTCAAAAAACTTATGTTTTTTATTTTATTTTTCAGGCTTAGTAGTTCTCTAAATTAACACTGTTTGAAAAATTTGATAATTATTTTGTAACATAGAACGAAAGCTTTCACGGCTGTGGTCAATTAAGAAATCATGGTTCTTGGGATTAGACCGTGTAATATCAGACTTATTTCACCATAATAGTATTGACAACTCACTTTTAGATCTAATTGAAGCATGTCTTACATCAACATATTTTGTCTTTCAAGGAACTTTCTATGAGCAAACTTCAGGACCAGCCATGGGATCTCCACTGTCACCGGTGGTAGCCAATATCTTCATGGAAGCTTTTGAGGAGGAAGCCTTAGAGTCGTCTCCACTAAAACCAAAATCATGGTTCAGATATGTAGACGACATTTTTGTAATATGGCCACATGGTCCAGAAAACCTCCCTGGGTTTCTTGATCATCTAAATCAACAACATGATAACATAAAATTTACAGTGGAAATTGAATCAGAAGGCACGATTCCCTTTCTAGATGTTCTTGTACAAAGGAAAGGGGATGGTTCCTTAGGACACTCTGTATATAGAAAACCAACGCATACGAACAGGTACTTAAATGCAAATTCCCATCATCATCCAGCACAAAAGCAATCAGTCATTAATTCATTGGTTTACAGAGCTATCGCGATTTGTGACCAAAATTCTTTACAATCGGAAACAGAGAAACTGACTCAAACTTTAAGAGGGAATGGATATTGCACTGAGGATATTAGACGATCGATTAGAAAATATAATAATCCTACTCCACGAAATGATACTAATAAGGAATTACCGATAGGAAATGTAGTTCTTTCATTTATACACGGAACCACAGACAAGATTGCAAGGTTACTTCGCCGGTCCAACATACGTTCAATCTTCAACACACACAAGAAAATTGGACAATGTTTGAGATCGCCAAAGGACATTATTCCTTTTCAAACGGAAGGAGTATATGCAATTCCTTGTTCCTGTGGTGATGTTTATATTTGAGAAACTGGACGATCCATATCGACTAGGCTTAAAGAACATGAACGATTTATCAGAAAGAAACAAATTGTACAATCTGCTGTATCTGAACACCAACAACATTCATAAATGTAAAAGAAACCAAAGTTCTTGCATCGGTTTGGGCAAAATTAGAGAATCTATTGAAATTTGTAAGCATCCTAACATACGTGCTTCAGAAACCGATCGGTACACCGAGTCACGGTTCGGTAAACACAAGTCGACTATAAATAGCCGGCGTGGGTCTCTCCGAGCTCATTCAGTGTTCCGATCTCGTGAAGTGAAGATCCCTGAAGATGCCTCGTGCAATCGAAGGCGAAACGTCGGAAAGGGATTCCATTTTGACACGGTCTAATTCCGAGAACCATGATTTCTTAATTATTTTGTAATTAATATTTATTCATATTTTTATAAAATATCCATAATTGGTTTTGACTGGTTTATTATTCCTTTTTGTAGACAAAGAACCTCCCAGTTCGCTCTCTTTTTTTAGTTATAAAATGTCCCAACTATGGAATCTGAGGTCTGTCCATGGATAAAAACAATTTTTGAACATCTACTAGCCTATTTTTATAAAATAAAATGGATTCGCTGAATGATATGACATATTTAGATGGTATGGGGTTTAAATTATGATAAATCATAAGTAGTATTTTAAGTCATTAACTTTGTATAAAATAAAGTACATTGATGCCCCTCTAGATACTCGACTTTTATAGAAAAAACCTAAATTGTTTTTAATTACCAACACAGTAAACCATTAAGGCTATCCAGTAAAACTAAGAATCGTCTATCGTGGCCTCGTAGCGTAATAAATTATAATTATTTTAGTTGATTCTGTTCAAACGAAACAAGCATTGCTTACGAGAACTGTTTTATCATTTTTCTTTAAGTACATTTTCTTTTTTCATGACGATGGGAACGAGGCTCACGAAATTGAAATATTTTTATTTTACGTTATTAGGTAAAAGGATTTTCGTGTAAGTTTAAAACGAAACTTTGGCTCTAGGGCAAATTGTATTGAGGCAGAAATTTAGCATAAATCGGACTGTGTAATTTTGTATAATTGCCAATAAATCTGCAAAAATGCCGATCAGTTATTTTAATGTGTTTGCCCGACAACGTAGTCATTACCGACGGGTCGATTTAAAAGTGTTCACTTCTCTATAATCAGCAATGCCAATCCACTTTAGCACTTTTTCCTTTATCAGCTAAAACTTTTATTCAATAGAGGAGAGGTCTTATTCCACTTTTAAATTTATTTCAGTCTCATAATCATTCAGTAGACGCAGACGGCTGGCGTCTCACATCCACTATCTTATTACATATAAACATAGTTTTCTACTTACCGATTTAAATTAGATAGAATGGTTGAACATTTTATTCCAACTATTTTATCTTATCCATTTTAATAAAATAATGGAACCATTTCGTTTTAAATATACAATTTTATGCAAAAATTCTCCAGCAGCATTTATCTACATATATTAAATAGAAATAACTTTTTAAAATATTGAAATCTCCCGAGGTTGTTGTTTCATTCAGTTCAAATTTAGAACTTTAGTAATTAGTAGTAGTGTTTAACAAAATAAATAACGCAAAACTTTTTGCGCTAATAGTTTAACCCGATTAAATAATAATTTTTAAAGAACATCTTTGTTTTAAATTTTAGATTACCTAAATTAAGAAAAGAGGTTTTTTAATAATAAACAAACGATAGACGGTAAAATTACTGGTGTAACTGACAACTAAGTTAGGCAAATGAGTTGTAATTAAGCTAGAAAATAGAAAAATAATCGGTAAATTCGCATTTGCCCAGAACTTCCCTCGTAAAGTTTAGATTCCTATGCATATAATTATTTTAGTAAAAACGTTATACAAATCCTGTAAATTGTAATGTATTTCTTTTTTTTTGTTATTGCTTAACCACTATATATAGTATCAAAAATGTATTATCTCTCTAGTGGAATTCTGTACGAAGAAACTTGTGGGTAAAGGCGAATTTATATCAATTTTTTAAATTTGTTTTTAATTTATTTTTGTATTATTATTATTATTATTTAATAACTTTATTTACATAGTATATAAACACAAATTATATTATTCAATGTCACATGTGAGGAATAGGGCATTCAATCCCGGGATTTCGGGACCATCATTTTTATCACGGGATTGATCAAACATTACGTGGTAATTAGCTTCCTTTAAAAATAACTTTCTACATACATTTTATTTAAAAATCCTTTATTGTATTCTACATTAATACAAGCATATTTTGAGATTTTTCCGAAATTTTATTCTTAATAGAAAACATCTTATTTAGAAGAAAAATATTAAAATGTGTGTTCGCGAAGTACAGCAAACGGAATTAAAAGACAAGGAATGTCCAAAATGTATTTGCTAACCAGACCGGTCCTCAAAATTCAATGTATTTCCTTAATGACGGGATGAGGGACGGTCGGCCGACTTCTTACTTCGTTCTCTACTCTCTCTATCTGGAGAACGACTAGCGACTAGGTACTTTCCCAGAGTCGCGCGGTTAGGTTTGAACACCGAATTAAGAGGAAATTAAACAAGCAGATTTAGAATTAAAAATTAGAAATTAATGTTATAATTTAGAAGAAAGATTAAATATGTTCATTCCTGAACAATGTGTTTATTAAAAAAGGTGTCCTAAAAATAAGGTGATCTAGTATATTGTCATTTAAACTAGACCTTATTTTATTGCTTAATACACCAGCTATTGAAAAAGTTCTTTCGGGTTCGACGGTGGTTGGAGAAATCGTCATTAGCGTGTCATAGGCTAACTGCAAATAAAAACCTCGTTCCATTTTCAAAGAATTCCATTTCTTGGAGTAATATCTAAGATAGTTTTGATATTCTCCTGTTTTATTTGAAGTTTTAATAACATACTTTTTTCCTTTTCAATGAAATCATATATAATTTTCACAATTTTTTTTATAAACTTGGGTATTTCTTGTTGAATTATTCTCTTGTTGAGCGCTATAAAAAGTTCGTCTGTCTCATTTTCTGTGTGCGTGTGTTGCTTAACTCTTGTTCTTAGTTGCAGTTCTATCGTGTACTTAAAAAGGACTGAATTTTGCTTATCTCAAACAGCATGAATTTTAGGACGATATCTACCTGTCTGTCACAGAGTCATAAGCTGAAATGTGTAACAAAGATAATGTAAGGCTTCTGAATCATTTTGATGTAAAGTCAACGAAAAGCTTAATAATGCGATTAAACATAATAATTTGGTTGAGACTAATGTGGCAAAAGATCTGATGGAAGCTCTTAATAGTATATGTTAAGAAAGCAAAACGTACAAACAAAAAGTTGATAACTTACAAAAAGACGCAAACAAAAGAGAATTAGATTTGCTTAATTACTGCCACCAAAAATAAAAAATTTAGATTATTATTTTCCGCCTTTCATCATTTATGTTTATTTTCCAAATTTGCTTTCGTCTTTTTTATTTTTAAATAATACTAATTTTACGTTCTTTAATGTTAAATAACGCGTTTGATTAATTTGAACCGATCTCAACACAGTGTCCCTTAATACCCACTTCTTAAAATAGGTTAATATTCTTTATGAATTATTAACAAATAGTAAACATGTTTAATGTGAAATGTTACTTTTTTATTTTATTGCATATATATTTATTTATAAAAGATTTTAAAAATGTTTTTAGGTGCGTTTTAGATATTATATATTATTTTATTAAAACTAAAAAATGTTAATATTTAGAAAAAGAATTTGTTTCTGTTAGTCCTTAAAAAGTCCATATGTTTCAAATTATTTGGCACTATAAACCTGATATCTGCACTCACCTTGTTTATTGATCTTTTCCTGTCACTGCTAATAACATAACTAATTAAATTAAAAATAATAACAATGACTGACCAATGCAAAGCTACCCTACTAGGGTTACTACGGTTTTTTTAACGATCACTGTTTGCTTACCTCATTGCTTTTGAAATTGCATTATTCCCGCCCACACACACACACTCTCTCTCTCAATTCCTCTCCTAGGCAAGGACTGTCAAAGTCGCGGATTTACCCATTCAAAGCTTGAAGCTCCGCCGTCCTGACTTTCAGCCAGTTAATTTCCCGATCCAATTTGCTGCAGCCCTCCTGCGAATTGTGTACACCTGCAAAATGCAAATATATTGCATTTTAAAATATTATAAGTAAAAAAAGTGCGAGTCGTTTTTAAAATTGTTCTGTGGCTATTTTGAATAAGGATTTTTAAAACATATTTCTTTCTCCCTATTTTTATGAACTTAATTTGCAGATTACGTTTGAAGCACTCTAATGTGGTATGTGATGTGTTAATAAAAAAAAATTTAGTCATCCCAGCTGGACATTAATAAAACAATTTTAAAAGTATTCAGCTTTCATTGATAATTCACCCCACTTTAAGACAGCTAGAGATTTTAAAAATATCAATTTGAACCTCGATTTTCTCCCTATTTCCCGTAAGTATTACCATTCTTATTAATAACAAACAGCCTATGACCTTGGCTTAGAGCCATGGTAAAAGATCGAGATAAAATATTAACTAAATATGAAAAAATAAAAAATATTAATGATTGGTATCTTTTCAGCAAATTCGTAATATGATAACACTTGTAATTCGGAAAGAAAAATGAAATTCTCAAGATATGTGGACTTCTTTAAAACTAAATTAAAACAATAACCGAACAACACGAAAATACCAAACGAATTTAATGACGTAGAAAAATAAGTCAATATTTTTTCAATGCCATTTAAAAAATTACACCAAAAAATGTTTAATTTCGTTTTATTGCAGTAATACAAAAAAAATATTTCAATTTTCACAAATTACTGAAATTGAAATTCTTAAAATAATATTTAATATTAAAGCAAAAGCTACAGGATTGTTCGAAAGCCCGTGTAATATAAATATCTAAACTATCAAATCATAGACTATAGTAGTTTACGTCTTATCAGTATTCTTCCCACATTCTCAAAAATATTTAAAAAAAGCTATGGAAATTCAGCTCCAAAATCCTGTAAAAGCTGATTTAGTTCTCCCAGTTAAGCAATCTGGCTTCGCAGTTATACACACCTGTCGTTGTTCTGCCTTGTCAGTGATTACTGACAATATTATATCTGCTATTGATAAAAATAAGCTTACAATTTTGATAATTGAAAAAAAGGCTGTGTACACGTGCGGAAGTAATCAAACAAAAAGTCTGTCTGTATAATGTATATAATATCCATGCTTAATATCATAGCAGAGCTTTAGACTCGGAGCTGTCTGGCCATATGTGAGACCAGAACCGGCTTTTAGTATTACTAGGCAGCAGATGAAGACTGCACAGCACGAATGGGCGCACCAAGGGCTTTGACGTGAGTGGAGCTAGTTCGAAGGTGGTAGGCAGGCGAAAGACTTCATTACGAGGCCCGATAAAGCCGAACAGGGTGGTTGTTAACGCGGGACACAAATACCCTAAATTATATCGTAGGAATGGCACTGCCGATTGAGGAGACGCGACATCTTAGGTACTGAGGAGGACTCTACCTGCACGGAGTGTCAGGAGGAGTAGGAAACTCCACTCCACTTCCTGTGCAGATGTGAGCCACGAGCAAGACTACGTCGAGATACTTCCGGCACTACGGTCTTGCACAGGGATGTAGTTAAAGATTTCGTCTGCAAAGATATCCAGGCATATATAGGAAGGACAGGTATATTCAAGGATGATAACCTGGTGGCAGGTGGTGGTTGAGGGAGACTGAAAGGGCCTTATAGGCCTACCTGTCAGGTCTCTAGACCTCCCCCAACCATTACTACTACTACGACTGCTATTAACAGAGCGCTTTCGACTACCTAATCATCGAGTAATAGAACACTTTAATTCTAAAAAGCCAAGGCTAAAAAAGCCAGTAAGAATAAAGAAAAAGGTAGAATCCAACGATATACCTCAGAAAGAGACGTGGTTGCAAATCAATGTACTTTAAAATTCTACACACAACAAGAACAAAACAAACGCTGACAAATGCCAAAATCACATTTTTAAAACTGTAAAGGTTGGAGGCTTAAAGTGATTGCTAAAAAGGTGTCTTTTACGCAGACATGGTGGTGAAACAGAGAAATGCTTGAAGTTTTTTTAGCAGAGAGGAAAAACCACAATCATCAACGGGGTTGCCAAGTTGACGTGGGATCAAAAATAAATAAAAAACTCTCCAAAAAGTTATGATATTGAAATCTTTATGTATAATAATCAAGTTATTGAAATTAGGTAAATTCAGCTACTTAAAGAAAGACATTGTTAGCAAGAGAAAGCCACTGTTCCAAGACAAAACCGATTTGGCATTGGTTAAAAAAGTCTTTTAACTAGTAACAAATAAATAATTGACTGAAAAGGTAAAGAAACTTACAAGTGTATTATCAATACACGAACTGTGAGACGGAACATAGATTCTTAGATGGAATAAACTATCTTTACAATGGAAGGGTTTTATTACCCGATGTACTTATCTGCAGGAAGCATTGAAGATGACTATTAGTCGAAAGCATTCAACTTTGATATTCAATTTGAATATTATACACGTTATACATACAGACTCTTTTTTTCTTTAATTCTGAAAATGCTAGGCTACAGCAAGGCTATCGACATATTATACCATTGGGTTCTGATGTCTATTCTAGTTTTTTTTTGGGTGGGATATGGTGTGTGCGATCTAATCTCAAATTTCCGTGAAAACGGGTTCCACATAGTTTATTATATTGGAGAATCTTCTAGTTTTCTCGGTATTACCTCAAGGATCCATATTGTCCGTTGATTTTCTCCATACCTCTAATTTTCATACTGGTTTCAACATTATTTTGCTGATGAGAGGATACACAAATATATCTTCATTTCTGCCCTGTGAAAGCTTACAAGCAATTTCCGCTATAACCTTTGACTTGCAAAATTTGTACGAATTTTATAATAAGCATTATCACCACCTTATTTTTGTGAAATCGGCTGCTATGGCGTTTGGCAAAAAGGGCGATAGAAATAAGTTTGTAATTGTACCTAAAAATAGCACTTTTGTAAATAACGAACGGTTTACATTCTACTACGAGGTCGAAAATCTAGGACTGAACTTAGATCGAAACCGGAGACTTTCACATCATGTGAGTAAAATCATACAAAATTTTTTTAAAACTTTTTATTTATTTCTTATTTATTACAAATTTAACGGAAGACCCCATTTTTATTAATACAGGAGTAACGTCGAATAATTCGCATCGATGGCTTTAAAAAAGACATGCACTTATACAAACCAATCGCACAATAAAGCGTCGTGTACAGTAATATTTATATTTTAAAATTTAACAGTACATCATAGATTATAAGTGCACCAAATGAAATTAGAGTATTGAGTTTTGATTTAAAAACTGATAAAAAAAACAGTTAAAAATATCTAGGTTTGGGCTCAAAGTATTAAGCTCGGTATTAAGTACTCTCAGAGTTCTGTCTATGGGTGACTGCATCCCATAATTCGTGGAGTGATATCTGACAAAAAACAACTGACTGTTAGTGTAAACCCAAGAATACCCACATTTTTAATGCGTCAAGACAATGCGAACAAGACATGTACTAATCCAAGACATTAAAAGTGATATGGCATATGGTGCGTGTCTAAGAAAATATGATAACTTACGAATTTAAAAATTTCAAAATGCATGTTTAAGATGATTCATATTATAAAAAAGGACCCCTATACAGCATACTCTCGAGATCACTAAATGTTAAATATGAATAAAAGGAGAAGCTCGCAAGATGCTACTTTCTATTTTTATATAATTAAAACTAAATCACCTGCAAACCTTTATAATAAAATAATAATGATATTCATAATCGTAATATTATATTTAATGGCACTCTAAACCCTCTCGTGAATATAATATAATAAAACGACAGCATCGCGCATTAATAATCAGCAATTCAAGACAAATATTTAGACCTAAGATATTCAGCACATTATTTCTTGTACAGGGTGTGCCATTTTTGTGTGTTTTACGGGGTTTCTCGATAGAAAGATACTGTTTTTATAATACTGCTACTTTTTTTTATGTTACTAAAGATGCCGCACACAGATTTGTCCAAGCCCTCTTAGTTTCTGAGATACAGGACAGTTTTTACATAGAATCCAGTTTTTTTACATAGAATCTAGTGACGTATTCATTTTTTTTTCAGGTAGTTCAATTTTTGAGATATTGTAGATTAAGTTGCAGTTTTGCAAAATAAAAAAACCTTATTATTTTTTTATTTTATTTTTCCCGTTATGAGATTTCTGAAAATATATTATTTTCATAAATAGAACGGAAAAATGCATTTTTTCCTTTTTAACATTTAACCGGCTATTATTCTATTTTATTTAAGTAAGGCAACTTCATTGAATTCAAGGCCGCGTTAAGACAAATTAGTTTTCTAAGCACATTTTTTGCCGCTCTCACCGATATTTTTTTTGTTTTTTAAATCTTGAATACGTCACTGGATTCTACGTAAAAAGCTGCCTAAGAAACATGTTTTACCTTTCCGATAAGTTAAAAGATACCTGATTTCTGGGGGAGAGAAGGGGTCGGAAAATGCAATATTTTCAATTTCACCCTGTACATCAGAAACTTAGACAAATCTGTGCGCGGCACCTTTAGTTTCATACAAAAATAGCAAAGCATTGTGAAAACTTCATTTTGGTATCTCTACTCATAAACGAAAAATCCCGTTAAACACACGAAAATGGGACACCCTGTACAGTAGGTAGTTGCTTTGGTTCTGCGTTTTTGTGTCGTGAAATGAATGTGTAATTATTATATTTCTTCTATTATATTTTAATAACATGATTATGGGTGTTTTTATGTAGTATCTTAGAATGACCTTCAGTGTCTACTTCTTGTAGACATGAATGTACTGAATCTCGCCCTTTTATTTTCTTTATCATCGAGAAAAATAATTGTGTAATTATTTGTTGCATAATGATAAAGTTTTTTGCGCAACTCAACAAAAAATACTATATATTGATTGAAAAATATTATGTCAAACGAAATTGACAATTACTTATCTCAACATGTATATTATAGTTTTCGATACATAATATAAATATATTTTAAGAAAAAAAAAATTACCTTATTTTTTATAGACATCTAATCATTGGTCAAGAGCTTTTATCCTGTGAGTACTCATAAGGATACTGAGGTTAAAAAAAATTATTTCTGAAAAAAATAATTGATTGCAAAATTAAAATTTGTTAGTATGTTTGACATGTAACCTATCAAAAAAAATTAAAAGTAATTTTAACGCGTATTAAATTACTAGTACAATAAATAAACAAACTATTTTTGTTTAGTAATTTCCACTAATTTATTTCAGTTTAACACCCTGTGTCTGTAATGTAAGATTTACTTTAGAATTAGGACAAAATAAGACCACAAACTTTTAGATTTAAAAAATCAGGAACAATAATAATAAACACTATTTTGAAATTTATCACAAACCATCGTACACAGAATAACAATACACTAACTAGTCCAGCAGACCTTGTTCTGCTTTATGCGTTAAATGTCTCCCTGAGTTCCCAGTTAATTATAGGAATATGGGGCACATTCACCAACTCGTCCAGCAATGTTATTGAAGAAAAACATTTGGTTTTATAGAAAAAATACGTAATAAAACTATACAAAAAATAGTACTGAAAGGTCTCGGTAACTAGATGATCAATTCACCCATATACACATAAGATGGCAGCTTTTCATAGTTTTGTACATCGTTTAACTATTGTACCTCTTTCAACAAAAAATTATATCAAATATATATATATATATATATATATATATATATATATATATATATATATATATATAAACTTAATATTATAAAACAGTTTCCAGTTAATAACGGTTATCACGTAACCATATAAAAAGCACTCAATTTAGTTTATTCTAAGTTGACAAAAGACAATATTAAGTTTAACACATTAACATATACCGGAAAAATTAGCACTAAAATAGAGAAATATCTTAAAAAAAACAAACCATAAAATAGCTATTTGTACAAATAATAGATATTAGGAAAAAAAGTCTAATATATATAGAATAAAAAAAACTGGGGGAATTAAAAAGTTCTTGTGAAAAAGGTCAAACGGTAGATCTTTTTGTAAACGTACTCGTATAAAAGAACATAAAACATTATATATGAAACAAAAAACAGATTATAATTATGCAAAACACTTACTAGAAATAAATAACAATGTTAACAATGAATTTAAAATGTTACATGGAACCAATAAAAGTTACTTGCAAAGTCTAGAAATTAATAGGAGGATAAACCGTAATATTTTATTGAACGATCAGATGAACTTAAACGGCTTCCCATTGGTGAACCTTTATACCTCCTAATGTCTGCGTAGGTTAAGCAGGTAGACACTTTACCCTTTTATTATTTTAAAAAATTCCAGTTTTAGTATCAGTATTGAGATGGTTTTGGAATAGACACAGGGTGTGGAAATAGCTGTCAAACTGAAATTAATTAGTGGACATTACTAAAGAAAAATAATTTGTTTATTTATTATACTAGTGATAACGAATTTCCATCAATCAACAGCGGCTAACTCGATAAATTACGTCTTAAAGATATTCTTAACGCCACGTAGTTTTTTACATTTTAGAACAAAATCAATTTCTGATCTCGCCTACTAAACTAAATTCAAAAAAGGGCTACCCAACACTTAAATACTTACACAATCACAAAAGTTCAACTAATTTCATTTTGTCTTCATCTTGTTTATGTGCAGTTTTCCTAGGAATTGTATTTTTTTACGACGAAAATCGGATTAATATTTAATTTTGAATTAACTCAGCAAACTGACATATCTTTTAATTTTGTCATACGGTCTAAATGTGATAATAACAATCAACAAATTATCCATATGATACTCGCGGCAAAAAAGAGTATTTTCCGAATAATCGTAAAATAACATATTCATCTATCTTGTGATTGGAATTTCCGTATACATCAATAACATACGCGCGATGTAATATTAGTTTTTACCAGAGCACTAGATATATTCCTTCCCCTTTTTGATCTTATCCTTGTAGTGCTGTATCCTTTAGATTAAAGTCAGGATCGACTTTTATTCGCATTAAATAAGTGTTTTGATTATTCGTCAATGTAGAAAACAATAAAATATTGTAGGCATCTTATGATTTTAAAATATCAATATTGAGCTTATCATCTATAAGTTTTAAACCGAGTTTAAAACCAACAGTTGTCACTAGTTATATCAGTTTTTATTATAATTTTACATGGAAAAACAAAGATTAAATAAAGTATTTAATCCGTAATATAGAATGTTATTTTATTAAAACCAAATTTTACTGCTACTACCTACAAAAAGTCCTGAGTATCTTTGTCCTTAACGTATGTAAAAGGTTACTCGGGAAATAACCCTTAACATCAATAAGATGGGATGTGCCGCATTTGTTAGCCCAACTATTATTGATTTTGGTTTTGGAGGCCGGTCGGGAACGTTGACGTAAAATTAATCTGTTTGAAGGGGTTATCAGAAGTTTCGTCGGTTTGATTATTGTTTCTATTGGAATTTGTTTCATCGTGCTAGATTATTTATTATAGGGATATTATTAGGAGTTTATTTTGTGTATATCTTTTTAACGCTTTAAAAGTTGAGGTATGTTCTAATAAGGTATTAAAAATATTTACAAGGCTTCCAAACGAGTGGTTTGCATGTCAATTATTGGGATATAGGGGCCACTTTATATTTTATTTTAAAGTTTTCAGGTGTCATTTTTAAAACTATAGTTCTCAATTTCGACGGGCTCTTACTTGTTACATGAAACAAGTTACTTGTTATATGAAATGTACGATCTCAAAGATTTGTTTATTTGACCGTCCTATCAATAAACCTATGAAAAAATTTGAAAGGACAATTAACAGAATTGCTAATATTTTTACTTTCCTCGCAAAAGGGAAGTTTTCTAATCGTGAAAAATCACCCTCCGAGATTTTTTTCAGGTCTTTACGTTTCAAGATCCCTAGATGCTGAAAAATATGTTTTCTGGATTCCATCGGTCTGTTTATCTGTTCGCGGCATAGCTAAAAAACTACTTACTCGAATCTTCAAGTTTTGGTCAAAAATGAAGGGTCACATGGGGATAACATGGTAACAACAGACAAAACAAAATGACGGCTTAATAAAACATTACAATTGGAACCTGAAAAACTACTTATTTGATTTGTTGTTTTTTTGTCTCAATCCGTCGGTCTTCCTTCTGCCTGTCAGTTCGGGGCGAAGCTAAAAAACTACTAATGGATTGACTTCAAATTTTGGTCAAAAATTAAGGGTCATATGGGATTGAGCTGGTAATATTGTCGTAAAAATTCAGTATGGCGGAATAAAATGGCGACCTAATGAAATGTTAAAAAAATATTACTAAAATATTGATAATTAAATTTTCTTCAAATTTTGCACAATAATCAAGTATGTGGTACGAATCCAAGATAGCAAAACAAAATGGTGGCTTAATAAAATGTTTAAAAAATTAGCCCGAAAAACTACTTCTTAAAATTTTGTGCGAACATTAACTGTGTCTTAGGTACAAAAGTGTATAATTGTGATACGAATTTAAGATGGCAAAACAAGATGGCGGCCAAATATATTGAAATTTTGCAGAAAAATTTAATGCGATATAGGGATAAACTGGTACGATTTCACCATAACCGAACAAAATGGCGGTCTTAAAAAATCAATGCAAAAACTACTTATTCAATTTATTTCAAATTATGCCCAAAAATCAATTGTGGCATGTCGAAACTGGTACGAATCCTATATAAAGGAAGAAACTGGGGCCCAATAAAAATATTTGAAAAGAGAGTATAATTATATGTGTTACTAAATGACTATGTTCGGAACTAAACTGGGCCACACTTCACTATTCCAAATAAAAGGAAAAATTCATAACGGGAAGAAGTTCTGGGTAAAGGAAATGTATCGACTTTTATTTTATTAAAAAAACATCAGTTATCTGTAGAATTTTTTAATTCAAATTATTTAGGGGTTGCTTGTTTGTAAAGCGCGATTTTTTTGTCTATGTTGTTACAAATAATATATACTGTATTTTTAAACATAGAACTTTCAAAATTTACATATAGTTGTTTTGTTAAAAGAGCGTGTGGCTTACGATGTTTTGCCAAGACTCTATCAATATGTTAAGAATTATAAATTAACAACATATAATTATAGTATTTTTAGAAATACTTTATATAAACATTATAAACTGTCTATAACATAAACTATCTACAGAAATGTATGTTTAATAATGGTAATCAATATTTTGAATTTGCCCCAAAAAACATTCAGTAAAAAAACCGCCTATAAAAATATATTTCGGTACATTTCCGGCCCAGAAGAAAGTAAAAAAAAAACGTTTTATGGTAGATGCAATAAGGTCACTAATCTTTATTTTGCTTCTACGTAGCTGATATACTTTTGGGATATATTAGACAATTAGCGATCAAGCAGTAAGTGAGCGATGAAGCATAAACCAATAAACTCATTTGGACTCGAAGTTGAAAGTCAAAATTAGCGCTTTTACAACTGAAATGATCGAACTTAGAGACTTTATATTGGCAGATAGATTAACGAATTAGTTTCGATCTCGGTTTTGATAGAATGAAATTACGACAGATTTACGCGATTGTCGAAGTAGCATTTAGGATAATTATCTTGAGTTTAAACATCGCGTAAGATCGTAGGCTCTAATTTTCTAGTACTTAGCATTTAGCCTAAGAGATCATTAGGTTCTTACTTTCAAAAACAAACACAAGATTGTAGACTAGTGTAACGGCCCCAGGAAAAGCACCAAAATTTGCGATTACTTTCTCCTAAATGCGTTTTTTGTATTGGCATTTACCCTCCTAAGTATTTGAAAACGTCAATGATATTAGATATCATGTTACACTAACGTCATAACAAGAATACCACGAGCTCTGCCTTTTTACTTCTCTCGTGAAAGGGAAGTATTGTAATCGTGAAAAAATCACTCTCCGAGATTTTTTCAAATCTTCACGTTTCTGGGTCTCTAGTTTCTGTTTTTTCTTCTAGATGTATTCTAGCGGTATTTCTTCTCAAATTTCGAAAAACCTTGTGTGGAGCTGATTGAGAGTTCTGAACCTGCCTTCCCATATTGCCCCCAGACATGCTCGTTTCTGCGAACGAGCATTGTCATGCATTAAAGTGAAAATGTCCCCTATGAATGAAGCATAGGGGACTACTTGGGGTTCCAAAATGTCTGTTATATACCGATGAGCCGTCATTCTTCCTTCGTTCACGGAAACCAACTGCGTGCATCCGTTTAATGAAATTCCTGCCCACATCATAATTGAGACTTTTCCTTTAGCGAAATTCTCCGGTCTTCTAGTTTCTGTTTTTTATCTGTGGATAGAACATTTGACCATCCGTCTAAACCCCAATCAGCATGATCTCTAGCAAACTGCAGTCTAGAAACACATTGTTCTCTAGTCAAGTGTAGGCAGGTACCACTGGACGTATATTTTCTTCCCGTAGACAATTTCTTACTGACTTCTTCACAAAAAATGTGAACATTCCTGGTCTCCAAAAGTTTATTTTGCAACATCCTCGCCGTGCAATGCCATTCCCGTAGAGATCTTATCCTTCCTTCTGCAGCACTGCACAGTTCCCTGTACCGATTTACCGTTACTGCTTTCATTAACATTGAGCAAGTTGGCTACATACCTTTGACTTCGGCCTTTCTGGTAACAACCCCAACAGCCTCATCAACAGTTAAATGACGCGTAAGACATTCTACACCTGCCATACGTTTAAAATTTGAGTCAAATCGAACGTAGTTACACTCTAAGCAGGTGAACTTCAATGTAGCCTGCATAGTGGTCAAGAAAACATTTTACGTTTTGGAAAAAATGTAAATAAATCGAGGGATAAACCGCGGTGGAATTTTGATGTACAGATCTTCGGAATTAGTTATGGAATTAGTGGTTTTAGTCTTATTATGAGTGGAATTAATGTTGATGTTCGTGGTATTAGTAGTGTAATTAGTGGAATTACTCTTAATATTAGTGGTATTAGTAGTAAAATTAGTGGTATTAGTCCAAAGAAATCGTGTATTATTCTGATTTATACTAGTACAATATAATGACTCTCAAAGTCTTGATCTCAAAAACATAAAAAACAAAAATTATACAAATATTTTACACGTGTTTCGCTTTTCCAAGTATCGTCAGATAATTTAAAATTAAAAACGTTTGTCTCTCGGTTTGTCTGATTATGTAGTTGTGTTGATTGTTTTTCGTTTTTAATTTTAAATTTTCTGATGATGCTCGAAACTTTGACTTTCAAGGGTTACGTAACACTAATAGAAAACTTGGTGTCTAGCAATTGTTATACTTGCGTGGAGCGAAATGCGCACATAATTTTAAATTTTCTTAAATTTGAACACACAGAAAATTGTATATTGAATTTGCCTAATATGAGCAGACAAGCTTATGAAAGACTTTTTCGAACCGTAAGATGTTAAACATTTCTACCATGATACATTTTAGTTTCAAAGTGTTACCATATATAATGGGTCGAGTTGAAACCATAAATACATACGAACATACATACTGAATTTTCATTTCTACGTGAAGAGGAAAAAGAAATTGGATGAAAAATTTATTAACCGACTCTTAAATCGACGACGAACTAATATAGAAAATAACTGTGCAACGGGCATTAAACGATATTTAAGAAGAAGCAAAGAAAGTTGGTTTCATGGCAATTGAGGATGATTACATGAATTTGAACATAGAACAAGTTTTCAATGAAAGAGCATAATAATCGAAATTGACGATAATATCACTGAAGAAGGCGTAGAATACAAGTTATAACTGAAGATGAAAACAAGCATTTGGAAGTGGACAATTCGTTAGATCAGTTAGAAAATGTTATGGACCCTTTTCAGACTATGTTAAAATTAAAAACGCTCTAATAAGTCGTGTCGAATGATCGTATAAGCAACGAACACCTTAGAAGGTTTATTACAAACAATCGAGCAAGTGCAGCAGCAAAATACAAATACAACACCATCGTCAAAAGAACAGGTTTTGTGGATTACGACCAATATAATAATAATTTTTTAACTCGGAGTTGGAAACGGCAGATGATACTGATATAGTCGATAAGAAATATATTTTGTATGATCCAATAGATTTAATAGGAACTACTTTTAGATCATTTGAATTAAAACGGCAGGGCTATTTAAATATAGTAAAAAAATATAAACTTACAAAAAATAATAATAATTACCTATTTAGCATTAAAATCATTATTTTTATTTAGAGCTTTTTTATAAATTTTTTTATAGATGTACCGCTGACATTCACTAGCTATTTATTATTGTGTAGTTAATTATTATATTATTGTTATATTAACAAGTTGGCATATTTTTGAATAAAGGTATACTAGAGTAATAATAATATAATAATTTTGACTGAAAAGAATCTTCCACGGTCAGCTACAGGAACATTTAGGAAAATATTTTTGCATCCTAAGAAAACATTTAATGTACGAGTGATATTTAAATATAGAACTAACTAGACTATTACCCTCTCTCGTGCCCTCTTAGGGAGGAGGAGGTCGTTTTTCAAATGGAAACCCTGTAAAGTGTGCATTTACCTATATTTTGTTATTTTGTTTCTCTGTTTAATGCTATAGACATCCAATATAACGACCATATGGAAACTGAAATTTGACTAGCAATAGATTAATTCTAGCATATAAGAAAAGAACATTTTATTTTTTAGGTACTATACTTAGTGTCACGTCATACACTCCTCAAGAATACTAACCTAAAAAAAAAACTTCTTTTTAGCATTTTCTTTTCAGTAGTGGTTAAATATTTATTTGTAGCATCTCTACAGAACTGGTAAGAGATACGGAGTCGGTTAAATTAGAGAAAGTGTGTGTGTTTTTAAAAACTTTCGACCTTTCAAAACCATGCACAGGCATTTAAAGTAGTTTACGATTTCCGTATGAAGTTAACAAGCATTTAATTCTTCCGTCTTTCTCTATCTTTGTAACTCGTTGTCCTTTATGCAGAAATCAGAAGTTAGCTGTTCGAGAGTTAAGTTTAATACATTATTGGTTTTGGGAGGTCAAAAACTAAAAAAAAAAATGGAATAAAATATGCAGGTTCGTATTTAAAAAATCAAGTTGCTGGTAGTGCCTCAAAGACTGAAGGACTTTTAATCTGAGGTCGCCATCTTGTAAAGAAGAAAAAAACCGACAAACTTTTGTAACAGACTTTTTTTTTCAAAATGATAAATTTGTGAGTATATGTGACAAAATAATGTTAGGCAATTTGTATAAAATCCCCTGTAGTTCTTAAGTGAAAAAAATATCGTAATACTGTAAAAGGATGATAAGTAGCCTCTAAAAAATGCAAGTTTCCTCTAATTTAACCAACCCCGTATCTCTTACCGATAGATAGCATTACTGCTATCACACCCTGTTCTAAACATAATAATTAACCAAAACTTATTTAGTTTTCAATGGCAATTAATATAATTATTAGTATTACTACTGGAAGTAGTGGTATTAGTAAATGTATTAGGGTATTAATCATATTACTGTTTGAATTAATGGAATTAGTGGTATTAATAGTGGAATTAGTGGAATTGGAGTAGTATTTGCGGAATTACTCGGTATTACTTGGATTTGGTGTAAACAATTTTGGAATGCGGTTTACCCCTAGAAATAAATAAACAATTTGTTTTATCTCCTTTTTGCTTCCTTATAAACAATTCTATTCCATCCGAAATTAAAAGCAAATTGTCGAAACGAAAATTATTAAGTAATTAAACTTTTTGTGGTGTGTTTAGTATCTTTGTTATGACGTTGGTGTAACGTGGAATAAAAAGATATCCACATCATTGTTTCCAACGAAAGTTAGGAGTCACGTAATGTGTAATCCAATACCGGTAGTGATATTAGCCATCGTGATAGCCTTTTGACAAAAAAAGATCTTTGCGCCTGCGACGTTGCAGAACATAAAAAGGGATTATAATATCCTTGTTATGACGTTGCTGTAATGTGATTTAAAAACATATATACATTGCTTCCAACCGAAGTCAGGAGTCAAGAGTATGTAATCTAGTTCCGGTTGTGGTATTACCCAGCGGAGTAGTTGTGTCTGGAACTCCACTTTTTACATTTGCCTTACACGGGGTTTGGTAATCTGTGGCTGCCTGATGAGCTCTAAAAGATAAAAATCGCTATCGTCTTTTGACCATGGTCCAGAGAGGGATCATAATACCCTTGTAATGACGATTAATAATAAGTAAGTAAACAAAAGTCAGGAGTCAACAGTGTAATCCGATGGCGGTCATGTTATTAGCCAGTGGAGTAGTTGTTTCTTTAATTTTATGTATTACACATTGTTTAAGTTTTTTTTGCCTGCAAACAATAGTAATTTGTCCATCGCATAATGGTGCGATAGATTTAATCCCAATAGATTATTGTAACACTCAATAATATATACTTTATTATCTTTTCAATCTATAAAAATGGGTATTGCTTTTCTTACGAACTGGATTGCCAGTTATCCAATTCTTTGAAGGGTCTACATGGTGGTCTTCTTCGTCGTGGTATTTCATAGTATGCAATTTTTGCCGCTGTGGTGACCGTTATTCTGGACACATGCTCATTCTGTAAGCTTTTGCGCCTTGAACTGAGTCTCTTAATACAGATTTTTACAAGCTCTTATGTAACTTGATTTCTTTGCATGTCTGTCTTCGATGATAGTGCTGCAATATGGTGCCATAATGCCATTTCCTTGCTACGAAACTGATATTGGAAGTAAAAAATAATGCTAGAATGTACAAAATAAAATAAAAGTAAAATCTATAGAAAAATCCCACCCCTCACTGAGTACTTTCAAAAATTTAAATATTTTCTAAAAAACTGGAGGGTGAGACGTAATGGTACTTGAAATAAAGCCTCAAGTTTTTAACAAAACATTCAAATTTTTGAAAAGTTGTCAGGGTATTACATTTTACTTTTTAGTTCAGTAGTTTATAAACAAGTTTGTTTTAAAAAAAAATATATGTGCTTGGCTATCCCACCATTCCTTAGTATGAAATAACATCATTTCCGTCTTGACTACAGTAGCGTGAGTTTGGCTTCGTTTCTATTAGTCAATACAGATTTGACGCGTATCTTCCATATTATTCTGGTTTTGCTATCACTAGTAAGATCCTTCCATATTATTATTTCACTATATTAAATGAGAGGAGGTTGGAGGTTTTTTCAGTTAAATATTTGTCTATAGCACTAGGTACTTGAAGGATCGTTAATTATTCAATTGGAGCTAGCTCGGTAGCTAGGCTCATTAAAGTCACATATCTTTCCTGGATACTTCGCTCATCTTAGGCACAGTTACACCGCGGATTAGACCTACCAGATGCGAATTCTTTCGATACCGCGGAGGACCAGTTTTTATATTTTTTTCGTTGGCGGACGCCAATCGCAATATATTCCACCTCGTAATTCGTTGCTCTTACTGCTGAGCCAAAGCCACTGAATATTGGTATACGGCGAATATTAATATTTTCGCATCTAGCTGGTCTACTCTCTCTTAGTCCACCAAACCAGTGTATAGTTACAAATTAAGCGAAAACATCTTAATTAATACAAGCACGATAGTGTCGACATTTTTCGGGAATCTGTAGGAAAGCTCTGTATGAAAACCTTCCGGCTAGAAAGAATCCAGATGCCGTGAATGCCAACTTTCCTATTTTTTCCGGAATTTGCTCTATTGGTACTAGTATATTTGTGCCAATGGCGTGTATAAGGCGTATATAAGGGGGGGGGTTAACTCCCAACCCCCCCCCCCAGTCCACTTTTATTTAAGCTTCAACAAATGATACAAATAGTAGAAAATAAAGACCTTTTTTCGGAATTGGATGGTAACCCCCCCCAGATTCAATTTTATCATTTTATTTACAGCTGAAATAAACTAATGACGTTTTTTTTACGGTTTTCATATTATTTACGCTCAATTAGGTAAAGAACAAGAACTGAACTCAACCCCCATCCCCCCCCTCGAAACAATTTCTATATACGCCACTGATTTGTGCGCCGCATTCATTAGTAAATCTGAAAGAGGCAAGCATGATGCCGTGCATGATGATCTTTGTTCAAGAAGATTTTTTTTGACTCTACTCGAGTAATATACAGTAACTACAAAATATAACTTAAATTTAATATATTTCATAGCTAGGGTTTTGAGGCCGACCTCATCCTGGCAACGCAATAGTTAAAGCAAAAAGTGAAAGTAAAAATCAAAGCCAATTGAACAAACCAAGAGTCCAAATTAACACTTTTACTGATATGGCGGTAAAGTCTCAAAGACAGAACGGTCAGAGATATTAATGCCTTAGTATTAATGGAATATGATTACGACAAATATGCACGAATGTCGAAGCGGCATTTATTGAGCATAATTAGCTTAGATTTAAACAGCGATAAGTGAATAAATGTGTTACCAAATTGCGTGCTACGGATATGCGGAGCCTAGGCCTTAGCTTCTAATATATGTACTGACAGTGGTCAAATTGTTTTCAATCTTCACAACCAAATTGTAGTCATAAAATCGCTAAGTTTTAAATACTAAAATTAGATTAACAAATATAAGATCCACAAAGGAGTAGAAATTCTTTCTGTCCATAATATTTACTATAGCTTTGCGAATACGAACATATTAAATCTAAACCGTCTATATATACCTGGCGATCTGGCCAGATAATAACAAAAAAAATTTGTAACCAAATTCTTCAAGTCACATATATAGATTATGGGAAGTCTATCGTTGAAGCTAAAAACCGGGCATATAGCAATTATATCAACAGTTCCAAGAACAAATCAAGGAGTGCTTGGAATATTATAAATTTGGAAAGAAACCGAAATAGATTTTCTGGAAATGATTCTCAGCTAACAGCAAATTACTTTAGTAAGCATTTTTTGGCGATCGCATCTGATTTAGTTCATAGTCTGACAGTTGATCCCGAATCACAACAAAAACTGATTGAGTCCATTCCGTTATCCTCTAAATCTCTAGCATTTTTACCCGTTAATGAAACTGAAGTATGGGATGCTAAACAATCTCTTAAAAAATCCAGTTCTTATGATATATATGATTTAAATAGTATTATATTAAAACATATATCGACAGTAATAATTAAACCGTTAACTTTTTTATTTAACATTTGTATAGAACGGGGTACTTTTTCAGCATGTTTTAAACTGTCCAGGGTAGTGCCGGTTTTTAAAAAGGGAGATGTAAATTCTGTTGGTGATTACAGGCCTATCTCTATTGTCCCGCTGCTTGGAAAGGAATTTGAAGTTATTATAAAAAACTGTTTGGTCCATTTCTTTGAATGTAACAAATTGTTAGATGTGTCTCAGTATGGTTTTCGGAAGGGAAAATCTACGCTGCAGGCAGTTGTTCAGATAATGCATGACATAGTCGATGGCCTTGAAAAGGGAGAGCATGTAGACTTCATTTTATGCGACCTGAGCAAGGCCTTCGACTGTGTCTCACACAATCTTCTTATTAAAAAACTCTATCGATATGGAATTAGGGGAATGCCCTTACAACTGTTAGAAACATACTTCTCATGTAGAAAACAGTGTGCCTCCTTTGATGATGATATTTCTGGTATTGGCACCACGGTTCATGGAGTACCTCAGGGATCGATTCTTGGTCCCATCCTCTTTATATATATATATATATATATATATATATATATATATATATATATATATAAATGATCTTTTTGCATATCTCTCTCCAAACGAATGTACATGTTATTCCGATGATACATCTCTTTTACGTCATCATAAAAATATCGCTGAATTAAAAAACAATAGTTTATTGGCTGTAAAAGCGGAGACTTGGTTTTCCCAAAACCATCTGAAATTAAACGCAGATAAGACGCAAGAACTTATATTTTCAACAAGTCCACAGTTGGTAAAGGGAGAAAGCGCAAGGGTGCTGGGTTTGAACTTGGAAGGTTCTCTTAATTGGACCACTCACATCGAATCATTGCGTTCTAAATTATCTTCGGCATTGTTTGTAATTAGAAAACTAAAATTCATTTTAAACCAACAATCAGTTGTTAATGTATATTAGTCATATATTTCATGGTCATATTTCTTATGGGGTAGCTCTGTGGGGTAATTCATGCAACGCAAAATGCATTTTTAGAATGCAAAAAAGGCCATACGAAGTATCGCAGAAGTTGGTCACCGCGAGCACTGTAAGCCTTATTTCATAAGTTTACAAATCTTGACTCTTCCTTCATTATATATATTAAACCAGTTACTAGAAATTCATAAAAATAAATGACAATATTTGCATAATTCTGATTTTCATCACTATGGCACAAGATCCGCACCATTACTTCGTGGGCCTAAGTCCGTCTTAAAAAATCAATAAACAACTTATTTAACATTGAATTTTATAATGTGTGTTACCGTTATCAATAAAATGTCTCAACGAAACAAGGTTTAGAGTCGCAATTAAGCAATTTTTAACATCACATGCTTTCTATACAATACAGGATTTACAGAATTCTTTGATATTGTAAATCCTAGGACAAAGTTTAACATCTGAATTTTTTGCTTATTTGTTTGTTTGTCATAAGCCATATTCGTTTTATTATTGTGTCTTATGTTTATTATATCTTAGTTCTTAATTTTCACTTTTGCGTATGTTATGTGCATATACTAAAACATCATGTCTATGAATGTTAATTGTTATAACTTGCTACAATTGTAACGGTTTTGTACAAAATGTGGTCAAATAAATATTATGACTATGACTATGACAAAACAAATTTAAGGTGTTCGCTATTTGGCGGCATTATATAGACTATATGATTCTTATAAAAGGGTAGAAATATTTTTTTTAAATTTGACTTGAAAAATCTAGGTCTCAAGTCTTTTTTATTTTTATTTTTTTTTGTTTTTTGTTTCTCGATCGTTTGTATTGATTTTGTCTTTAAGGGATCGGCCAAGAACATTAACATTATGAGACGTTTCGTCGGTTTGATCATTGTTTCTATTTTATCAGTTTTGGAATTATAGTTTGATCGTGGTTGATTAGATCAAACCACCCTGCATATGTATTTTAATATTAGCTTTTTTGAAAGTAAAGTAAAAACTGCTTATTTTGGACATTTCCTTTTCAGAAACTCTCATCAATTGGAGAAGATTTTTGTGGCTTAGACGTAAACACGCCTTTGGGAGGGGAACAACCAGTATCTGCTATACCAGTCCTCCTCTTCAACACCAGACTAACTGCAGTAGTGGCCACCTCTACCGGAGATTTTACTGTTGTTTTTATTGGAACAAGTACTGGCCATCTTAAGAAAGTAAGTAATTTGGGATATCGTATTTTAATGGATTTTACCGAGGATTTCTTTCGCAATGAATATTTTTCTTTAGTCAAGAAAAGTGAGAGATAATAAAATATATTTACGGGGCGAAACCTTTAGCTGGAATACAGGGTAATGCATTTCTGTTGACTCAATTTGTAAAGTTAGAACTTCTTCTTTTTCTCATTAGCATTAGCTCTTATGGTAGGGTTTTTGTTAATTTTCTCGGTTTTTTTTTTAGAGACCAAGGTATAATTAGCAAGAAGAGACTCATTTAATGAAACAATAATATATAATTTCCAAAAATTGTTATTTTGTTTATAATTCTACTTTTTAATGACTTTTTAAAATGTTTGATAATATTAGAAGATAATAGCGCAAAAATCGTACAAATATTGTATTTTAAGTTTTTTTCTACAGTTAAAGCTGTAGGTAGATGTCAAAATATAAATGAAAGCCCTGTACATCGATTACTCAGCGATGGTTTCACCAATTTGGATGAAATTTTTGGGGCATATTCATATATTGTCGGAATGGTCCCATATCAAGCATATGAAAAAAATGTTAAAATGGCGATATGGCGCCATTTAGAATTGACAATATATTGCGTTCACCATATTATCATGAAATACCTACGTATGTTAAGTATCCACTGGACTCAGTGGCTATTTATTAAATCTAATTTTTACAATAAAACTCGTATAAATAGAACTAAAAAGGAATAAATAAGAAAACTAAAAAAACTGGCATCAATGTTTCCTAGCAACCCCTTAAAAGCAAGATAAATAGAACCGATTGTCTTAAAACCCAAACAACGCGTGAATATCAGCCATGTCAGAACTTTTTGACTAATAGTGATAAAATAGCGGTTACAATAGTAATAGATTTCAAGAAATAGTAATAGGTCAGACGTCTGAAAACCGAAAGACTGAAAAGAGGCCACCACTTTAACTAAGATAGCAATAAAATTAAAATAAATTATGCCTTGGCCGACGCAAGGTTTTTAAAAATGTAGATTTGGTAAATGAATATGAAATAATGAAATCCATCATATTTCGTCGTGAGTCATATGAGCATTCGTTTACTCGAACTGTAGGGCTAACAAAGTCGTCCTAATACAACGTTGCCGTTTTATTGATCTTAAGGGTTATTTTAGGTTACCTTTGAGATACGTTGAGGACAAATTTTTGAGGAAAGTAGTAAAAAAGTTTGTATTTAATAAAATGTAAATAAAAATGTATACTTATTAAAAAAAACTGTGCTTTTTAACCGACTTACTCCGGGATGCTTTGACTGTTTTGGATAAAATTTTCAAGAGGTGTTCAGAGTAGTGTCGGAGTGGTCCCATAGCAAGCATATTAAAATGACGGAATGACGCTATTTTAAATCTTTTTCTGTCTAAGAGTTTTCGCGATACATTTGAAATGCTTTAATATTTTGCCTTGAAATGTGGTATATGTTTATCTAACCAAGAAAGTAATTTCGCCACACTTTGAGGTACATTCCCTTCTAAGGGGGAAATCTATTTTATCGTCAGGTTATTTCAGTTATTATAAATCTTAATGAGGGTTGAAAATATCAAACATCTTATTTCAATGAGGAAAGTGTATAGCGGTCGAGGGGCGACTAAGGGGAAAAAGGAGGGTATTATAAAAATATCGTTTTTATGGGTTTTCGGGGTTTTTAATGGCACGAATTTCAATTTTACTCAACATTTCAAATTTGGGCAATGTATATTGTTAATTTTATATAAATGTGTATAGACGGCGCTTTTTATATAACGTTAATACGGCGATTCTGACGAAATTTCGTATGTAATTGACTAAGTAGCTTAAAATTGTGTACAGAGAAAAAAATATCTTATTCCACCTTGAAAATTTGACTTTATGAAGTATGTGTCAAACTAATTAAGACAGTATCTATTTACCGTGGTATGTATATGTACACACTCAATACATTAAATTCCTTTTTTGATTAGGTAATTTTGAATTAGTTTGACCCCCACTTCATATAGTCAGATTTTTAATTTGGAATAAAATATTTTCTTTTTAGTTTTTAGTGCTTATTTTTTTAAGTCGGTTCCATTTTTTTATAATTTTTTTTATGGAATGTATAACAGTGAAATAATAAAACAGTTTCGGAGTTTTACGATTACTATACTTCCTCTTCAGGGAAATTAAAATAATATATCCTTATTTAACAATTCACCCTTTGTACAGCAAGTTACATATAAAATTCATCTCTAATAATACAGACAATGGTTTAAACCTTCAGTTAACTTAATTTCGTCAAAGGGTAATAAAATAACCGTGGAAGTTCGTTTTCGTATTACAGACAATGGTTTTAAGTCTGTGGAAAATAATTAATTTAGGGTTAATAAAATGAAATATATTTTCCACAGTGCATATTTTTTGTTTTTGTGTCTTCATTCGAGAAAACATTTTCTAGGATTCAAAATGCTTCTAAAGCAGACTGGCACAGTTTAAGTATAATACTGAAATAGGTCTGTCTGCGTTAACCGAATTAAAGCGCATTTAATTAGTTGTTGAAAATATGAGAACATTTCCCATATTTAATTAACTCAACTCGGTTTATTAAATTCTCCCTTTCAGTATATTCCCGACACTCCTTAAATGAATAAAATTTGGACACTTTAGGAGCTTTTATGTACACTATTTGGCTTTTCAAATCCAATTTAAACACATTTGATAATCAGATAATTTGATTATGGAGTTTTGGGCTCTTTGTGTGCAAAACAATTCATAGTATCCTTTGAGAAGATTGTGTTCTAGGCAAATAGATAGTAAAATGTATCCAAAAAATAGCCAAAGGTCTCAAACTTTTATTAAGTCAGTATTTTAAAAAAATATGTAATATTTCCGTCAAAAGCATTAACTAATGTGTACGGAGTCTTTACTCAAAGGTAAAAAAATGTTATTATTAGACGTTCATCAAATAAGCATCTTCTAGTTGATTATAAATATATCAGGTTTGATACATTTACTTTACTTTAGTTACAAAAACCTTGCCATAAGAACAAATAAATTCCAATTGACTTCTTTCTTTTAACATGATATTTTGGAATCAGCAAGAAGAGGGCCATTTGTAAGACGTGTATATATATATATATATATATATATATATATATATATATATATATATATATACATATATTCTCAGTCCTTCACGGATGGAAAAATACAATCTGTTTCGAGATGTCTCTATTCGTGTCAAATGTGATTTTGGCCCAACTTCAGCAAAACTGATCTTTTCAGAACGACAGTAGTGAACGCATGTACACATGTTCTTCGGACAAGTCCGTGCCAAAAATGGGTTCATTACCGACGTTTCGCCTTCGATTGTACGAGGCATCTTTACGGATATTTACTTCACGAAATCGGAACACTGAATGAAGTCGAAGAGAGACTAGGTGTAACACGATCGGTTTCCAAATGTGTTTTTATTTCTTTAGTAATTTTACATATGCTGTTCAAATTTTGTTTTTGAAAAGATCTTCCTATGCGATGCTCCTAATGTGTAGGTGAAATTACCTTTTTTAGATATAATTTGCATTTTTTTACGTATTTTAAAGATTTTTTCTTTTGAATGAAATGCCTGCCTTCGTTACAAATGATTAAATCACAAATGACCATAACTCCTAAGATAGTCACTAGTCACATGTTCAGTAGATAAATAAAATCTAGAACGCCAAGGAGCTGTCAAGGTTTCTAAAATATTTAATAAGAAGATTATCGATTTTTCATCGTCTTTTTAATTTTTCTCTCCTCCGCTACGGGTTATTGGTATTCCGTCTTCATATTTATTTCTTCTCAGACTATTTTTTTATAAAGAGGTACTTAAATCGATTTATATACCTCTTGATAAACTGCGCTTTATGTTGCCTTTTCTTTCAATTTTTGTCAACAGGGTCTTAGGAATTTTTTATACATTATGTCCGATTTTTTGGAACACCCTGTGTAGATTTTACAAAATATGTAGAAAAATAAAATAAAATATACCAAGCATTTTTTTGAAAAACCAACCGTTTTTTAAATAAAAAATATTGTAATATTTAAGGGGCATTTTCACCCCCTTGAAATTTGAGTTTTGAAAAATCCCTTCTTATCGAACCTCTACATCCTACTATCAACCTGTGTGCCAAAATGCAGTTTGTTACGTCAAGTGGTTTGAGCAGAATCGTGATTAATCAGTAACCCGATTTTTTGAAATATTCTGTAAAAATTTACAATACAAAAAATAGTGTTAAAAGGTCTCGGTCACCAGACGATCGTTTCGAAAAAAAAATCATATAAATCGGTGAAGTACAACTCTCTCACTTGGTTTAGTGTTTTTAATATATAGATTACAGATAGAAATTCTTTTTTTTTTTGGGGCGACATCTACTCCCTAGTCCGTCTGCAGTAACATGCACTGTTTCTTTAGTAGCGTTTTCATTTTATAGTGTGAATAGTGAGAAATTTAAAATATCACAAATTTGTCTATACTGCAAATCCCTTATGCCTAGGAAAAAATATTTAAAATCTATCTCACAATAAGCATTTATTTTCCCGATGAAAAGCTGAACGGTTTATCACTTCTTTCAATGGCTGGTTTCGCCGCTGCTGCTATTAAGTCGGTTTTCGAAAAATAATTCACTTGCATTACGAATAAATACGCTTACAGGTTTTGTTCTTTTTTAATTGGCTTTTTTAACCGAAGGTGGATAAAACAATTTCAATTATTGATAAAGGAAACAACAAAATATTAAACTGTCGAAGTTAAGAGACTAGAAACTTAATCCTTTTTTATAATTTACAAATAATATATTACCAACAAATTATATGTGACTTTCGACTACTGTCGGTGTTTTATATTAAAAATAATTTTTTGTATTTCCGAGCCTATACGGTCGCTTGTCACCAAACAAAAATAAGGTCAAAATATTGCATTGCCATGGAAAAAAAGATAATTTGATAGAGTACCGAATTTGACTGTGACACATACGGGTATTTGACTCAAAAAGTTGGTCAAATTTTTTAATGGTGTTGTATATTCTAAAACTTACCGAAAATTATGTTATGGGAATATCGATAATTTTTAAAAGGTTTTTATTAAACGAAGCAAATTAAAACAATATATTCTAAAGTTTGCTGAAAATGACTTACGATACCAATAATTTTTAAAAGGTTTTTATAAAATTAAGCAAAAAAAGTCCATTTGAATATAAACTTGTTGTATTTAAAAGTGAGTTTTTATTCGGATACATCTTCCCAACCTTCCTCATCTGATGACTCATCAACTACAAATCTGTTAGGTTCTTCATCTGCTTCTCTTAGCCCTTCTACAATCTGACTAGTTCCTTCCACATACTGTCTAGGAAGAAGCATAATTAATGTTTCCTTGTAAATGGTTTTGCATTTTTTTTTGGTTTAGGCCTCACGCTTGTTATTAAGATGTCTGATGTAAAAAATCATCGGTTAATTACATATAAATTGCAACTTTCTCGAGAAAAATTTCTTTTCTTTGGAAATTTTTACGATACAAGCTAAAATGCTTGTTTCTCGCTTTAGCCGCTTGTTCTGAAAAAGTCCGATTGACAAAAGAGCTTGCTTTATGACGGTTGGACCATGAAGCAAAATTTTGTGTAACGTAGGATTCATCGGATGCCCAGGAAACGGATCAATAGAAAGTTAACCATATCATGTGTGTAAGCGGCAAATTTTGCTAAATTAATTCTATGCCCATTAGAAATAACCTCAAGGAAAATTCACAAATCAACACCATTAATAGATAGATCAAAGACTCCAAAAAAATGTACCGGTATAGCCATCATTACTATTGTCAAACCTTTCTTGGATATTTTTTCTCCGTTCTTTCTTTTCTCTTCCAATCGTAATTGCCATTCTTTTACAATCATTTTATATGAAAGATGTAACAGATTTTCAAAAAATCTTATTCTGGAATGTAAAATAAATAAAACCAAACTGAAGTGATTCGTTATTAATTTGTTTTGCTTTTAAAGGATTATTAAATTCACTGGAAGTGGCATTACAAATGTAACATCTCATAAATGATGTTATCTGGGTAACTGCATTTGAAACTTTACCGTCAACCATCGTGAATAGCATTGTGTATTTTATAAATAAATTACCTGTTGCTGGTTTATTTTAATGTACTAATTTAGTTGTTAATATATTGCACTTCTTTATTAGTTACGTCAATAGTCTCATGAGTAAATCTTATTCTTATAGGCCTGCGATAACGAAGCAATACGGGCGTTGGATTTTCTCAAATTGTTAAATTATTTCTTCTGTTACTAAGGCACCAATGAAGATAGAAATATGTTAGTATCAAAATCAGTGGTATTTTCAAATTTTTGTTTATATGCTGCTTGCTGTGACCCGTCACAACACCATTTGCAAACTAATTCTAATTAGTTTAATTATTCATTTAAAACATCTAATAAATATAGTATTAATCGCTCTAAAATATTCTTGAAGTCGAACGTCTGCACACATAGCCGTCATATGATACGCTTCTTGAATAGGACAACATTTCTTCTTGTAAGATACTATAATATGGGTCCAATTGTTTACTTACTTGCTCTTGTTCGTATAACTACACAAAATGACAATTTTGGAATGCTGCAGCTGTGAATCATCATTTTCTATATCTTTTTATTTGCTCGTGTAGATGTTTTTGTGATATTCTTCAAAACGTTTGCACCATCAAATTTTCCAGCTACTAGAGTGACATTTCGGTAGCATGTTGCCACTTTTGAATTATTTCTTAGATCAAGTTTTACGTCTCTTGCTACCTTCGGTACCTACGGCCGCCTTGGTCGTTCTTTGATAAGTGGTATCTTCAACTGTTCCTTGAAGCCAATCATGCTTGTTTTTTTAGAAAAGCTTTTCCAACTTTAAAAGCTGCAATCAATCTACTTCTTAACTGTGATTTAGCATAAGACAATACACGTTTAGAAGCCTGCTGTTTTTCTTCAGGAAATGTTTGTGTTGTTAATGAGTAATTTCCATAAACTCCATTTTCGGCAAAATAAAAACTACTTAAGTAACTTAAATGATTGAAATAACTATAGCTCTGTTTTATTTAATATCAAACTAAAGAAATAACACTAAAACAACGCAACTAAGGGATTCTGCCACTATTTTTTATGATATCAGCAAGAAATTAGTTATGTACCCTTTGCTTTATATTAATTATTAATAAATTAATTATAAAATTCATTTATTTGAGTACTGGGAAAAATTCCGCACTATAACAAACCCCTTCGAGTTTACGTTTAAAACTAAATAAAAATATTTTTTAAACATATACATCTACATAAGCTTGACACATGATAATTTCTAATAAAATTTGACAGTCATAGATACCTTGTATAAGATAATCCAGAGTTAAAATTTTTACACTTGTTTCTACAAGAGTCTTCAAATAGTTTTCGAAGTATATTTAAAAACAATCTTGGAAACCTTAACACGCACACGATTAATAAGATGCTTGGATCCTATTGAAACGTGTAGCGCGCACGGCAACGAAACACAAAGTAAACAATGTAGGATTATTCTATGCATATTAAGATATCGCAGGCCGTAGTCTGTTCCAAAAAATGCCTTTTTGATAAAAAATGACTTTTGGCTAGCTTTCTCGGCAAAATACCCGCTGTGAGTTGCATAAAAAGCTGTAATAATTACGTTGTCTGCAGAAGGTTTTTCAGAAAGACAAATTAGTGAAAAGAGTAAAATTCCCAAAGCGGATCGTTCGGCGTTAACGTTAAGTGGTATAATATACACTCTTTAGAAAGACCAACACCTAATAACATTTGTTAAAAATAATCCCTTTGCTTCCAGCATAATGCAAAAACCGAAACCCTGTGAAAAAAGAGCACAACTTTGTTCGATTAGGGCAAATAAGTAACCAATTTTAAAAAAGTCATACCGCTGCAACAAAAAACGTTTAACAGAAGATTTAGCTTTTTGAAACAACGGTGTTTTTAACGATGAAAATGAGTTTCGTTACAACGAACGCATTCGTGTTTACAGATCAATTAAGTCTCACTTCGAGAAAAAATATACTCAAATTATGAAACAAAATTGTCGATACTCTATCAATTCCTCAACTTGAATGAGTTCAGAAAGAATAGGGCTATACAGACGTATTTTTGGCCGGTTCAATGCTGAAAGTGGGTCACGATCTACATTAAAAGGAACTAATTTTCGACCTCAAAACTTCTAAAGTTTTGGGAGAAAATACAGAAAATGTGGGATAAATTTATACCTGATGTTGGTGCGACACCAAAATTCTGTTTTGCTTAACTTTATTATTAAATTTTATGTGCGTTTACTTTATAATTCATGTTATTTATGAGTTTTATATGACATTTTTTTAACATATAGCACTTCCGAACATAACACAAAAGTTTCACATGAACCAAGATCCAAAAACGTTTTGTTTTATAAATATAGGGCAAATAACGTTTACAATATAACACCCTGTATATCGAGAACAAAGCGTTAGACATAGACATAGATGGGGAGCCCGCGAAGGGCAGCACTTACGCTCACTAGGGCCCATTGTGCTATCCCCCTAAATAGCCGTGTCAGGCCAAGAGCCCATTCCTTTTTAGACAGGAAAGGAGCCTTTCAGGTCGAGCGCATGCCACAAGCTCGGGTGCCACATAGGTGTCACCCAAGCAAAGTGTTGACTAAAGCATCATATCAACAGACTAGATGCTAGATAGTTTCGTCTAACTCAGCACAAAACCTGCAGGATGGATCGTTGTCGAGTCCAATCTTACGCAGGTAATATTTCACCAGCCAGTGTCCAGTTAGCACCCCGGTAATGGTTCTAAGTTGGACTCTGTTTAGTTTTAAAAGTGTATTAAACTCAGAACAACTAAAAGGGACTGATATGAAGACCTTAGACTGTCTGAGTACTGCTAGCTCGTGCCATTCAGCACGGAATTCTTCGATAGTACGGTTCTTAATCCTAGCCTTGACAGCTGAAGAAGCAATTCCAAGAGTAAGTTTCGGCTTAGTAAAAGTTGTTGCTACCTTTCCGAGCCAGCTGATCTGCTCCCTCATTACCCTCAATGCCCTGATGGCCAGGCACTCAAATGAGGCTATTCGGCTCACACAGCCTCTCTAGGGCTCTTCTGCATTCAAGTGTTAGCAGCGAATTGACCCTGTTCGAGGACAGAGCCTTAATCGCGGCTTGACTATCACAGCATATATAGATATGGTTCTCGTGATATCCTCTGGAAAGGTTTTCCTGTACGCAGTCCAAGATTGCTCAGCCTGATAGACAGTCGCATACCGTCCAAGAGCAAGACTAATTCTTGCCCTGGGTCTGTCCCCATAGATTCCCGCCTCAGATCCCTCCTCCATTAGAGAGCCGTCTCTAAACCAGACAAGACCCTCCGGTTTGAGGAAGGACGGGAAAGAATCCCTCCATTGTTCTCTCCCAGAAACAATTACACAAAACATCTTAGAGGCAATTGAGACCGGAATAATGGCATCTCTCCTAGCTAGGAGAGGGTCTGATCGGATCAGTTCAATCCAGACTTGCATATGCCCAAAATTCCAGTCTATTCGTCTTTTAAACGAACAGAAGCCTTCCGAGCCTCTTCCTCTGCAAGCAAGTGCAGAGGACTTAGTCCCAGAATGGCCTCCATAGCTCGGGTCGGTGTGGTTCTTATGGCTCCAGTTATGCCCAGGCAGGCAAATCTCTGGAGCTCGTCAAGCTTCCTCCTGTATATCGTCCTGCGAGTGGCGGGTCACCACACAAGAGCGCCATAAGTGATCATTGTCCGTATGACTGGCGTGTAAAGCCAATGCACAATACGAGGTTTTAAACCCCAAGTTGATCCGAAGCACAGTCTGCACGCCCACAGACACGAGCCTTTATGAATCTATGTTCATATAAAACTGTTTTCTTATTTTGGGAAGTACCATACGTTAAATATATTGAAAAAGTAACTTGGAGTCATCTCGTTTTTCCCTTATCTTTTATATCGGATTTGCGTAAAGTTTAACAGCCGTTATCTCTGAAACTAGAAATAGGTCAGTTCTGCCCATGAAGACTTTTAATAAGACCGAGAAATGTAACATACATATTAAAAACTCATAAGTGTGCGTGGTCCTATGATGGTTAATAACATAATATTAAACGCAATTTAAATGTCACGTTTTCTAAAAACTAATAATAACTTCAGAGAGCCTCTGCTACAATAAACAAACTTGACAAGTTTTATCAAAATCGGCGTAATTGCTTTTACAATGTTAATGAAAACCAATTTTTTTCATGAAATTTCACACGTTTATAGAAACTTTCTTTCTTATTTTGGCGAGAGAAACTTGCGCTATAACGTTGGAAATGGAGTTCCTGAACACCCTGTATACAGGGTCTGTGTAATTTTGTTATCAAATAGTCAAATTAAAAGTTATTCTTCATATAAAGTTTTGCTTATTAAAAAAAATTAAGTTTGGCTATAAAAAATATAAGGTGCGCAAAAAATACGTAAACAAAACAAAAAAAATTGAAATCAAAATTTCTAGGATAACCAAATTAGAGAGAGTAAAATTATGAGTTATAAAGTCATTGACAGTTTTTTAGTACAAGCAGTAGTTTTTGGGTAATGGCACGGTCAATTAGTCAAATATTTCAAATGACGTATAATTTTACATATTCACCTTTAACCTTTTCAAAAGCTATGTTTATTACAAAATAATTTAAACAGCTTTTTGACTTATATTTACAGGCTCTTTAATTCAACTGTTTCAAAATTTTGACTTCGGGTTTTTTTGGAGACTAATAACTTTGTACTTATATCGAATCCCATTTGTTTCTTATTTATTCTTATTTTCAAAATTAGCAAAACTTTTATGAAGAATTAAGAAAAAATTCTCCGTTCTTATTAATTATTATATATTTAATTAAAATTAATTTTTTAGTAATAGTAACGTAAACCCTTGTTTAAAATTTCGACTTAATTTATTTTACAAAAAATAAAACACAGTTTCGCCAACCCTCAGATGTCAGATCTTAAATCTAGATCTAACATATGATTAAGCCACAGTGTTGGCGAAACATATATCTTTGTTTTATTTTTTGCAAAATAAATTAAGTGGAAATTTTAAACAGGTGTTTTCGTGTACTTGGTTAAAATAGATTTCCATCTAATAACGGCTAATTCTGTTCAATAATATTTTTTTAACATTTTAATAGCCCGCCATTTTGTTTGGTATCATGGTAACATTTTTATCAAAATGTTACCATGTGATCCACATATTACCCTTAATTTTTAACAGAAATTTATAAAGTAAGTAAAGTATTTTTGAGCTATGCCGCGACAAAATTGAGAAAATTTGTTTTTCGGCATCTAGGGATCCTGAAACGTGAAGCTCTGAAAAATCTCGGAGGCGGATTTTTTTTCGATTACATTACTTACTTTTTTTTAGTAAAATCCGGTTAGTATTGAGAACTTAAATGGTTTTGGAATAAACTAGATTCGATTTCAATACATTGTTAATGCAAAGGTTGCTTTTATCTCAAAAGTATGTGGAGCAATATCGGCTTTGGAGACAATCAAAGACAAGTAGTTAGGCCATTGCAAATCCTCGCCTAGGGTGAAATCCAGAGCAAATCCAGTTCGCGTACACGTCCCGAGATATCACACAGAGCCGACTAATTATCAAAGTATCAATTGCTTCGAGCCTAAATCACTTCACCCCGATGTCGACGTATCCAAGCAAACCAGTCTATCAAACCCTGCAGGCTTAAGCAAAATGATTTATCCACATTATTTTCCCAATACGATGTTCGTTGCTTCGTTAGGTTTAAGCAGTTACAAATGTCTCTGCAAGTTCGAATTTTATATTTTAGTTTTGGCCTTGGATTTTAAACCATTTAAAGCATTTATATATATATATATATATATATATATATATATATATATATATATATATATATATATGTTTTCAAGGTGCGTTCTATGTACAGGGTTTCCCATTTTGGGTCCTTTTGCGGGGTATCTCCGTTATTTTTATAGATAGAAAGTTGCGGTTTTCGAGACAGGTGCTACTTTTTCGTAAAACTAAAGATGCCGTTAACAAAATTATCATAGCCCTTTTAGTTTTTAAGATTCAGGGCTAAATTGCAAATGTTGCATGTTCTGGCACCCCTCGTATCTTGACTATGAGATAACTTGTCTAAAATGTGAAAACTGTTTCTTATATAACTTTCCCCGTAGAACTCAATTCCGCCTTCGGAATTAGTATACAGGGTCAGGTCAAAAACTTATCGGACACCCTGTATATTTATAGACTATAAAAGTTGTCTTTTTTTAACTTTTCAATAATGTGCAATAGTATGCACTTTTTCTCAGAAACACGCAAATTAATGACAATTTTCTGAAATTAAATGCATAATTCAATAGTAGGCCATGAATAACAATAATAAACAATTGAAAGTTACATATTTCTAACGAAGAATTGGGTACCTTGCATATAGGTATCTTCTTATATAAAAATACCTATAGAGTTTTTTTATTAACAGTAAGTTTATAACAACATTATTGTAGCATAAAGTAACAATATAACAAACGCAAAAAAATAACATTATTAAAAAAAAAAGAAAATACAAATTTTTAAAGTGATGTTTAAATTGATGACCATTTTCTCTAATGCAAAATTTGCACATTTTTGTAATTCGTTGAATAGCGTTAAAAAGAACCATTGGTCTCATTCGCAGATTTCGAAAGGCTAGATGTTTTGCTATGCCGTCATATCGTACTTTATATACATCATTTTTTTATATATCCCCAAAAATCTAAAATTGAAACATCTGGAGACCGTGGAGGTCATCTAACAGGTCCGTTGGTACCTATCCATCTTTGAGGAAAGTTATTATCAAGAAATTCCCTTAAGAGCTTAGAGTTGTGTCTTGGGGCACCATGTTGCTGTAGGTAAACAGCATTATATTGGGCTAAAGTCTGCCAAATAAATCATTAGCATCGATTTGTTGCAAATTCCACTGGCAAAACAGTGTCCGGCGCTCGGCATCGCCAGGATACAAATGTTGCACTATATTAAATTTGTATGGATGATTTCTTATATTTCTTCAAGATCCTCTGACCGTCAGTTTTTGGCACACCAATTTCCTTGTCAATTTTTCTACAAGAGGACGAAGGTGTTGCTTCTATATGTCCCAAAACATATATTTTTTTCTTTCCCTGTTCTCTTTGTTGTATGTTTTAGGACGCGGGTGAACAAATGATCCATGCTCAAATAGATTTGCTTTTAAACGAGCAAATATTTCAAAAAAACGGTTGCCTTGTTTCTGGATATCTAACAAGCAAAAAAGTTATAATGATAATACTGATTTTCATAGCCATAACAGCTTACTTACCTTTCGAAATATAATTCCGAGGCTTCTTCAGAATTTTCATTACTCTGTATAAAACATATCAGCAAATCATATTTTTCATAATTTTCATACGCTGCCATTATTCGAAGAAACTGATAAATATCAATTAAATTAAAATACTAAAAGAACGTTTATAAACTGCTTTATAAATTAAAAGTCGACCCAAAAACAGATGGGATAGACAAATATTTGACATTTATTTTTGTTTGTTGTCATAAACAATATTCATAGTTTACTATTAAATTATGCATTTACTTTCAAAAAATTGTCATATATTTGCGTGTTTCTAGTGCATACTATTATATATTTTTGAAAAGGTTAAAAAAAGACAAATTTTATACTCTATAAATATTCAGGGTGTTCAATTTAAAAAAAATTAAGGTCCGATAACTTTTTGACCTGACCCTGTATACTAATTTCGAATCTTAAAAACTAATAATGAGCGAAACGTCGATGTAAATTATAGTTTTATTTTTCATTTTAATTTTAAATTTTTTCTTAATTTCTTAGACTCTAAATTTTCCTTATATTGTTTGAATTTTTTCTTCGGATTTGGTCTAGCTCTTCAAAAATAAATATGTGGGTTAAGTTGTTTATGTCATAACTTCATTTTTGACATTTCGGCTTATGGTTTTAGCCTTTTTCAAAAATCATTGCACAACTACAAATGACAGAAAAACAAACACAGTCATAAAATAAAAATAACAAAGTTTTTAAACTTACCACACTATTTTACATAGTTTCTGCCATTGCAAAAATTTATAGAACAAGACGAACAAAAAAAAATATATATATATATATATATATATATATATATATATATATATATATATATATATATATATATATATATATATATATATGTTTTATTCTTATCGGATTGCAATACATGGTCAAATACATATTTGTATTTTTGATGTTATTGAAAACTATAGAATAATTATTATTTTGAGTATTTCTTAGAGAAGGCTGTTATGTATTTTGCTTACACTTTTGGTGTCTATTTTAGAGTGCACAGTATGTAAGTCTTTTTTAAACAATAGCAATAAATAAAATAAAAAATATAACAGTTCAAGATAATTATGTTCATATTTCTATAGATGTTCCATCATTGCATGTCCCTATCCATTTGGTACAAGAAGTAGTAAAAAACAGTGGAATTGTATCAATGTATACACCGATACCACCTCATGATTTTTTAGAGGGAGTCATCATCATCTAAAATAAAGTTATAATATCCACAACTTAACCCATATATATATATATATATATATATATATATATATATATATATATATATATATATATATATATATATATATATATATATATATATATAGTAGAACTTCGACAATCCGGACACATATCGGAACAGCTACCGCCGAATTAGTGCGGTATCCGGATTACTGGAGTTTTTTTTTGATTGCGTTATTGTTTCTTGTTTTTATGATTTCCAATCTAAACTCAAAATATAAAGACATGTTTATTTTTAAAAAACAAACCCTTTACAAAACATTAAAGAAAAACAGTTAATTGTACCTACATATATGTATATGTATGCATAAAATAGCTTAAAATAACACAAACTCTGAAAATATGTAACAAAATGTGCATATATATGTATTATGTCAATATGTACCTTAATATGCATTAAATATTTACATAAAAAAGCAAAGAATATTAATAAATATTTAATTGGAAGGTTTTTTAAAAAATGAATCGATTTTTGTCTGCACACTTTTGAATTTTGCTGCCGTAACAGCCTTCTCTTTTAATCCTTTTAAAAGCAAAATATCTTGGGTAGGAACATCGTTTTCCTCGGCCCACTGAATACTATGTGATAAGGCTTTTACAGCATCGCTATGCTTCATTTTCAACACAACTTTGTCATCCTCTGTTTCACTTAATTCGCTGTGACTTGTTTCTTTGCTTTCCAATGCTTCATTGATAAGTTCCTCTTCAGTTAAGCCTGAGACAAATTCTTTTTCTCCTGCCGCCCAACTGACAATTTCTTCCTCACTTAATTTATTTTCTGGGTCTATAATCTGCAAGGAGTCTGAAATACTAGCGATATCTGCAATGCTTAACGGACAAAGCCTTTTTCGAAGTTCTGCGAGCGAAATGCTTTCTTCTTCAAGTTCCTCTGCATTAATAACCTCTTCCTTGCTTGGCCACAGACCTGTCCAACTTTTTCTGATGTTTTTTTCAGAGATGCCTTTCCAGGCTATATCTAAATTACAAAGCGCATCTTTTAAATTGTATTGCTTTAAAACTTTTGTTACATCTCCGTCTTCCATGGAGACTAAATGATCTAACAAGCGTTTTCTGTATGCGACTTTTATGTTTTGAATTAAATTTTGATCCATTGGTTGCAAAATAGCAGTACAATTGGATGGTAAAAACATAACTCTGAAGTCAGGATCAAAATTTATATCTTCCTCAAGTGGATGAGAGGGAGCGTTGTCTACCAATAACAAGGCCTTAAGAGGTCTGTTATTTTCAGTTAAAAACGTTTTAACTTTGGGTATAAAGCACGTTTTAAACCATTCCATGAATAAGTTTTTTGTCATCCATCCTTTGGTGGTTGCCTTGTAAAGCACTGGCAATATGCAGTTTTTTAATGCTCTTGGATGTACAGCTTTTCCAAGAACTAAGAGTGGTAGCTTATGTTTCCCCGAAGCATTGGAACAAGGCACAAATGTTACACGCTCCTTGGATATTTTTCGACCTGGCGCCGATTTTTCCTGCCTGTGAACCCAGGTGCTATCAGGTAAAGCTCTCCAAAAGGCTGCTGATTCATCAGCATTATAAACCTGGTCTCTACTTAACCCCATCTCCTGTACTAGACATCGAAATTTTTCTTGGAATGGTGATACTGCACTTACATCACTAGAAAGTTTTTCACCACTAACCTTTAAAAATCGTATTCCATGTCTGTTCTTAAATTTGTCAAGCCAACCAGCACTCGCCAAAAAATCTTTTTTCCCAGTGATTTTTTCATTAAAATATTTTGCCTTAGCTTGTAGTATTCCTGAGGAAACTGGCACATGAGCATTGCGTTGTTGTAAAAACCAATTATATAAGGCAATCTCAACTTCGGGATTTTCAGCTTTCTTCATAACCTTTCTCTTTCCTGAAAAAGGATAAGTGAGTATCAGCCACATTGTAAACATTAAAGATAAAACCAACATCAGTTACAACACAATGGCATTATGTTGTTAGTTTCATGTCTACGTACCTGATCCTTGGTATGATTTGGCCACAAAACTCCTTATTTTAAGTTTGTTCTTTTTAATATCCGAGATAGTGGATTTTGGAACACCATATGTATCAGAAATGTTACGTATGCTTCCCCCCTTGTCAATGACATCCAGTATCTTGCATTTTTCAGCAAGAGTCAACGTTTTATGAGGCCGTTTGTTTGGCGCCATTTTTTTAGCAATTTACGACACCCCCGTACAATTACAAAGAAAGACTGAATCTAATCGACCGCGCAGAGTCGTTGAGTTGTCGCCAAACGCGACTGGTTTTAACTAGTTTTATTCAGAAAAATGCGGAATTTATTTGCATTTGCACTTAATTGGTGTCCGAAATAAAGAGGTAAAAATATCAAATTGTCCGGTTGATAAGAGGCGCCGAACTACTGGAGTGTCCGAACTAACGAAGTTCTACTGTATATATATATATATATATATATATATATATATATATATATATATATATATATATATATATATATATATATATATATATATATATATATATATATATATATATATATATATATATATATATATATATATATATATATATATATATATATATATATATATATATATATATATATATATATATATATATATATATATATATATATGTATATATATATTTCCTTTTATGTTTTTTTTATGTAGGAATTTGTTTTAAGGGCTTCTGATGTTAAAAACCCTTTTATAATCAGCCAATTAAAAAAAAATGTATTATTCAGTTTCAATTTATTATTAAAAAGATCGAATAATGAGAACATACTGAAAGTCGGTATAATTTTTTTACAAACTTACTGATAGTTATAATAACGAGTACACCGGATCGTGTGATAGAGTCGTTAATGAAGACTCATCGTTGGGAGAGGAATGCTGTCAATGACAATACAGCCATCATTGAGAAAATTTGACCTCTGATGAAAGAAATAAAATTAAACCTCATCATATTCCTTTTAGGGATTTAAAAATTAATACGCTGCAGCTTCATGTTTTTAAATGGGATGTGAAAAACACTTGAAAACGATATCTAGAGATGATTTTAATTAAAGAGATACACGACTGTTTTTTAAACTTCGAGGGTCATATTTTTACTTTGAAGAACGCCTCTTATAATAGAATAATTAATTGCATTTTGCAATTACAGATTATGTAACGTTGGTTCAGTGTAAATAATATAGCCTTGTCTAATTAGATTTGGTTTCCGTTAATTCGTAAAAAGCTGGATTTTTTTAAATTGTACTTTGGACATCCTAAATAAGAGTAATATTCGTTTGCGGCGGTTTTTGAGGTGAGCCAAAATTTTTTTTCGGCACAAAAAAAATTATATGAGCTCGGACGTCTCCCCGATATAAAATCCTAAATACGCCAATTACAATTTTTTTTGAGGTAGGTATTATTTATTTAAATTTAAGGCATATTTATTTAAATTAAGTACAGTGGTTCGCATTCGCATCGCCTATAGATTTCAATGTAGCCCGGATATGCATATGAACCATTTAAACCGTAGACTCTGGGTCATACCCGGAGAGGTGGTGTGTACCTGTGACCCGATAAGGGCAATTCTAAATTTAAAATGTAAGATACAAAAGTCCTATCAATTTCTGCGTTCAGCAGCAACCAAAATCATCCACATTCGTCTGAGAAATTAAATTCCTGTGAGCCAGACAACTAAGGCCGTATTCCGTTTCCAATCTTGTTTTCGGTTTCGTGTTCATCGGTTATCTGAAAAGTTGGTTATTTACGGAACACGGTGCCTGAAAATAACTGTCAACAGTGTCACCAGAACAACCGATGAATTTTGTTGGTTGTTGGGTAACCCATGTCTGAACTGTCAATTATTTGACGGGTGTTTCGTTTTTAAAGGGTCTTTCAGAAAACGCTGTCAGACTTCTGTCAACTGGACTGGTTAACCAGGTTTGGAAATGGAATACGGCCTAAATATAATACTAAATAATTTTATCATTGCTATAACTCCCTACCTAGCTAGGTACCTAGCTATTTTAAAAAATTGAAGTTCCAATAGTTCCAAATGAAAGTACCTATTGGTCCTAACCTCTGGTCCTAAAATTAATTAAACTTTAATAGAACATTCTAAGTGAAACAAATCATGTTTAATCAAAGAACTAAATGCGTGATTAAGAGCTATAATAATTAAACTGCTGGTCCCGTGAATGACTTTTTATATAAAGCTTTTATAAATATATATATATATACTTTGCGTCAGTGCTTAAGATTAAGTAGAAGATTATAAAAACCAACTTTTAAGCTATCCACTCGGCGGCGTCCGCGTTGATAGTTTTAACTGACTGACAGGACTTTACTTTTACCCAGTTAATGTTCCCGTCGCTACACTCAAAAATAAGAAACGGTGGTATTGACTCAAAATACTGTGTCATACTAGTAAGATTTATTTAATAAAAATCTATGCCATATTTGGGCAAAGACCAACTTTCTGGCTTTGTTTTACTCAAATGTGGATAATTCCAACCCCAGCGACTTTTCTACGCTTTTTGAGTCCAAGGCACAAATTTCTTCGTGGCGGGTATATATATATATATATATATATATATATATATATATATATATATATATATATATATATATATATATATATATATATGTTGTATATATATATATATATATATATATATATATATATATATATATATATGTATATATATGTATATATATATATATATATATATATGTATATATATATATATATATATATATATATATATATATATATATATATATATATATATATATATATATATATATATATATATATATATATATATATATATATATATATATATATATATATATATATATATATATATATATATATATATATATATATATATATATATATATATATATATATATATATATATATATATATATATATATATATATATATATATATATATATATATATATATATATATATATATATATATATATATATATATATATATATATATATATATATATATATATATATATATATATATATATATATATATATATATATATATATATATATATATATATATATATATATATATATATATATATATACATATATATATGCGGCATATATATATATATATATTACAGGGTGGAAAAAAATTTATGATGTTTGGGAAAAACGCTTGGACACGTCAATTTTGATTTTTAGGGGGACGTCTTTTCAATATGATTGTAAAGAACTAAATTTTTTTCTATTTTTGTAACGTTTATACCTATCTTGAATTGAATAATTGAATAATATCAAATTGATAAATTAAATTAAACAAAATGAAACTTTATTATGAAACATTAAAAGGGCTACTGCCCGGTGAATGTTTAATACGTTACATTCAGTCAAAAATATTAACCATAAGTATGTGGCTAAATTAATAAGAAAATTTTAATCTGTATCTAATATATATATATAATCATATTATATAACATATAAACCATTATTTATATATTTACATTCACATTAAAATTTAAACAAAAATTAGTTACTTAGCTATAATTGTCAAAAAGTCAATGTGGTAATAAATGTTGAAATATGTCCGTTTACCTCCATGCAATAATAAATATTTTGCTCAAATCTATTATAACATTTTCACACATTTCTGGAGTTATTTATCTGCATTCCGCCGTGATCCGCTCCCGAAGATCTTGGATGGAGTCTGGCTTCGTACTAAAAACCTTACTTTTTATATGTCCCCAAAGAAAGTAATATAAGGACTAAGTCCGGATATACCTATATACTCAATATCCACTGATTTGGGATAATGGGTGTCCAAAAACTGTCGTACTGGACTACATAGTGCGGTGGTGCACCATCTTGTTGGAAATGAAGAAAATTTTCATTATAATTAACCTCATTTTCTATTATTTCGGTTATTCGTGGCTCTATTGTATTTTCCAACATGTCCAAGTACAACTCCCCCGTCAAGTTTCCAGGAATAAAGAAAGGTCCTACAATATGATTTCCGAAAATGCCGGCCCAGACATTAATTTTTTGTGGGTATTGCGAATGTACCTCTCGAAAAACAAATGTGGATTCGAGTCGCTCCAATTGACAATTATGTCTATTTACAGCACCATGTAAATAGAAGGTACATTCATCCGAAAAACAAATGTTAAATAACAAATTTGGGTTATTGTTCAAACGTTGTGTCATTAATTCGCAAAACTCCAACCTTCTATCATATCGTCTTCATTAAGCTCATGGACAAGTTTAGTTTTGTACGGGTGAAATTTATAGGATTTTTAATAAATCCTGAAGAATATGACCATATATTCAAGAGCCACGTGTCCCAAAACTGCTATTTCTCTGGCTTCATTTCTACTTACGATTTTCCTGATTCCGGCGAATATTAGATACAGATCCAGTTGCTTCAAATTTTCTTATTAATTTAGCCACATAATATGGTTAATATTTTTGTCTGGTATGTAACGCATTAAACAACCGGGCGGTAGCTCTTGCAATGCTTCCGTTTTGATAATACAGTTTCGTTATTTCGACCCTTTCTTGAATTGAATAAATCATTGCAAAATATTATAATAGAACTAGGCAACTTAACGATTTATATATATATATATATATATATATATATATATATATATATATATAGGCGAATTATTATAAAAAAAATTAAAAAAACTTCAAAATGAATATATATATATATATATATATATATGTATAAAGTTACTAAAAACTTATATATATATATATATATATATATATATATACACCCTGTATTATATATATATATATATATATATATATATATATAATATATATAATACCTTTATATATATATATATATATATATATATATATATATATATATATATATATATATATATATATATATGTATATATATATTTCCTTTTATGTCTTTTTTATCTAGGAATTTGTTTTAAGGGCTTCTGATGTTAAAAACCCTTTTATAATCAGCCAATTAAAAAAAAATGTATTATTCAGTTTCAATTTATTATTAAAAATATCGAATAATGAGAACATACTGAAAGTCGGTATAATTTTTTTACAAACTTACTGATAGTTATAATAACGAGTACACCGGATCGTGTGATAGAGTCGTTAATGAACACTCATCGTTGGGAGAGGAATGCTGTCAATGACAATACAGCCATCATTGAGAAAATTTGACCTCTGATGAAAGAAATAAAATTAAACCTCATCATATTCCTTTTAGGGATTTAAAAATTAATACGCTGCAGCCTCATGTTTTTAAATGGGATGTGAAAAACACTTGAAAACGATATCTAGAGATCATTTTAATTAAAGAGATACACGACTGTTTTTTAAACTTCGAGGGTCATATTTTTACTTTGAAGAACGCCTCTTATAATAGAATAATTAATTGCATTTTGCAATTACAGATTATGTAACGTTGGTTCAGTGTAAATAATATAGCCTTGTCTAATTAGATTTGGTTTCCGTTAATTCGTAAAAAGCTGGATTTTTTTAAATTGTACTTTGGACATTCTAAATAAGAGTAATATTCGTTTGCGGCGGTTTTTGAGGTGAGCCAAAATTTTTTTTCGGCACAAAAAAAATTATATGAGCTCGGACGTCTCCCCGATATAAAATCCTAAATACGCCAATTACAATTTTTTTTGAGGTAGGTATTATTTATTCAAATTTAAGGCATATTTATTTAAATTAAATACAGTGGTTCGCATTCGCATCGCCTATAGATTTCAATGTAGCCCGGATATGCATATGCACCATTTAAACCGTAGACTCTGGGTCATACCCGGAGAGGTGGTGTGTACCTGTGACCCGATAAGGGCAATTCCAAATTTAAAATGTAAGATACAAAAGTCCTATCAATTTCTGCGTTCAGCAGCAACCAAAATCATCCACATTCGTCTGAGAAATTGAATTCCTGTGAGCCAGACAACTAAGGCCGTATTTCGTTTCCAATCTTGGTTTCGGTTTCGTGTTCATCGGTTATCTGAAAAGTTGGTTATTTACGGAACACGGTGCCTGAAAATAACTGTCAACAGTGTCACCAGAACAACCGATGAATGTTGTTGGTTGTTGGGTAACCAATGTCTGAACTGTCAATTATTTGACGGGTGTTTCGTTTTTAAAGGGTCTTTCAGAAAACGCTGTCAGACTTCTGTCAACTGGACTGGTTAACCAGGTTTGGAAATGGAATACGGCCTAAATATAATACTAAATAATTTTATCATTGCTATAACTCCCTACCTAGCTAGGTACCTAGTTATTTTAAAAAATTGAAGTTCCAATAGTTCCAAATGAAAGTACCTATTGGTCCTAACCTCTGGTCCTAAAATTAATTAAACTTTAATAGAACATTCTAAGTGAAACAAATCATGTTTAATCAAAGAACTAAATGCGTGATTAAGAGCTATAATAATTAAACTGCTGGTCCCGTGAATGACTTTTTCCAAAAGCTTTTGAAAACCGAACTGACTTTGCGTCAGTGCTTAAGATTAAGTAAAAGATTATAAAAACCAACTTTTAAGCTATCCACTCGGCGGCGTCCGCGTCGATAGTTTTAACTGACTGACAGGACTTTACTTTTACCCAGTTAATGTTCCCGTCGCTACACTCAAAAATAAGAAACGGTGGTATTGACTCAAAATACTGTGTCATACTAGTAAGATTTATTTAATAAAAATCTATAAGCCATATTTGGGCAAAGACCAACTTTCTGGCTTTGTTTTACTCAAATGTGGATAATTCCAACCCCAGCGACTTTTCTACGCTTTTTGAGTCCGAAGCACAAATTTCTTCGTGGCGGGTACTCATTGATCAGGGGTACTCTGATAAATGACAGCGGGAATCCATTGGACTCGCCGTCTTCAGTTAGAACTAAGTGCGTGATTAAGAGCTATGGAAACTAAACTGCAGGTCCCGTGAATGACTTTTTCAAAAAGCTTTTGAATACCAAACCGACTATGTGTCAGTGCTTGAGATAAGTAAAACTTGTTTAATAGAAAAATCTACAAGCCATATTTGGGCAAAGACCAATTTTCTGGCTTTGTTTTCCTCAAATGTAAATAATTTCAGCCCTGAAATAATCCCTGTATAAGACAGGGCATTGACATGAGAAACAATCACATAAGAATAATTCACCCCAGGTGTTCAAACACCTTATTGAGCACCCCGAAGGAATTTCCTAATGTGGAAAACTTATTTACATGATGATATAAAACACCAAAGGTTGTCGAACGACCTGGTCTGTTGACGTCGCTGTCCCTTGCGTCAAATGTATTGCGATAGCACACTCGAACTAAATCAAACCATAATTAGTAGTCAATATCTTAAATCTTTCTCACCAGTATCGCTCGTGTTAATGGATTTTAGTACATCTATCGAAACTTATATTGTATAACAAAATAAAGTCATCAGAATCAGAATTAATTGATTTGAACAATTGCAGGTCGGTCCATTTCGACTTAAAATTTTCCACAGGGAAAATATTTAAACAGAACCCGAAAAAAACGATGTTTCGGTTAGGAAAAATAAACATCATCAGGTTCAAATAAATAAAACAAACTTGCATAATCGTTTCCATGTAGAACATGGGATCCTGGATTGGGATAACGCATCTGATTGCTATGGTTCAACAAACATAAATAATACAAATCTACAACAAAATTTTCCCCAGAACCATCCCTTAATAAAGCATGGTATTCCTGGTGGGAACAATCCATTAGAGGGTCGTGTTCGCAGTAGCTCAAATAAACTAAATTTAAATACCACCCGTTATGCCATGTCTTAATACAACATGGCATCCCTGGTGAGGAAATTCCATCAGATTGTCGGGTTTGAACCCATTTAAACAATACTAATTTTATCCCAAATTACCACCATGGTCATGCTATTATAGAACAGGGGCTCCCCTTCGAAGGCGGAAGGGAAGCCACTGCGGATGAAAGGAAGCGGGCCAGGGAGTTCGAGCGAGCAGAGTAAGGTAAAAGGAGCAGTTCAGGTGTCCCCTGAAAGAGGTCCTGGCAGTTTATAGAATGTCTGGAAGAGAAGAAACGCAACTTTTTCACCGGGTTCAAAAAGGGAAGTTTTGAAATTCTAGTGTCTACTCAAAACCATGAGAAATATCCCTTGGGAATCCAAAGTAAAAATCTACAGTTCTTCACTTAAGACCAACTCGGTATTAAATTTATATATATTCACTTGTTAGTAAATTATTCTTAATGTAGAATTATTAGTTTAAAAAATAATAGGTGAGTCAATTTCTGAATACCCTACTCTCCTAGTTGAAACCTAGATAACCAAATTAAACGATCAAATTGCATAGAAATTTGATTCCCCAGACGAATGTGGATGATTTTTTTAAGCAAAATTAGTGCATAAGGTGGTCATTCGACGAATTTAATACTCTTAAATTTTGGTAGGAGTGCAATTTTCTGTGCGATGCACCCTTTAAATGTTAAAGGCCAAAAACTGAAAAAAGTGCCAGAGTTTCGCACTTTTTTGGCTCCCAAAAGTGTAGCTCACCTCAGAAACCCTCGCAAACTCATATTAGTCTTATTTGCTCAAAGTTAAATAAAATAATTTTCAGCTTTTCACGAATTAATGGAAGGCAGGGCTCTTTTTTGGGCCAATTTGAGTCGGCTAAAGACCGTAGCCTCTAATCTGAACTACAACGCGGTGGCATGGTTGTGATGCACAGATGTTCTTTATAAAGTTCTTGACCTATAATCTAACAACAGATAACAAACTATAAGAGTTATCAGTTTTCTGTTTATGTTCGATCTTATTTATTACCCAATTAAATGCATCCAAGAACTGAAAGTCAATCAGTAACACATAAGAGAAAATATAAGTATGACATTCTCTAGATAACGTTTAATTAAGATGCCGTTAGAAACTATTAGTTATCTTATTAACAATCAAATTATGTACTTGATCCGTGTTGTTATGATAATTTATACGTTTATACAGGATGCCAGTAAATCAGTCCTAAATTGCAGAAACATTTAGTACTATCATTCGTACATATTTTTCTCCTGCTGAGAACACAGAACTTTTAGTTAGATAAATTTTCTAAATTTGAAAAATTGTAATCCCATCATCGGATATTATATCCTGCATCTTGGCAACGAATCGTTTCCTACCCTACAACGGCATATATCTTTTTTTTCTTAATTTTGATAGTTTTATAGTCCTCTAATTGATTAGGAGCACTTAAATTGAAAAACATAAAAAGAAAACTAGAACATGTTATCCTGGATTATGGAGGCAGTGGTTTAGAGTAGGTATTGGGAATTAATGAACGTGTGTGTTTGTATGTTTACCTGCATGTATGTATTATGTATGTATATATGTTTGTAGTTAGAACTGAACCTAAAAATGTTTACAAAAGAAAGTGGTGGATATTATATATTCGTTCCATTCTGAATGATTGTTGATATATGAATGAATTCTTATTTGCGCATGCATAAGATGACTTCAAGAGATGGTGTCTTATTAAATTATTTAAAAAAAAGGTAAATTTCTGTGGTAACAAACTTCCCTCGTAACGAATTGTACCACACATAGATAACACAGTTTATAAATGTATGGAGTTAGTTGGCAACAATCTTTCGAATCGCCTTGTGGAAGGCAGGCCTCTGTGTTTTTAACATAAGTGGTTCCACGTGTTAGGTTTAGCTGCTTTGGTTCGGGGGGGGGGGGAGACTCAACGGCTCAGGGTGGAAACTAGCGATCCCGCTAGAAAGGGAGCAGACGCTGTAAACTTGTGAGGCCTAGTTGTTCCTGAATTCTATCGTGTTCGTCTGCATAGTTCTACATAGAATATTAGCGTAATGGCTATGAGGCGGGAGCTATTTTTTTTCCAAGTTCCGGTTAACTGGTAAAACAAATGAAATCAAGAAGAAAAGGTTTATTATACATAATAGTTACTTATATATCTAAAGTATTTTTCAACATAGCCGCCATAGACGTTATGGCATTTGTCGTAACGGGGAACTAGTTTTTGTATACCCTCGTCATACCAAGTTGCCTCTGGCGTTTTCAGCCGGTTTAGTACACACATTTTAAGCTCCTCATTAGTGTTGAACCGCTGTTTTTCCAACCACACTTTATCCTGGTGAACAAATGGAAGTCTAGGTGTTAAATACAGACTGTAAGGAGCGTGGTCAAACCCCTCTCATCTGAAATTATCGAGCAGGTTTTTTGGTTATGCTGCTGCACGGGGGTGTGCATTGTCATGAAGAAAGACAATTTCTGATGACAACATGCCTCTTCTTTTATTTTGTATGGCTCTCCTTAGAACAATAAAATTGCTCTACCGTCCCAACACACAGTAGCCAAAAGTAGCCATAAGTTTTTGGTTAGATAAGGTTTGTTTAAACTTCTTTGGTTTATTGGACGAGTTCGTATGCATCCATTGTTTCGATTGCTCGTTTGTTTCAACATTCACAAAAAAGCTCGCCTTTCTTGACTGTACCTCTGCAAAAACGCTAACGCAGAACTCGTTCGCTGCAATTTGTGCTTATCTGTCAGATGTTGGGAAACCCACCGTGCACAAATTTTGTGGTAGCCGAGTTTTATTGTAACAGTATCATAAATAGCTGACCGGAAAATTTGAGGAAAATCAGCAGACAGCTCAGAAATTGTAAAAAGCCGACGCTCCCGAATCACATTGTTCACTTTATCGACAATATCGTCTGTTGTTACGGACTTCCCTCCCTGTCCGCTTTGATCATGGACATCAGTTCGTCTTTCCCGGAAAACCCTACACCATTTTCGTACTGCATTATCACCTACAATGGTTTCCCCATATAAATTAGATAAACGTCCATGCATTTCCGCTGCATTGTTGCCTTCGGCTTGAAGAAACCGTATCAGAGAGCAAATCTCGCATTTGGCGGAAGCTTCGATTATATGAAATATATGACACATAATGGGCGATTAAGTTGACAAGATCTGACAGATGGATTAATAAATGAATATCCATAGCCAACTTAACAGAACTTAAAAATTACTTCGCTGAACTTAATAAAACGAAAGTTTTATTATGAGGTACCTAAAGTCCGGGTAATTTGGCAAAAAATACGTGAGGTCCATTTAACGGAACTTTCCTCGTAATGAAACTTTCAATGTGTTATGAATATTTTAAATATATTACAATTTATGTATTATGTAAGTATATGTATATACAACCTGTGTCATCTGCGACTGGTAGAATTCGTTACGAAGTAAGTTCCAAGTGAAGGACAATTTTAATCTCTATACAATCTAAACGGGTTTACTTTGTTTGGTCAAAAGGAGTTGCACATTCCTATCTTAGTTTTTTATGGTCGAACTTTTTCCGATTTTTGTTGGAAATCAGATATTTTTTTCACTGGCTTAAACTAAAAGTTGATACTTTTATACTTAGAGCACTAAAAATTAATCTGGAAGTTAACTGGTGTGTCGACGTGTAGCTGCAATGAAAGCAAGCCTACATTCTTCGTGGCGACAAATCAATTACATTGAATATCTTTTCTAGAGGAATAGCTTCATATTCTTCATTTAATGCTAACCTGAGCTCTGCCAAAGTCTTAATGGGCTTCAGATGCTCATCAGTTGGGTTGAGATCTGGGCTTCAGTTTGTCCATTCTAGCCTCCGAATTTTGAGCATTCGTACATTGACTTATATTAGTATAAACTCTAACCCAATGAAAGGGCCAAATGGCATAACAGCTTTCTGTAGTTCTTTACTAACGTTATTCCCACATACCTGTTGTAGGTCGTTTTAGTGAACTGGCAGTAGCTCTTCCGGACACTGGCCTTCTGGTATAATTTCCGTTTCTAGATATCTATTCCAAGTATCTTGTACCATTGATTGCGGAATTCGTACGGGCAACTTAAATTTTATTACTAGTATTTTATGATAAAGCGGCAAAGCTACCCACGTCTGCAATGGTTAACATCATTTTGATTAGATAATATTGACAACGTCACTGTCAAAATAAGCTAATAAAGTAACAACTAGCCAATTTGACTATTTTACGCTGATTATTTTTATTGATATTGAAAAAAGGCAGCATTTCAGTTATAAATGCGTAGCTCGTAAAAGAAACGAGATACACTGTACACAGTTTTCACAGGATGTTTTAAACTCACGTATAAAAGCATCATTTTGACGTACCTCGGTATATAAACATTCAAGCAAACAAAATTTCGTCACGACAAACCGCAGCGCAATCTTATGGAATTGGTCTACCGGCCAGCTAAAAAAATCATGGCAATAAAATCAAAAATAAAAAAGTTATGTCGTATCAAAATTGTTAAAAAAATTTTTTTGTCGGTGAGTTTAGATCATGAGAAAATAAGACAGGAAATACGAACAAGAAAGAATCTAAACTTCGATAAAAAAAATAACTTGCGTTGGTTTTCCAGTTTTGTAATATGATTTTGTTTTTTAACTGTCTACAATTAACCTGTACATGCTTTTATACATTTACTAGCGGGTGCCCGCGGCTTCGTTCGCGTATATGACTATAATGAAAGGGATGTAAAGAGGTACTTGTACTTAAATCGCCTCATTTCAGTACCTCTTTATAAACCACGTTTGTTGTTGCCTTCTCTGGCTGAAAGATAGCTAAGCTACTACGCGAACTTACTCTAGAGCATGCGACATAGAATTGACCATGGGAAAAACAATCGTAGCGCAAGTCTTTTATAGCTCTACTTAAGGACTGCCCTTGAGCTTTGTTAATTGTCATGGCGAAACAAAGCTTTAAAGGAAACTGTACATGTTTAAACTGAAAAGGATAGACTGACGGAATTAAAGGGAAACGTGCTATAAAAACTATTTCTCCCAGACCAGGGCCAGAAATAATGGTAGGCTATATTACATTGTTTTGTAATGTTTTAACCTATAACCGAGTTCTATTACACAATTTTGGTGGTTTTAAATTTCGAATAAGCATTACTGGTGCATCCACTTTTAAAGTTAACTCATGAGGAGGGATTTTTTCCAATAAAGCTAGATTTATTTCATCTGCTGTGCTATTTTTTGGAGTTAATAGAGCTCGTTTTTTAAAACAAAAAGCGGTTTTATTTTGACAACTTTCGAGTCCACTATAAACATTAAGGGGTAGTTTCACCTCCTTGGAAACTGAGTTTCGAAGAATTCCTTCTTATCGAACCTCTGCACTCTAAAATCAGGCTGTCTGCACAAGCTCAGCTTTCTACGGCAAAAGATTTGAGAAAGATCGCGAAAATTAATCAATGGTCCGATTTTTTAAAAAACCCTGTATGAATTTATAAAAAATCTTAAAATATGTAATAAAATAAAATAAAAAGCACGTGTTCAAGTGTTTTTCCGAGTAACCGTTTTTTAAATATAAAATATAATATAATTCAGTCTGGGTTTTTAAAAAATTTTAAAATATGTAAGAAAATAAAATATAAAGCATATTCTGTTCAAGCTAAAAAGCAAACTAACGGTTTTTTAAATAAAATATATTATAATATTTAAGGTATGATTTTACCCCTTTGGACACATTGTATGAATTTTTTAAAAATCCGAAAATATATAAAAAAATAAATTAAAAAAGACGTGTTCAAGCGTTTTTCTGAAAATAAAAAATATTGTAATAGTTAAGGGGTGGTTTCACCCCCTTGGAATTTGAGTTTTGAAAAATCCCTTCTTATCGAACCTCTACACCCTAAAATCAACCTGTATGCCAAAATTTAGCCTTTTACCTCAAGCGGTTTGAGCTGGAGCGTGATGAGTGAATCAGTCAACTAAGTCTTTTATATATTAGTATAGAAGCAGGTATAGATTAAAAAAATTCAAGACTAAAATTTTCACTAAACTTGTCCCGCAAGTTAACTGATTTAAAATAAATTCATGTTATTTTTTTGAAAACACCGTAGATATGAGTTCCTTTGTTTTAATATCGAAATTTATAGTTTTCCCAATAAGCCAAGACACCCGAGAAAAAAAGCATTAAAACCTTGCTCGCCGTTTGCCACGATTGGAGTGCTGGATGTATGAAGCATGAAATAATAAACCTGTCACTACAGGAGAGAAAGGGTTTACGATAATGACTGCATTGGTAAAGGCCCTTCATATTTTACAAGCGATTTAAGTAACGATCTAGATGTTAGCCGTACTTTCGAAAGAATAAGTTACATTCGTATCACGTGCAACTCCAGCAGGAACAGTTAGATAAAGGTTTTAATAAAAGGCAAAATGTTTGCCGATGCCTGCAAAACTAGTTTGATGAACACGAAAACTTTTTGGATAAACTTAAGCTTTAGGATAAGTTTCCTTGAGGAAATATGGAAATGAACAACGTCTTTTTTGCCTTTACCCTATACGCTATGAGTAATCTAACTTTTCAGCAATATTTAAAGTCTAATTACTTAGATAAAAAGTTATCCATATCTAGAGACCTTTTATACGGGAGAGTTTGAGGAAGATAGGTTTTTAGTAATTTGATTGTGTCATCCGATACTCGGTGGAAATGCATAATAATATTATGTAAAAATACTTACACTTTCACACACACAATTCAAACATATGAACTTTTAGTCATAAAATTAATCAAAAATTACATCCTGCATTTTTAGCAATCATAATAAAAACAGAAAAAATAAGATACAATTTTAAAAGTGTAACTAACGTCTAAACGGCTCAAAATATCGAATTCAAGTAAGAAACCAAGCAGTTAGAAAACAAAATGACTAATTTTACAGAATATTTAAACATTTTACTTGGCCGCCATTTTGTTCGGCAATAATGGATTTACACAAAAATTTTTCCAGTTTATCCCTACGTCACACTTTATTTTTGCGCAAATTTTGAATATGATTGAATTCGATAATGATTTTTTGTTACATTTTGTTCCCCTGTATTTAAACATTTCATCCCCTTATGGCCCTCGATTTTTAACCAAAATCTGAGGTCAATCGGATAAGTGGTTTTTGAGCTATGCTGTTTACAGACAGACCGATACATTAACGGAAATAGGAGAATATGTTTTTCGGGATCCAGCGAACCAAAAAAGGAAAAATTTGCAAAAAATTCGGAGGATGATTTTTCACGATTAAATCCCTCTCGCTAGGGAAGTAAAGTACTAGTCACAAAAATAATTTTAGCACTTACATATTAAAACTATAAATAAGGTAATCTCTGAAAAATAGAAATTTGTATTGCCTGATGGCCTTGGTGTCAGTTTATCCAACCCGATTTATCCATGCTAAAATTAAAAAGCCGCTCCTCGAGAAATAATCCAATTTTTACTGGAATTAATAAATCTCGGCATTTATTCCAGCCAGGAAAGAATTCAGTCGTGCCCTAATATCAGAATAAGGGAGTTTGCATTAAATTTAAAATATGGAATAGTTAATTTAGTTGGTAAAGAATTTCAATTATTATTTAAATTAATTTATAATTAAATAATATAGGATAAGGATTATTTTTTTACTAATAACATTTAGGGGCCTATTAGAATTTTTCAATTTTCCTTGTTATCGTCAGCTATGGTAACTACCTAATTATTCATTCATTTTTGTAGATTCGTGTAATATCTGAAAATATGGCAACATTCTTATTCGTCATTTATTTATTTTTATTTCCTAACTCATCGAAATTACTTTAAGATCTGACGAATATGCTGAAAAACCTACTTGTCGTGATACTACTATAACAAACACCCTTTGGCATGCTGACTACCGCCGTCAAGTTAACTGGACAAAGACATTCTACCTTAGAAACCGCGTGCAGAATGATGAAGGTCTAACCTAACCTAACCTAACCTAACCTAACCATAACGGAGTAAAATCGAGTGGCCCGCTTCCGTGAAACACCCTGTAAATTTCCCCTACTTAAAGTCATTGTCAGACTAAAGTATATTCAAAATTAAGATAGAGTGCATGCAAACAAAAGTTATTGTGTGTGAAATACCCCTTTAAAAGTTTCATCATAACCGACCTTTATTTGAAGGTGTATTGTAGGCACAATAACTTCTGTTTACAGGCACTCTATCTTGAATTTGAATAGACTATAGACAAATCACTATCATTGCAATAGTTTCACTTCTAAATAAGTCATGTTAAAAAATATTTAAATACACCTAGCTTAAAATAAACCAATGTGATAACTATTATTAATCTATTTGTAATGTAAATCGTTAATACATTGCTCAAATTTGTATTTTCTTTTGTGATAATTTCCTAATTTTGATATTCTTATCATGGTCTGCATGTGATTTATGTAATCCCTTTTAGTTCAAGTTCAGTGCTGAGAGACAAATCTTAAAATTGATACATACCAAGGTATATTTTATTACAGCCCTAATGGAATACGACCGTGAAGACAGAAGTTATGCAAATTTTAACCACAAAGATATAAATTATGTTCTTGGGTCTAGGCGCAATTTATGGCCCTATGGTCGGTCGTACGCGATTCATTTCAAGGATTATTCGCTTTTATCACAAAAACCAAAAAGTCGCGTAAAATATAAGTAGTTGCTTGTGAATTATTCAGTGAGTTGATGTATGAAAATACATTTCGGTCTAGCTTTGAGATTATGCTGACATTATTCTAATGTCAGATTTACCTACACTGAAAAAACAAATCATTCGATGTAAAAACAGTTACTAAATTAGTTTCAACCTGACCACAAATCTAGCTATTAACAAAATATGTCTTCAATAAAAAAGGCTATTCATTTAGAAATACATCACTGGTGTCTACGGTATATTTGTACAATGCGCATGCGCCAATTTTAACGGCGATGCGAATTTTTCGGTAGTTTTCAGTTTTCTATTATTTACTTTTAAAAAACCACCTAAAGTAAAAAATCCGAGAGGGCCATTGACTAAATAATTACTTCTAAATGAAAACACATAAAAGATAATCTAGATGAACTTACTAGAAATTAAATACACACTTTCTGGTCTCTTAATATTGTTGGCGTCAGATTATCGCTTTTATTAACTGCCTGCTATCCATCTTTCAAGTCTCTCAAGAACACAGTACGAGCTTGCTTTATTTACATTCACACCTAACTTAACCTAATCTAACCAACTACCAACTATGTTGGATTTTTCTCAGAGTAAAATTTTCTTACTTCAGTTTAACATAGAAATGCGGTCGTAGTAAGATAATAAGATATTTTTTATTAACTGATTCACTGACAACGATTTTAAACTTAGTAATTCGTGAATATTAATACATGTTATCAAAATGTAAAAACTTTGACAAGTTGTTAGTTTGGTTAAATTTAAAAAAAAATGACAAAAGGTAACATGCCACGTTGTCGGATTGATAATATTTTATTGGTTCCTTGCAATTTATACAATTTTAAAGTAATTAAAATATTTACCATATTTTCCAGTAGTGTTTTATAGATGTGTATTAGTTTTTTAAAGGCATGTTATTCAGAAATTTAAATAATTCAAAGATTCTATCACTAAATAAGAGTTTCGCATGACAATTTTGTATTAGTACATGCGCACAACTGGAGCTTTTCTTTAGCCAAATGTGGTTCGCCCAGGGAACTTTCTCTACCCATATGCGACTCTCCTAAATCTATAGGAAAACTGGTCTGAAGCCAAGTAGAAACGGTAGCACAATTTTTGAAAAAACTGTCTTAAAAGAAGTCAACCAAAGCGAGCCCCTCACCATTACTATACCACCTCCAAAGCTGTGCAATTCCGGAACATTCTCTAAAACTATTTTTAGTTCAGATCTCTCTAAATCCTTAGTCTGCTTGAATCTGGATGCCATTCAAATCGAGATCCATCGGTAAATAAAACTGACGCGATTAGTTACGATTCCAACATAGTCTTTGGTCAGTTACGAAATCATGATACTTGTGATTAGCTCTTGTCAAACTAGAATTATTCTCCGACGTTTCGCCTATGATTGCACGCTGTATCTTCAGGGATCTTCAACCCACTTGCTCATCGAACCGTGTCCTGGTGTTAAGATCGATTTCCGCGATGTAGATCAAATTGACATCCCTATAAACATTTCATTAAATTCTCTAATTTTTTGTTTATACCGGGTGCCAGAAATAAGTTGCCCACTTATAACGTTTTTCATGGCCATTATATTAAAACTGAGTTTTAAATAATACGTAATTTTGCAAATAAAATCTTGGTAGATCATGGGTATCTAGATACTGTTCGGACTTAAATACATATTATGACCTTATTTGCCGATTTGTCTTAAACTGCACATTATTGTGTGGTATCAAATTCCTCGCAAAAAAAAACATCTTTTTGGCTAACTCTATGAGGCATCCTCTTCCCTTAAAAAAAAGAATGTTTGTAAAGAATTTGTTTAAGTGATATTTAAATAGGTCTAACATATGTTTAGTCTGCAAGAGATTAGGAAGCTTATTTTTTCCCAGGCTACTTAGACATAAATTAATCCTCTTTGCTAAATTATAGCACCCTAGATTGTGAAATATAAATTAAATAAAAGATATATTTGCATGTTAAAATGACTTAAATAATATTAATATAGATTTAGTAAGCAGAAATTTGATAATAAAAGAAGATATGGCAAAAATGCCGGTATGCCATGGATGAAGGGAAGCCCAGCAGATCAGAAATAGAAAGGGCCCTATATATTATCGGGTTAATAACCCGATGCTTTTTTGCTGTATTGTGGCAGGAATCTGCATTTAATTATTATGTATTAGTAAGCTTCGGTTTTCTATATTTGTACTGAATGTCCTAATGTACCATTTTCTTCGTTTAAACAAGAAAAAGGGAATTGATTCAATTTCAATTGAAAATCTAATAATCTGGTTCTGGTGTTGTTGACTTAGATGGTCTAAAGAAATATCATGTTTTATTGCCCAAACCAAAAGAGAAATGCAGCGGAAGCTGGCGTAGGATTGGCAATTCAGCTTCCTGCAATATATTCCCAACTTTACTATTAAAAATTGCGATATCGTAAGTTTCAAATACAGAAGGTAATATTTCTGTAACAGTTAGTATGGCATTTTTTCTAGCCATTTGCAGAATAAAATGGTCTAAATCAACCGTGTTGTCTCTCAGAGGGCATGGACATTCAGTTTTTTCTCTTTAAGTTTTATTAAGTACTGCTTGTGACGCTTTAATCAACATTAGACCGGTCTGCACCGGGGTGCACCTAAGTGAAATCCGAGCTATGCTTGGCCTAAAACGGTCTTTTCTTTCTTTTTTAAAAAAAGTTCTTGATCTGTGACGTCTTCTGGGAAGATAGTACAATGTTTCAGAACGAGCCTAAGTGCTGACATCTTACACTGATTAATGACCAACGACTACTATTGTGGACTATTGAATTTTGAGCAATACAGAAGATGGCATGATTTTGATTGTGGAAGAAAGGAGCAAATCCAAAGATCTGCAATGAATAACAAATGATGGTCATAATTTTGGGAACCCATTTGACAGAAGGATTGCCGATTAATGATTATGAATCGCTTGCTAATAAGCTAAATGATTTAAACAAAAAAAAAATGTAAATAAGACAAGATGAATTATATATGCAGAACTACCTATTTAAAACAAAAAAAAAAAAAGAAGAAATGCTGTTGAGAAACCGATTTTCGAGGTAGACAACGCAGAGTGTCTGTTGTTTCACAGAGTGATTTTAATTCGGCAATTGTTGCACCTACGGACTCTGGGCACGGTCTGTTAAGAGCTGACCGAGTGCCGAAAACCGAATTACAGCGCGAATGAATTGGAAAGCCCTTTTCAGAATAACGAATTAACATTCAATACACGACACATCGAGGAAAGAACGTGTGCTGTTAGCTATACATCGGACGAGAGCTGGAAAAACCTCATTTGAAATAAATATGAGTGCTGGCAAGAACTTAAACAACGTTTGTAAATATTCTATTAATTTAAGCATTAAAGAAAATAAATTCGAATAAGTAGAACAGGGTCGTATTATCCACTATGTAAATGACGATTTGATTATTAGGTTTGCTATAAACGATACCAAAGACCGATTATACTTCAAATAGAAAATCAATAAGAGCAAAATTTGGGACGGTGTTTCCAGTATCGCGATGTACGTCTATTTGTTTAGAAATACTTTAACGCTTCTTTCAAATGCTTTTGGAAATTAAAACGCAATACAAAAAATGTTTTGAATAGGCCAATAGCATTGCATTGGTTTCAACAGAAGATCTTTTTATCTCTATCATTTTTATCCCAATAAAAAATCAGGTAAAACTTACTTAAAAAAAATTGTTTTTAGAAAAAAAAAACACTGCTCTCAAAACAGAAATAAATTAGATGGGCAAACCTTCAGATGTCAGTTTATCAGTTTTGCCATTATTTTCTTGTATTTACTCCTTTTTGTGTATTTGGGCAATTAATTAGAAACACACAGATCAAATGTGATGAAAGGTGGCAAAGTTGGGATCCGTTTAGGGGGTCTTTTATTTTCTGTTTGCTATATTGTCTATTCGTAGTATGATTTGTCGTTGATACAATTTAAAATTATTTGTGCACATTATTGCTTTGGATAGCGAAGATAATTACTAAAACAGAGTCTCCTTATCCAGGGAAAAAGAGTATTTTGTGCTAATGATTATCAGGTTTCAAAACTGGATTTTTTTTATTTTCTAAATAGATTATTGCCCCTAATCTACTAGATAATTACTAAAAAATAAGTCTTTTGTAGGCGTTAGAAATTATTAAGTTATAATATTTTATAAAAATGTTGGGATACTTCTCGGGATAATTATTGGTAGTTACCAATAATTAAGTTTCTTTTTGTTACCATATTTTTTGGAGAACTGCTGTAAGACACAAACACTTTGAAATTGAGTGCAACGTGCTTTTTAATTAGAAATCAATTAAAAATACTGTCACATTAATATCACACTGTTTTCAAACTTGATTTTTAAGCCTCCCAGCTCATAGATGGTGTAATTTTTGTGGTTAAAAATGGTTTTGCACACGAAACACTGAACACGAAAATATTGTATAGTAATAAAAAACACGTCTATATTCGAATTTTCAACTCAATTAGATTACATGATTTGACTCAAACTAAGTGAAGTTAAATAAAAGCTTGTAAAAAGAAAGGGATCAGTAAACCCTAAAACCCATAATCTGGCTTTGAAGCAGAATGTCATAATTCTAGACGTTTGGACCGACCCAACGTCAAACAAACTTCCCTAATAACTAGAATAACATGGAGGAATTTTTATAACGCTTGAATATAGGGAAACCGCGTTAAATTACAGTTTACTTGGAACACAACCTTATTATTTATTAACCGCTTTTCCTGGATCAAGTACATAAAGAGGAAAATAATTTGCCTTTATGTTCTGAATAAAATATCCGAGTATATATAATATACATTTAAGTGGAAAATAAATACTAGAAACACACTAAGCAGTATTTATTTTCGTAGAACTATTTGGTATTACTTTAGTTTTGTGTATTTTTAAACCAAATCCTGTAGTGTTTTCACATAACGTTAAAATTAAAATAAACAATGTCATACTTTACTCTCCCTGATAAAAAGAAGGATTGATAATTGGGGAAGTTCCTGGTAAAATTCTTTTGCAGATTTTTTTATACTATATTTCAAAAGACCACAAAAAACCTCAATAATTTTGTAATAATTAAGCTTCATTTTCTTATTCCTAAGTAAAATAAATATAATGCAATATTAAAAAAAGGTTTTTATCTATAAATTAGTGAACTGAAAAGTAAAAAATAATTAAACTTACATAAACACAAAACTTAAAAATTTGAATATTTTTTTAAGGCTTGAGGCGTGAGTTTTACGCATCCTGTATAAGACATTCAGGATTGGACACCATAATATTGTATTCTTATCAAGTTTATATCTCTCAGTCAATTCCGATAAAATATATCGCTCAGTCAATTCCGATAAAAAACTGTTTTGTACTTTTTAGCATTAGTTTTTACGCACCCCGTATAAGACATTCACGATTGGACACCATACTATTCTATTGTCGTTGGGTTTATGTATGTATATCAAATCTCAGTCATTTCCGATAACGGAAACTGTTTTGTACTTTTTAACATTATTTTGTATGTACCCTGTATAAGACATTCACGAGTGGACGTTATAATATTATATTGTCATCGAATTTACGTACGTATACCAAATCTCAGTCATATAACGGGAAATGTTTTTTACGTTTATTTTATTTTGTACTTTTTAGCATTTTTTACGCACCCTGTATAAGGCATTCACGATTGAATACTATAATATTGTATTGTCATCGGGTTTATGTATTTATACCAAATTTCAGTCAATTCTGATAACGGGAACTGCTTCAAAAGTTACTTGAAAGATTTGACCCAAACATACATACACCCTAACTTATATACAAGTGAAGTTAAAAGCTTTTAAAATATTCGAGATATTTGCAAGTTTTTCTCTTGCTTGAAACACATTCTGTGTTTCATTTGTTACTCAATTTTGTTAATTCTCCGTAAAACAATCCACATCTCATTATATCATTACTAATATAATATATGAGCTACATAGGGTAGTAATCGCGAAAATCTTCGAAAATAAGTCGGGTTTTCTTGAGAAAAGGATGAGGTAAAAACTATTTGTTTTTGTGCTTATATCTTAGTCATGTTCGAATATAATATTAATTCTGCACATAGAGTTCCGCAGATATTATAGCTTGCATACGCGCTGAAATGAAGTTGTAACATAATAAGATTTGAAATAGTAATTAGTGTTTGAATTCTCGCACAAGTGGTTTATATTTTAGTAAGTATGCATTTCGCACATGAAGATTGTCGCAAAGTTATTTAATATACAGAAGAATTCCTTAAGTGTGAGCCTTTGTCATTATACTGTAGTTATTAAACTTGCTAGATGTTTCGTTCGTTATACAATAGAATTAGAGTGTTTGTGTTTCTTGTTGCCCAATGCTTACTCGAGATACGAGACAAATGTTGGACAAAAAAGCTAGACATTTATTTCACTTCATCACATTTTTTGAATAATAATAATTTGCTTAAGATATTTTCTTCTGAGTCGTCATCACACTTAAAATAAAGCCTCAAGATTCAGTTTTTTCTGTCTAAGTTTTATTAAGTACTGCTTGTGCCTTTAATCAGCTCGCGAATTTTCTCTGGGCGTAACTTCCTACTAGCTACATTGAATTTAAGAGCATATTCACCGACCTAATTTTACGAAGAAACAGCCCTAAAATGTTGTCTATAGTGAGTGCTTTGTCTTTATAACACTGGACGTTGAAAAAAATAAAATATTATTTTATGCATTATCCTACGGGAAAAGCTACTTAATTGAAATTTGGCACACATAAATAAATGTTCAAAGACCACGTTATACAAGTATAAAAATATTATTAATTCAACCATGAGCGTTAAGATAAACAAACATGCCAGTTAAGACATATAAAAATACACAAAAAATATCTCGTGGTAGTTTTGATAGCATGAACCGTTTTCAAGGAAATTATGAAATTTGGTTTTGATGCACTCCTCTGATCGACAGACATATCTGGTTTCGTTGTGTAGTAAGCACTTAAAAATTAATGGCATAATCCTAAATTAATTTTACAAGGAGAGAATCCTATAAATATGTGGGGCGAGGTTCATCTGTAGCTTTACTATTTAACTTCACACACTAAATATTATTTTTAATTTTTTACTTCAATAATTTATAAATAAAAGCTTGTTTTTAAAAAAATCTTTTACGTTTATTTTTAACAAAATAAATAAATTGGATAACAAATTAAAAGTGTAAATAACTATGGTTTATGTACCAAATCTAAATAGCATACCTTGGAGCGTTTTTGAGAAAAAAACATTTATATTGAAAATTAAGAATCTGGCTCCACATGTTTGTGGGATTCTCTCTGTAAAATTAATTTACGAATATGCCATTAATCCATCAGAGGAGTCCAGAAAAAATAAATTTCGCAATTTTCTATAGACTTTTTTGTGTATTTTTGATAATCTTAACTGCCATGTTTGTTCATCTTAACGCTCATGGTTGAATTAATAATATTTCTATACTTGTATAATGTGGTCTTCGAATATCTATTTGTGTGTGCCAAATTTAAATTAAGTAGCTTTTATCGTTAGGATAATGCATAAGATATTATTATAGTTTTTTCATTATACATATTATGAAAACGAAGCACTATAGACCACAAGACTTTTTCTTCGCAAAATTAGCATCGAGAATTTGCTGTTAAATTCAATGTAGCCAGTAGGAAGTCACGTCCAGCGATTTTTAAATATAGAAAGGAAATTCACCAGCTTTTATTTTTATTTAATTCCGACGTTTCGGTACTTAGGTTTTCTACCTTCCTCAGGCCTACAATAAATACAATTTTAAATAGGGACGTATAAACAAAACATTCAAAACTAGATACAAACATTTTGTTTTTTAAATAGAAAAATACGAATAGAACATATAAAATTGCAATATACAACACTTATTCTGTAGTGAAACAATACAATTAAAAAGAGATACTAAAATCAACCAGGTGAAGTGAAAAATGGTATTAAAATAAAATTAGCTACAAACAAAGTAGGAAATCGGGTTTCCCACTTTGTTTAAGAAACAAAATATTTGTGTCTAGTTTTGTATGTTGTGAAGATACGTTTCTACTTCAAATTGTATTTATTGTAGCCCTTCGGTAGAAAAGCTAACTACCGAAACGTCGGCATTAATTTAAAAACAATTAGCGATAAAAAGTAGTCCAAAAAAGCTCTATTTAAAAATATATGTAGGAAAAACTCTAATATACATATGTTATTAGTACGCATAAAATTAATCAAATGTCACAAAACAAGTAACAAAATAAAGTAGGTAATTATTAAACTAGTAGTAACATTAGGAACGAGAAATTAATCTAATAATTTAGATTGAGTATATTATGTACCAATCTGAACTTTTTATGCAAAAAAAAACTAATACGTAGAATTTGTCGGCGGATGTAGGGGCAAGAGGGCAAAACGGCTTAAAATGCCATTTTTGGGAGAAAAAGCCGCTATTAACAACAGATTGTAAATATTCGATATTGTCGAGAATAAACTAGCCGTATTTTTCATTATGAGACAAAATAATACTTAGGGGTACATGAAGAAAATATTCCAAATCCTTCAGACAAGTTAAATTGCAGATATAAATTAAATATTCAAAAAGTTTTAAACATTCGGTAATTTTCATCATTTTGCAATCTCTATGGAAACGCTGTTTCAATAGAAACTGACTTTGTTTATGTTGTAAAGAATATGTAATAAGTAAATAATACTAATAAAGGTAAAAGTAGATATAAAATGAAAAACATAAAATTAGGAAAGTAAAAACAAAGTGAATATTTATATGATATTTCAGATTTAACATAAATCTGTTCAATTTTAAATATAAGGCGTTCAGAGATCAAGTCCAAAGTTAAAAAAAAAGAACTTGATGAAGAATATTTCTCCTTAAATCGTTCTTTTTCGGGGCCAGTGTGACTCAAGTCCTTAGTATTACAGTTTCATCATACATCGCAGTACTCCACTTTATTTGCAATAGTACAAATTAGCTTCAACTTGAATTATCTCAAAAATTGTACGATTTTGCCTTAAAATGAAAAATAAGGTTAGTTTTTGTATATTTCATATTTTTGCACTTCTATGCACGATGTATGATATCACAATCTTGTATTTTTTTAACATGCAGAAGTCCGTTTGTTAGATGTGGCTTGTTTTTACATTTTTCCGAATTGAACTAGTTTTTATCATTTATTTTTTTTTTTGGTTTTTTCCTCGAAAGAAAAAACCGTTTTTTTGTGACACATGCTGAAATGTATTAGAATATGAGGAATTAAACTGTATTGGATAGATAAAATTGTTACCGATATTCCCCTGGTAACGATTTCTTTCTTTATCAAAAACGCTATAAAAATTTCTTGACAAAAAAAATCTTCATCATGAGGGAAGAGCGATATTTTGTGTAAAGGAAATGATATTGGCTTTTATAGGAACTTTCTTTTGTGAAGAAGAGCGAAAAGTACAAACAGAACTGTCATTTAAAGCTTTTTATTTATTTTTCTTGTTGCTGTATATTAAATGCTTATTAAAGAATTGAGAGGAATTAGGAAAAAGTGAAATATTGAAGGGACAGCCAATTAGCAAATGTGTATAATACAGGCGAAAATCGCAATCAAAATAACCCTTCCTGGATTATCACAGAAATGCGGTAAATGTGACGCTGTTTAAATAGTAAATTATAGCTAGAATCAATAATAGTATCAAATGTACCTAACGCCAGATTGAATGATTAAATTTTAATATTACAGTCCAGAGCTCTCTCATATGGAAACTAGCTGTATAATTAGAGCTACACAGTACAGAAAGTGTGTGCATACATATTCCACCAAAGTTTGCTTTCCATGTTAAACTAAATAATTATTTGTTCACGTGGAACTATAACTTTGCGATGATAGTTTGTCTCTGGGTCTGAAGAGACAATAAACAATTACAGTTTATCGTGTCCAAACTATTAACAATGTAAATAAAACTTTCGTAATTAGGATAAGCGTAATTCTAATAGATTTTTTCTTTCAACCTGTATTATTCTAGTTCATCTCGCTTAACGAGGCTTTAGAATTTTTCTATTTCGCTGAAATCGTTTTATCTGTACTTTATCAATGCCTCCTCGAGGCCAGAATTCCATATTCAATTCCGTCTTTAAAACGTAATTTCCTTCCCATTCTTAAATTCTCCAATTAAAAATTTACTTAAAGGAAGCCGTTCCAACATCAATTCAGAACACTTGATCTTACGTGTTAAGTTCCTATATAATCATGGGATTTTGGAGATATTTTAAAAGGGCATACATTTTTAAATTTAATAACAGATATTTCTTAGTGATTTGTAATAAAATATATTCATAAAAAAACAGCGATATAAAAAGCATTTTTTTTAAACACCAGCAAAAATCAGTATAATTTTCGAACACATAATATTAATTAATAACTTGAAATCTTATAACTTAGTAACATAATTGCTTTTTCATTTTTTTATATCTTAAAATATATTTGTTTTATTGGCAATTTAAAAAAAATGTACTCTGTCCACTTGTAGCAGTTAATTTATTATTTTTAGATAAGCAGACCTTGTAATCTGGTGTAAAAAAAGAGTTTATAAATAATTACTATTTCACCAATATTTTTTTCGATAACCGTCTGAAAGATACTAGTGACAAAAAAATCAGAAAAAAATTTCCTTTACCCGGAACTTCCCTCACTATACATTTTTCCTTTTATTAAGAATAGTGAAATGTGACCCAATTTAATTCCGCACATAGCCATTTAATAACGTATATATATAGCGTCTTTTTAATCATTTATATTGGGCTCCATTTTATTCCACAATATTGCATTCGTATCAGTATTTTACCAGTTTCTATCTATGCCACACTTAATTTTTTGGCGTAATTTAAAGTAGATTGAAGAAGTTGTTTTTACACTGATTTTTTTAGGACCGCCATTTTGTTTTGACATTTTTAATTCGTACCAGTTTATCCCTATATAACATTTAATTTTTCTGCAAAATTTGAAGTCAGTTAAATAATATATCTTTTTAAGTTTATTTTTTAAAAATTTTGTTTGGCCGCTATTTTATTCCCCCATCTTGGATTCGTGTCAGAATTTTACCAGTTTATCTCTGTATCACTCTTAATACAAATAATTGCACAAAATTTGAAATTACTCTAATAAGTAGTAGACTGATTTTTTTAACATTTTACTGTGTCGCCATTTTGTTTTGATATCTTGTATTCCTATCAAAATGTTACTAGTTCATTCATATATAACACTTGATTTTTGTGGAAAATTTGAGGTAATTGGATAATTCGTTTTTAGTAATAATGTTTTTAACATTTGACCAAACCGCCATTTTGTTCCACCATTGGATTATTACCAAAATATTGCCAGGTCATCCCCATGTGACCCCTAATTTTTATACAAAATTTGAAGATGGGCTACGTAATTTTTTAGCGATGCCTCCCGCGAATTGACAAACAGGCAGACAGACGGAATTGGGAAAACATATTCCTGGTATAAACGTAAAGATATTTTAAACCTGGAAGGGTGATTTTTTTTAATGGTTTCAAACATTTTATTCATAAACATTTTGTTCCGCGATATTGAATTCGTACCAAAATTTTATCAGTTCATATCTATGTCACAATTAATTCTTGCAAAAAATTAGTCGCCATTTTGTTTCGTCACATTGGATTTTTAACAAAATATTACCAGGTCATTCCCATGTGACCCTTAATTTTTGATAAAAATTGACAAACCGACAGACAGACCGCCGGAATCGAGAAAACAACTAGGGACTTTGAAACCTAAAGAACTGAAAACATCTCCGAGGGTGATTTTTTTACGATTACAATATTTCCCTTTTACGTGGGAATAGGGAAGTAAAAATCACTTTATGGACTCGTTTTTCAAAAATCTATTTTTTATTTTTAAGAAGTTACATATTTTATTGGAATAATAAAATTTAATTAAACAATTAAAAACTTGATCAATACGTTTACCAAATGGTTTAAGTAAATACTTTAGTGCATTTTGGTACCCTCCTTTTCCACTATTTAAGTGAATTATTTAGTTTGGTCAAAGTTCCGCCTAGCAAAAGTTGACAGACAAACATATATTATTGCAGCGCAAGTTTATAAGGTATAAGTTAACAGGTACGTTGTTACTAAATTTGCAATAAAATATATAATAATTGGAATATAAAAAAAAGTAAAATAGCAGTTTTTTTTCTAAGTTGTAAATGAAAAATAACTTGTACGAGCGTTTTAAAAAGCAACCTTCTTTTTTATATCGCCACCTATAATAAAATAATTGAAAATCATTCATTTTAAATATGCCAATCTATAATCTTATACCTGTGAATAATATATCTTCTAAGTTTTAGTAAATAAGAGTAATAAATAAAAAAACATGGCCCAACGTGAATTAATGTACTTTCTCATTATTAAGGAGAGTTTTCGTTTCTTTATTTCTAACTTAATGATAGTCAAGTTATTGTTAGTAGTTTCCCATATTCCGTTACCTTTGTTGTTGTTAAACGAAGTGTAGGAATATTAAAAATTTAGACTCAAGTTCCAACTTTAATAAGTTTCTTAAAAACCAATATTTCCCGAATGATTGTAGAGCGTGGGAAAAACTATTCAACGGGGAACTTGCATAAAATATTAAATATGAAAAAAATGCTATAGAACTCAAGGAGCATGGTATTGAAACATATTATTACATTAGTAAAAAATCGGTAAATTTCCTTTACTCAGAACTTCCCTCGTTATGAATCTTTCCTTTTATTAGGAATAGTGAAATGTGACCGAATTTAGTACAGTACATAGTCATTTAGTAACATAAGTAACAATGTTTTAAAAGACAGTATATATATATATATATATATATATATATATATATATATATATATATATATATATATATATATATATATATATATATATATATATATACTGTCTTTTAAAACATTTTTATTAATCGCCATTTTGTTAGATTATATTGGATTTCTACCAATATTTTACCAGTTTCTACCTATGCCACACTTGATTTTTGGGCATAATTTGAAATAAATTCAATAAGTAGTTTTTATATTATCACACACCGCCATGTTGAATTCGTACAAGTTTATTTCTATAATCCATTTAATTTTTCTGCAAAATTAAAGTCAATTGAATAGGGGTTTTTACGTTGATTTTTTAAAAAAATTATTTGGCCGCCGCTTTTTCCCCCATCTTGAATTCGTACCACAACTTTACCAGTTTATCTCTATATCACACTTAATGCTTGCACAAAATTTGAAATTAATCTAATAGGTTGTGTTTTCAGGCTGATTTTTTAAATATTTTCTTAGGCCGCCATTTTGTTTTGTTATCTTATATTGATATCAAAATATCACCAGTTTATTCCTATATAACAATTGATTTTTGTGCAAAATTTGAGGTAAATTGGATAATCAGTTTTTTGAGAAATAAATTTTGTAACATTTCACTTGGCCGCCATCTTATGCCGGCGTATTGGATATTTACCAAAATATTACCAGGCCATGCCCATATGACCCTTAATTTTTAACCAACATTTGAAGTCACTCTGATAAGTAGTTTTTAAGCTATGCCGTGAACTAACAGACATACAAACAATCCGAAAGACGGACCGACGGAGTTTATAAAACATATTTTTTGGCATCTAGAGACTCTAAAACGTGAAGATATGTAAAACCTGAGAGGGCGATTTTTTCACGATTACAAATATTTTATTTAGCCGTCATTTTGTTCCGCCATCTTGAATTAACACCACAGTTTTACTAGTTCATCTGTATACGACAATTATTTCTAGCACACAATTTGAAATCAAGCCCTTAAGTAGTCTTCTAGGCTGAATTTTTAAATATGTTATTAAGCCGCCATTTTGTTCCGCCACCTTGGATTCATACGAAAATTTTATCAGTTGATTCCTACATAATACTTGATTTTTGTGCAAAATTTAAGATAAATTGGAAAAGTATTTTTTTAGTAATAATTTTTTTAACATTTCACTAGGCCGCCATTTTGTTTTGCTATATTGGAATTTTACCAAAATATTACCAGGTCATCCCCATATGACCCTTAATTTTTGACCAAAGTTTGAAGTCAAATGAGTAAGTAGTTTTTTAACTATGCCGCGAACAGACAGACCAACAGACAGACACACCCACGAAATTGAGGAAACATGTTTTCGCATCTAGGGAACCCGAAACATGAAGATCTAAAAAAATCTTGGAGGGTGTTCTTTTACGAATACAATACTTCCCTTTTACGAGGGAAGTAAAAGGTACTTTTTGACGTGTGCAGTCACTATAAAGAATTGAAATAGCTGTAATACGTAAATTATATCAGGCAGACGAAACCGGGCTTCAATTGGTCGTGACGTCATACAGTTGGACATTCGCGTTGTGTGTGCAGCGCTATTTAAATTTCTTCGCATTGACAATTTATTTGCGTTTCTTAGAGCTGACTATTGTCGCTTTGTTTACCTTTTCTCTGGTATTTTGGTAAACATGCCAATGGTGGTTCAACTTTGAAACAGTTAGTGTTGATTAGACTTTTAAATGTTTAAGTGCTTTGTGTAGATAGTTTTTGCCGAAATCACAACTGAAGAAACGTTTATGTGAGAAAGAATTAGTTATAAAAATTGCAAAAAGTACATAATTATTTCTAAAATATATACTACCAGTTTTCTCTGCGGAAAGGCAAAAATATGTTTATATATTTATTTAGCATTAACAACAAATATGGGTACAGTAAAATACTAAATTCTGAAAGCCAAGCCTATAGCGTAAGTATGCTTAGGTAAAACTAAAAATGTCAAATTTAGTATATACGCACAAAAACAAATAGAAAAGAACGAAAATAATAAATTTGTAAAACATGTAGATTATTTTTAAGGGAATATTAAAGATATCTTTTAATATTATCTATTTAAGACGACACTATTTTACAATTATGTTGCTAGTTATATATTCAAAATATCTATATTAAAATTGTAATTAAAATAGTAGATACTATAGTAGGTTCAAATAATATATGAATAAAATATTTAAACATTCAAAGCTGCTATTTTCTATGGCATTTAAATCCTTGAAATGAAGTATCAAATATACTTAGATCGACCTAAAATAAATTTGTAAATTAATTAGACTTCAAACGATTTTTGTTATATGATTTGTGTAGTTTAGTGTAGTTTATTGGTAAGCATAATCCGTTTATTGTACAACATTAAGAATGGGGAATGCAAATCTTGTAGTTTACCGTCCATCCGCAACAAAAAAAATAATTTGACAAATATGGACATGATCTTCACAGACATGAAGAGTTTGAATATTTCTGTACGATAGCCCAACAACCTAATACATATTTTATAACTGTTGCGCTTTCACCAAGCGGTATTAGATAGTATTTATAGTATGTAGGATTATTGTTTTCCATAAACAACACTAACTTCGCCAATAATTCCGCAAAAAAAAAAGAATTTTGATACAATCAAGTAATCGACACCAACTGATATCGTCAAACCAGTTTGGCACGGTTATGGAGTCGTTTAAAATGTCTTGGGAGTGCATGTATTACCTATTTTTGAGGTGTCATATTTTCGAAATCTTATTTTTAAATAATGCAATAAAAAAAATGCGTAACTAACCTATTGATTTCGGAAACGTGGGAAAAATATGCCTAAAAATACTTAAATTATTGACTGCAGGATGTTATTAGTAAGTTATAAAAAAACGCATATTTTTGAAGAAACAACGTGGCAAAGTTTTTTTTGTTGGTATTCTACATTTTTAAAGATAACTGAATTAAGATTGGAGCACGTATTTCTTCTAGTTTAATTTGTGAAATAGCATTGTTGACATTTGAAACAAGACGTAAAAAAGCTTCCTGAGAGAACAGAGAATTTGACGCACCTACCAAGTAAGCTGCGTGTCGTCACATAAAAAAGTTTGGGGATTAAAAGGGGTCGTGACGTCACCTTATAGATTGTTTCAAATGCCAATGATTCCGTTTTGTAGATCCTACAAAAGGTAATATGTGTACCAATTTTCATTAATTTATCTTTAGAAATAGATAATATAATTTTAAAAAATAAATCCCTGTATCTTTAAAAATACGCGTTTTTAGACAAAAGTATAATATTTAAAATTAGTTAAATAATTACATCCCGAATGTTAGGTATTTATTTTTGAATAACCTTGTATTTCCAACACTTTAATTCTATGACAAAAAGGTCTCAGTTTAATTTCACATAGTTTACAGTGACTTGAAAAAGATTCGTGAAAAAAAACAATTAAACTGCTTCTCCCCAAATTACTCCTTACAATTCACCTCGATGTTGATTTTTTTTCAAAGTGCACATTTAGATTTAGTTTTTGAAATACCAATTTAAGGGGTACCAATTACGGGGAGCCGTACTAGATACACTACGTCCATTAATTATGGAGTATATAAAAATGCAAGTCAATTTCAACCACAGGTAATTCTCTTAATTGTAAACCCATCGCAACTAATGTCTTAAATAGTTTTCTTGTACAGGGTGTGTGAGGCAAAAAGTTTAAATATATGTAAATTTCATAAATTTTAAATTGGCAGCAAATGCCAGCTGAAGAAAACTTTATTTTTATAGTGCCTTAGCTAGAAGCGTATCTATGGTAATTACTGACATAAGTACTTCGCCATGCAGTTTCAGGTACATAGGAAATTATACAAGTTTAGTATAAAGTGCAAGAATTGTCAATTTTCCCTAAATATTCTAAAGCTATTGCAAAAAATAGTATTGTATAGGAATAATATGACACGCCAAGTTAAAAAATGTTTTAGCGACGTTGCCACATTTCTAATTTTTTTTATTATAATAAACGTGCTTTTTGCTACAAGGGATTACTCGCATTTGGTTTATTATAATCGAAGAATTTTAAAACTTAAGATATTGTCATGTTATGTGAATTATTTTATTTTTTCTACGTTCATAAATATGGAATGTTGAAAAATACTAGTCTGTTTAAAACCATTTTCTTGATAGTTAACAAATTCCTCCTTATAGGCAATTAAGTCTAAGGTTTAGAGCGTGATTTAATGTGACACGCCAAATTAAAAAAAAAACAGCGACGTTGCCACATTTTTAGATTCTTCTGTAGACATAACATTTTATTATTTTAGATGAGACATTTTTTTTGCAAACCGTCCCACATATCTGTTTAGTTTTTAATGATACACTTTTTTTTTCTTGAAAATAAAATGAAACATTTTTTGAATTTAAGCATATTTAAAAAAAAAATTGACAATTTTTGTACTATATAATAAATTTTTGTATGTACCTGGAAAACAGCATGATGAAATACATGTTTCAATAATTAGTAATTACTATAGATAGGCCTCTAACTAAAGCACTATAAAGATAAAGTTTTCTGTAGCTGGCATTTGTAACTGGCATGGCAACCAACTTATTTTTTTTTGTTTACCCTGTACATCAAAGACTTTTGAAACATTAGTTACGCTGCTTGGAATTCTGGCATAAACTGCCTAAGGAACTATAAAGATAAAGTTTTCCTTAGCTGACATTTGCTATGCAGCCAACTTAAACTTTATGAAATTTGCATGTACTTAAACTTTTTGTCTCACCCTGTACATGAAAGCCTTTTGAGACATTACTTACGCTGCTCGTAATTTTAGAATAAACTGCCTATCGGCCAAAAGAGAATTTGCAAATATGGAGTTGAACTAGGAATGGACGTTTTATCGATATATTGATACTTATTGATAGGTCAGCGACATATCGTGTTATACTAAGTAAATAAAAAAATATCGATATATCGACAAGTGCCGATAGGTGAGCAGTAATGCCGAGAGTTATCCGATATATCGGATAGGTGATGTGCCATCGCCTGTCGATAGGTAAATTCTAATATCGTCCATCCCTAAGTGGAACCACGTCGTCGAAATTCGACAACTACAGTTTTAAAATTCCACCTGAAAATTATACAGCGTGTCTGAAAAGTCTTAATATGGACTCATATCTAGTAAAGATAAAAATATTAAAATTTCTAAGTTGCATGTGTGCTTTTTTATGTTTAAACTTTTTTCATCCCTTCTGGGCGAGTCGAGAGGGGGCTGAACAGGGGCGGAAACCTCACATCACTTAACAGGGATTTGCGATAAGTGGGGCAGAGTTAGAAGGAAAAACTTCGGATCAGCCGATGATTAAATTTTTGTTATTATAATAATAGTTATCGATATACTGATAAGTACCGATAGGCATCCAGAATAGCGATAGGTATCGATAACATCAATAGTTTTTAAATTATTAAATAAAATGGGTTACGTATTTTTGAAGGCGGATAATTTTTTTGCTCGCTGATTTATTTGCAACGAAGTTACCCCCCTCGGAATTTCTCCCCAAACCGCCCGCAACTATCGATAGGTAACAATAACTATCGATAACTAAAATGTATCGGTAGGTGAGTTGCTATAGCTTATCGATAAGTAAAATGTATTAACGCCCATCCCTAATCGAGGGAGGAACTAAGAACCCTGGATTGGGATAAGTTGCTAGCCTTCATAAGAAGGACGGGATGATTTGAAACAAGGGTCAAAGGTGATCCAAAATGAGAGGGGATTGCGACAAGGGCCTCTTGAGCCTATCCGACGGACTGCGGTGTTCTCAAACTTACTATTACTACCTCTTATCATTCTAAAATTGGTAAGAGAGTGACCTTCGGTTTGCGCAGAAATATTTGTCTTTTAGAGATCTCCAAAATAAGGTAAAATTTGATATAAAGTTCAACCCCCATTCTCCACCACTAGAAGGGGTGAAAAAAAGGTTAAAGAAAAAAAAAAGATGATTTAGTGGTACACATGCACCTTCCAAATTTTAATATTTTTATCTTACCTAATATTCGAGATATTAGCTACTAAGACTAAGACTTCTCGGCAAGATGGTGTGAATATTTATATATCACTCTTATATTTATTCAACTTTTAAATCTCTAAATAGATAGACACAAACTAAAATTCTTATGATAATAATAACTAACCTAACATGATAAAACAAAAATTCCAAGACTAATAAAATAGAAACAATAATCAAACCTATGACACTTCTGTTAATCCTCTCTAAACAGAATTATTTTACATCGCGTTAATGACATACCCACCTTAGGCAAAATCAATAAAAACGATTGAACTCAGGCTCAAAAACGAATGAATACCGTCGGACTTCGCCTTTCGTCGAGTCTTTGAGTAATTGGGCTTAAATGTGCGGTAGGCACATTGCACTGGGTTATTCCTGATTTACATTTGAGATACGTTAAAGACAAATGTATATTCAGGTTTTTTTGTGGGCAGTAGTAGTAACATTTGTATTAAAATAACAATAAAAGTTTAGTTTATAAAAAAAACACAGTTTTTATGAGCCTTTTTAAACAAATAATATGAAAAATTCTCACCTGACGTACGGGATATTCTTTCACATACACGGGAACACGGCAGCGCCTTTGATAAATTTTTTAATATTTGTTTTTCTATGTGTAAAATTATAATATGAGTATAAACTAAGTGGTAGTTACACGCCTGTAGATAAAGAGCTTTATCTTAAAGAAAATATCTATATTAGTCAAGTTGGAGCTGCTGGTGAAACCGGAGTACAAAAAATCACTTTGTGTTTTAAATATATAGATTATCCTTTTTTTTTAGGTTGTCGTGGAGTCGCAAACATCAGCACTCGAATACGGAGACATAGTTGTAGAAGAAGGCTCTCCTGTAAACCAAGATTTGCATTTTGATTCGCAACTGATGCACCTGTACGTGATGACAGAGAAAAAGGTATGTCAGTGAAATATTAATTATCTTAGTTTGCTTATTTCTTTACTTGTGAGTATTTTTTCCATATGTGTGACTAAATGTTTATAGTGAATATGAAAGTCTGCTTCTGGCAGAAACATATTCAAGTTAATAAGTATATAGTGGATAAACCATAGATATCCGGACCATAAAAATATTATCAAATATTAAACACAGTTGAGTATATAACTGAGAATTCGTATCTACATATGCGTATTTTAAAGTAACACCTTTTTACGAGTGTTTTTGTATACGTAAAGTGAATATTTCTTTACAAATTAGATTTGTAATATAGCATCAAAACAAAGATATTACATTCCGTCTAGCAAAATGTTGTATTTCAATTTGCATATCCAATGAGTTGTATTTCATATTTTTGAAATCAAATAGTTAGTTAAAAATCATATTACAGACGAGATTACAAGTTATACTAGCACCCTAGTTTTATTACACCCAGAGGTAAGTTGATATCGAAGCTGATATATTTCCTTTTTTATTTAATATTCTACCGGTAAAATTAATAAATATTTGAAAACGAGGCAAATGTAGCTATGGTCTGTATATCTTTCAAATAATGTTGTTATTAGAATGTGATTAATCTCGTCAATAGCGGTAACAATGTCTTTCCGAGGAAGAATGTCAACAACTTGTCTTTTTCTGGAATTATTTTCAAAATTAAATTTAATATAAGGATTTTTGCCGTTCGTGGTGCCGAGATTTTAATTCCTAGTTTTTATGCCATATATATATATATATATATATATATATATATATATATATATATATATATATACGAGAAATAAAACTCTACTTTTTAAAGCAAAAATTACAGTTCTAGTTTTCAAAATGGCGCCATTTTATAATATTTTTTTTTAATAGTAAAGGGGTCGTTTTTATGCGTAGTCTAATCCCGAAGTTTCAAAACATTTTATTAATCCATTTTAAAATGGCGATGAATTAAATGAAGGTTAGTTTTACGTAAGGTGGATATAATAAACATTTTCGTTTTAATTCGGTTCCAGAGAAAAAAGTCGATAGGTGTAAGTTGTGGCGACCGTGCTGGCCACTGGAGGAGTCGCCGACCTACTCATCTTCTTGGATGTACTTTATTTACAATATTTTCTGACATTTCGAAAAAAAATGTCTTGGAAGGTAATGTTCATTTTAAATTCACGCGGATTTGTGGCAACAACTTCAGTAATAAGTGATCTGATTGTATTTTGCAGCATCTGAAGGTAAGCAGGGCCGTTCAATGTTCTTTCCAAAAATATGGAACCTATAATATGGTCTCCTAAAATGCCTGTCCAAACGTTAGTCCTCTGGGGGCATTGTTTGTGACACTCGCGGAAACGGTGGGATTGACATCGCTCCAATACTCCAATTTTGAGTATTGACGTTGAAACGCCACATATTTAAGTCGCAGGCTTCGAAGGATGTTAAGGGGTTTGTAAGTATTTCAGCTATGGCCTGGATTTGCACATTCTCCGGTAATTTCGGCCTACCGGATCTCGGAACTCTAACTCTAGCGTTCTAAATGTGGAGAGAAGTTTTTGGTAATACCTGCAGCAAATGGACGTTCGGGAAAAGGTTTATTGAATAGGACATTTGCATTGTAATTTGTGTTAACTTCGCCACGAATTGCGTCTACTTCTTCTTGTAGAGTACGAGACATATTTGTATTTTATTTCTTTTACAGTGTAACAACGTTTGAGAATGAAATGTCAGATCAATGGGACAATCATAATAAACCAGTCAACAATCAAATTCATGCACTGATTTTTTGTTGAAAAATTAGACTTTCCGTGGTCATGATCATATTGCCAACTTGGAAACATACAAAAATTACGAATTCCGTGTGTTCCAAGAAAAAATGTAAATCAGTGAGTTGTAGAGAAATGATTGAACATAAAGCTCTCTCCCCAAAAGTTCCACTGAACAAATCTACTGTGTTAATGATTGGAGAAAACATCGGCCTACATCTGTCAAAAACTGTTATGTAATGTTTCGTATTTTGCTGCAGTTAGAGAACGAAATAAATGTACCTAACGCTCTGAATTATATCATTATTGCCGCATCTAATGTGAAGATTGAAAACAAATCACATGACGATTTCCCTGAATGTTGCACTATGCATTTCGACTATATGCGGCTCATCAACATAAGCTGAATCTTTCACGGACAAATTCAAAAACTTGTCGCTTACTTAACTTCTCATAAGCAAGAACTATTATGTTAAACAGGTTTTAACAGCAATTTAATTTTGAAAAAGCAATTAGCTATCACAAAATTCCCATGTCAAGCAGAAAACCTATAATTGATAAAAATGTTTCCGCTTAACACATGTATTCATGAGGCCTTCTGAATAATTAACTTAGGGATAATTTATTGTTGATGACTATCTGTCGCCAATAAAATATTCTCTGGTCTGATTGTGAGGATCTATTAAATCTAATTTGCTTCTGACACATATTTGGATTATTCGATGTATTCACCGACAATATAATTTGTCATGGCTTTTCGAATAGCATTAGGGATTATTTTGTTGGATGCTACTGAATAGATTCTACATTCAAAGCTGTTATAATGTTTTATCAATCTAGATGATTTATAATGTGCTTTACAAAGGACTAGACAACAGACGTACAGTGACATTCATGGTGTGTTATTTTGTCTAAATTACTATACAACATAATCGATATGCTTAAACTTATTTTTTTCCCGATTTTTAACAGAGCAAAACGTTACCTCACCCTTTAGTCCAGATATTTTTTTCCTGAAAGAGCACCTATAATTTTTAGTGAGCAAGTATAGAATGAAAATGAAATATTTTAACAAGAAAAAGTACAGGTAAATTAAGGCAAAAAAGTCTTGTACTACAGAGGGAGAGCAATCACTCATAGCAATTATACTGAATGAATTAGAATGATACCGCATTTTGTGTTTTTTTAACTTCGAATTGCTCTAGCTCGGCAACAGTGTGTCGGGGAAATACGCTTCTATGGAGTCGGTCGTAAAGGATAAATGGGCGCTTCTATTGGTAAAAACGCGATTTTGTTTGGGCTTATAATAAGCCGACAGTTACGTCCGATAAGGGCACTCTCTTAGAAACCCCGATGATTAAAAATGCAGGTCAGTGGTTAATTTTTCGAGATTTGGCGTTTTTTGCGTATTTCTCGTCCAAAAATCTTGGACAAGTTTGTTGACTGGCAATATCGGAGCACGGGATGTCACTTCAAAAAAATATAAAAGGGGTAACTTTGAAGGCATTTTGTGGAGTCGAAACCCTGACTACTTTGCCAAGGAAAAAAGTGGGTGCGATGGGAAATATAAAGAAGATTTAAAAGCAATATAGGATGCCTATACCTCAAATGACGAGAAAACGGTGGAAATGCAGAAAAACTAAAAAAAACTGTTTTCGTCTTTTCATTTTCCCATATTTTTTTTTGAGAAGAGTAACGAGGGGCGGAAATTGTTTATGGGATCCCAAATTTCCCTCGCGCAATTCAAAAACCACATCGCTAAAATTACTCTCCGGTTTATGCAGGTCGAGCGATTTAGAAATAAAATTGCAATTTTCTGTCCCTATATTTCGCTATGGTTTTACGTTTGGCCCTGTTGTATATAAATGGTTGATCCTAGGTAAATTAAGTAAATACACAAAGAAAGGTCTATTTTTTTCTCTAGAGAGTGTTGTAAAAATCAGCTCGATCAGTGTTAAAGGTGAATTTTGAGAATTTTTTAAATTTTAGGGTGCACGAATTCTGTTTGCCCTTCTCTGAACCTTCGTGAAGTTGTATCGGTACCTCCTGGGAAAAAATTATTAAACATATCAAAAATTCTATCTTTTTTCTGCAAGATATAGATTTATTTTTTTTTATCCGAAGTCGAAAAATTGGATACAATCTAGTTTCGAGTAAAAATGCATTACATTTCCATTTGCCGTTGAATTTACCACTTACTTACTACTCAAGTTGACCTGGCTCTGCCAGCTATGTAGCTTTGGCCGGCATGTCACAACATCAGTTTGACAGGGTCGCGATGTTTTTAACCCGAAATGTCTTCTACATTTGCAAATATCTGTTGATCTATCTATCTTAAATGCTTTGAGGAGTGGTGAAAATGGATATACATCCCGAAAAGTATAGAAATATCAGGAATCCTTTCAAAATAAGGTTATAAGCAAGTTCTATATATACGAAATGAAGGTCGTTATAATACAAAATAATAAATACATAAAGGTATATACATTTATGTTTTAGTTATTAAGGGATTTCTCCCTTTTAGGTAACAGTAAGCAATGTTTATGACTTTCATATGTTTAGTAACGGATAGTAAAGTAGTTTTGAAATAACTGCTTTCTTCTTCTCGAAATAACTACTTCCAGGGGATTCAACATCGGCTTTAATTTAATGTTTTACATTAAGTACTGGGTATATTAATTTTTAAAAGGTTTAAATATCGATTTTGGGGTTTCGATGATAGGTAGAATATCTGATGTTTTCAATAAAAATATTTGAGTCGTCAAAGCTAATTTTGAGTCCTACATTTAAACGGTGTTTGAAACGGGTTTATTTAGGAGTTTGCGTCCTCTATAATATTTTAGGTATACATGTTTTTACATTTAGAATTGACAGCTGTCAAACTGTCAAAAATGTCAACATAATATAGGTTTGAAGCCTTATTTTCAACTCAAGTTATTAATTCAGACTCCAGCGGTGATTGTTTCCATCCTGCCCAAAAGGGCGGGATCTATATATATATATATATATATATATATATATATATATATATATATATATATATATATATATATCTTGTTTCATCGGGCATGAATCTAAACTGCTGCTCATAATAAGTAGATAGAAGTGAAAAATTTCGAAAATCAAAAAAGGTATAAGCATGCACCTAACAGCATTTAATAGGAAAATAAATTCTTTGTGAATAAAGTAGTGGCATACATTTTTCCAAATTGGTAGGTGCATTTTTATACAGGGTGTGTGAGAAAAGCATGATTTTTTCCTCCAATATTCATGATTCCGAGGTTTCTACAAAAATGTTTCGAATTTTTTTTTAAATATATTTTTCGATAAATTAACTTAGTTTTACATATATTTTTTCTCTTTTGAATTATCCCGATTTTTCCAAAAAAATCATTATGCATTCGAGGCAATAATTTTTATTATATAGTATATACTCTATGAATTATTCTTTCAAAATTATTTGGTTTTTTTTTGTTTATCCAAAGCCCTCATTTTTTGCAGTGGCGTGCATAAAGTTGAAATGTACGCGTTTTCTCAACAGCCGTGCTCTGCAAATATCATAGCTGTTTTTTGATATAGTGAAGGAGATGGATGCTAGTGCTCTTTTTAACAGAATAAGTAAATTATCTTCTCCAAACTATTTGCAACTTTTTCAAAAAGTTCATCATAGACGTAGACATCTTTATTTTTGAGTATTTGTTAATTTTTTTATATACAGGGTATTCTGTTTAAGAGAGAACTCTTTAGTAAAGTAATTTATATTTGAAAGCTTGAAATATGAAAAAAAATCACGTAAACAGAGAACCAAAACGCTTCGTTTTCGAGATACAGGGTGGTTAAATGTTAATATATTTTTTTCTTTTTTTTTTATCTACCATGTACATTTCTGGAGATGTGTAAAATAAATTCGGTACACGTTATACTATGACTGATGATACAGTGACTAAATATGTTTTTGAAAAATCTACAGGGTGTTACCTTTTTTCCGGAATGCGACCCTTTTAATCCCCTCGGATTTTACTACGACGGTCATTTTTACAACAAAGTGAAATTCCTCATTCTCAATTTTTTGGTATCTTAGATTTATGTAATGTTTTGCACCGTTTCAAAAGTTATTTAACAAAATGTGTATTTTTCTCGTTTCCCGCGCGCTTGCATTATGACTAAAGTTCGGATTATGTGCAAAATGCATAGAAATTCACGTTTAGCATATTTGTAATATTTGCCTGTCATTTGTTAGATATGATCTTATATATTTGAATACCCCAGTAAAAAATATACGACAGTTGACTAAAACCCTCCGTAAAACCTATCCTAAACATTTTATTGTACTAGTTAGACAAAATTCTGAAGCCTTAGATTTGCCTTCTCGTAATAACGTCGTTCACTATATAAAATATTGTATCTTTATATCAGTCACGTTTAGCCGTTCACCTATTCACGTCATTATTTACCCTGAGAAGTGAATTATTGAATTTTGCATTTTAAAATGTCTGACATTACTGTAGATAAAACCGCATCCGGGATTAATATTAGAAGGTGATTTTGTTTTTTATAAAGCATGTTGAAAAGCGGTAAGTGTTTTAAATTGAGTTTTTCAAAATCAATAGCTTTGTTTGAAAATTTAAAACGATATATAGATTCAGCCACAGATAGCATTGAAAGTCTTGTTGCCAAAAGACTGAATAAAAAAAATTGAATGACGTTTTAAATAAAAACGAAGGGTACAATACACTAGTTAAAGTTCGAATTTATTGTCTCGTACTTTTTGTGATAATGAGATGTCCCCCTGACATAATATCCATAATAACATCAGTCGATGTAGAATGCAGTTTTGCTGCTTATAAAACAGTATTAAGCGATAAGAGACAATCTTTTTTAGTTGATAATTTAGCAAGACATTTAATAGTTAAGTTTCCTTCAAAAAAATAGTTTTGTATAATATTTTTTTAATTAATAAATATGTAAATTTTTTTGGAATTAATATTTTTATTTTTTTGTCATTTATTGGTACACACATACGGTATGTACGGGGCAAGTATCTATATATTAACCCATATGGTTCTGATGTTATTTAACAAGATATCAAAAGGTGGCAAAGAGGAGTGTTTAACATTTTTATATATATTAATTTTTTAATACTGTTTTCAAAAAGAACAACTAACTATCGGAAGTTGCGATAGGGGGTTCTTCCCTGCATATTTTTATATAATGTTTTGTGCATATATTCTGCATATCTAGTACATATATTTACAAACACCCTATAGAGTTTTCGAAAAAACTTATTTAGGTACATTATTGGCAAATTATTTATGTTTCAAACGTGAGATATTTAATAGTTCCATGTCGCAACAGACTTTAAAAAATGCGAGGATTCCCAAAAATAAATAAAACATAGGGCCTTCTATTTAAAAAACACTGTGTAATGTCAAAGCTCATTTGTTCTCAGTTCAATTGTTTTTTTTAAGGCATTTTCCAATTCTGCAGGATAAGTTTCATCTAATTCATATTTCAAGATTTTATAGGCAAGATTATAGCTGAAAAAAGCCCTGTTCAGTCGTCATTGAATGGCCATGTACATAAATACAAATTTGCAATAAATTTCGAAATGAACCCTACAACTTTCATACTTAACATTTTTTTATTTATTATAAAATTAAACCAATATTGGGGGAGGTGAAGAATGACACAAAACAAGGTAAAATCAAAAGATCATTTGAAAGGTTGGAAATGAAGGAAATTTTAAATGCTCAAAACCGTTTCGGCAATTAATACGTAAGTTTATATAAAAATTAATTGATCCTAATGTTTTGGCGTTTGACGTAACATGAAAATTAATTTGAAGTAATAAATAGGCAAATCAAATTGTTTTAATATAATGGTTGCGCTTAACGAGCCCCTATTTACAACAGTCGCGTTTAAACATTTAAAGGAATAACTCTTGATCATCCTCAGGAAAAAAATAATTGTTTAATGCGTAAAGAAGCTGAGTAAAAACAACATGTTGAAATAAAAAACAATTGGTTGAAAACACTCTATAATCAAACAGCAATAAAAAGATTAAAAATCGCTTAAAATAATTTTTTGATAATTAGGCGCAGATTATTTCAGATAGAAAAAAACAATAAAATATCTCATGCTGAAAGAAAGAAAATTTGCTGCTAAAAACTGCAACTTAATATCTTAATTCATATTGAAGACATTGAAACTTGAATTGTATCTAAAAATAATACTGAGTTCATCGGACTAATAATATAATTTATCGACTCATTTTTTCTGACTCCCCTAGTTCGTTTAAGAGGCAGGTTCTAGCCTGTTGTAAAATTAGCGGCTTTTGTGAGTGACTTGCGGTTTTTAGTTATTTGTGTACGCCTATATTTTTCAAATAAATAATTAAATAACCTTATTGCTTCATGCCAATACATTTATGTTCAAACCACCCTCTGATCTAATCTTAAAAGCGGCCAATCTACAAACATAAACCGCACTGACAAAATACAAAACAGTATAAAGAAATTAAATTATAGATGCCATTGAGTGCTCTGACAGGCCTCGTAAACACTTTCTGAGAGTTTTAAAGGCTCAGTAGGAATTATTTATTAACTTCAAACATAAAGCGGCGTTTAAAACTCGCCTCGTGTGGCTAAAACTTCAAAATAACGTGTCTATTGTCTAACGCCTGGTCCCCATCACGAAGAAATAATCGACATTTTCGGCTGGTATTTTACTCGTATTTATACATATTTAAATCTAATGGCTTTTTTCGCCCCTTTGCAGCATGAATTAGTTTTGTTTATCAGAATAGCATAGAACAGACGTTTCCAAACTTTTTGAGACGCGGAGCACCTTTCAGAAAACAATATTCTGCGGAGCACCAAGTATATGTTTTATACCTAAATCTGCAAGTGAATATTTTAAGGAAGAATTGCAAATAATACATACTTTTGTATATATGAAATCCGTTTATCCCTAACTATCGATGTTCTCAGCTACCTATCGATATTATCGGATACATATTGCATACCTCTCAGCACTTATTGGTATTTTTTTATTTACCTATTGTTATTCGATATGTCACTGACCTATCGATGACTATCGATATATCGATAACACGCCCATCCTTAAAAGAGATTCTGAAATACTTGTTGATACAGATTGTTTAGGAACACATTTTTTCAGATAAATTCCAGCTAACATAGCTTGTTTCAAATTAAATAACAAATAGTCGCCAATGAAATTACAACATTTAAATTAAGTACAATTTCAGTACATAAAGGCTTATTCGCAACCCTAATCACGGTACAAAATTGATTTAAAGTTACTTGAAAATACAAACCTACTGCCAAATAGTGATTTTGCTACCACACGTATTTCAGGTACGGTATTAGAAGGTTTCGAAGTTTTCTTTAAAAAAAAAACCAGAATTTAGCCAACGGCTCATTTTGCTAATTAATGTGAACGTGCGCAATTCATAGACCTGTAAATGCATATAATTACTACTTTAAATAAATACGCTATTAACTATTAATATTTATATCGAAATTAAACAATATTTGTATCTGATTGTAATTACTTGCCAATAACTATTTTGGTCTTCGAGTTAACAAAGTCTGCCGTAACACTGCTGTTGCTGATAAAAACAATAATACGCAGAATACGCTGCATACTTTATCCGGTTAATGTCTGGGGAACAGATAAGGTGAAGCTTCAAATTTACCCGAAGGTTTAACTAGAATCTCGACGTATCGACGCGGCACTGATCGGTCTTCCTATTGGTTAAAGCACGCGTAGTATAAACATGTTTCGCTGACTTTTCGGTATAGGCCTCGCTGGGTCAGCGATAAGATTCTGCGCTTGCAATAGGGAAGTTGCATAAAAAAAATTTTATTGTTGAGTTTGATAGTGAGTGGAAAATAGACACGTATTTTTTCTTTTTGTCATACGTCAAAAATTAACGGAGATATAACGCTTTGAAAAGTACTCATATTGTCATACCGTACATACGTTATGATGTCATATATATATATATATATATATATATATATATATATATATATATATATATATATATATATATATATATATATATATATATAAAACCTGGCGAGACATTCGTAACAATTGAACCAGAAAAAAAATAAAAAAACGTATAGATTTTTTCTATTTTCGGCAAGTTGCAATAAAGAAAAATGAATTTTATTTTTTATGCAAGTTCCTGTATACGCGTTTGAATCCCGGTTTAAGTGAAGCCTTTTTTTTAATGAAACTTGTAATTTGGTATGTGGATGTGTTTTAAAAATTGGATTGCGTTTTGGTTAGGTTTTGGTGGTCTTTTTTTTGAGGTGATATAAAAAAGTGAATATTATTGTTATTGTGTAGAATAAAAATAAAAGAAAAAAATGCGGATAATTTATTTTCCTAAAACTAGATTAGATTAGGACTGGTTAGGTTTGCTATAAAGATAGCGCGTTGTAGCGCGTCAAAAAAAATTCCAAGGCTATTAAAACAAGGATTTTTTTAATAAAAACCTATACTGTTAGGAGAATCTATGCCTTTAGATTAGCATCAGGTTCGTCGATAAAACCATCATTGAAGCTATATTTCTCAACAAAACTAAAACACGAGTTTTATTACATAAGCGCCTTGACTACAAGAGTATTATCGACGTATTTCGGAGGTTCTGCTTATAAACTCCACAGACTCTAGTATTGCATCCGCGGCCAAATATTTTTCAAGTCTTGTCTTTTTCATTATTGAATGAATATACCATGAATGATAGTACTAGATTTAAAATTACTATTGACTTGGCAGGGAAAAGCATGGTCTAAGGGCCATCACTTTAAACACACGTATGTTCATACTGGAACGCAATTTATAAAATGTAAACATCTGACCAGAGTAAAATAGTAATAGATTTGGAGAAAAGGTAATACAGTAATAGATCTCTTAAGAGAGTAATAGATCTATTTACAGTTGTAACCACACTGGTCTTGACGTGTTGTTCGTTGCGTCGCACAGTGTAGCGTGCCATGGACACAATTAAAAATAAACGAAATTTTGAACTATACAATTCTAACATTTTTTTTACATATTTAGATAAGATATTGGTCACTGTATTACGTAAGTATAGTATCAAATCGCAGTAGGCCATGCTTTTGTTTATCGGCGCTTAGCAACTTTGACCTGTCAAGACTCGTCAAAATTTAAGGTTATAAAAGCAATTAATTACGTGTGTGAAATTTATTGTGTATATAATTAAGTATTTTGGTTTTTTCAAAATATTAAAATGGATTCTATTTGTGAGGGTAAGTACTTCATAATGCTGAATAATTTACATTTTGTACGAAGTTTAATTAAGAATTTATAATGGTTTAAAGTTTCCAGTTAAAATTTTTTGTAAATTTCGACATTTTGGAATTTGACTAGAGTTTTAAAAAAATCACTTATGATCACCTTCAATATTTTTTTATCAATTGTTTATAAACTAATAGTGTTTTCCTAGAAAAAGTTTTAATCACCATGGGTTACCATTAACGGAGTTATGTTTTTTTTTAGACAGAGGTGTTATAATAAAAAATATCGACCTGATAGATGTTTGGCTGAGAAGCCCAAAAGGAAATCGAAAGCAACTTGTATATGAAAAAATACTGGACCTCATTAATGTAGATGAACCTTCCAAACAGTTGCAAGATCAAATTCTTAAATGCAGTAAGTTTTTTGGTTTAAAAATGGCGGTAAAATGGCAGAAAGTAGGTTGCTCCCGTAACCAACTTTTGAAAGGCGAGATGGGTTGGCTAGAACAGGTCATATATGTGCATAATTGCATTAATCAACAAGAACCACTATCTCCGCATAGTGTTCAACTTAAATCTACCAGCAGCCGTAAAGTAGGAAGACCCCGAGTTCCATTTGAGGAAGCATCGTCTAAAACAAAAAGAAGGCGTATGGCAGAGTTAGCCGACAGAACTCCAGAGGAGCTACGATTAGCTGCAGAAGCTATGTCAGAAACTGTCCGTGGTCCAGTAACCAACAGTTTTAGTGCGATTGAAGCTTTAGCGCTTATGATAGACTTAGATATATCTATAAGAAAATATATTCTTCTTAGGTCTGTAATCAATGTAAAAGCCCAGAACTGCCTTCCAAGTTATTTTCAGATCAAAATAGCCAAAAATGCTGTTTTACCTTCCAAAATAATTTTAACTGATATATCTGCAGAAGTAGATCTACAAGAGCTTTTGCAAAAAACCATAGAAAGCATTTTGAAGTTAACTGAGGTAAATAATCAAAAACGGCTAAAACTTATATGCAAGTGGGGCATGGATGGCAGTTCTGGGCATAGCCAATACAAGCAGGAGTTTACTAACATGGAAAGCACGGATGAGTTTTTATTTTTAATAGCAATGGTACCTCTAAGGTTAGTTGATGAGGAAACAGGAAAAGAGATGTGGAGAAATCTTAGGACCTCGTCAACTCTATATTGTAGGCCAATCAAGTTTTTATTTCAAAAAGAAAATTCAAATCTCGTGCTTAGTGCTGAAAAAGATATTAATGAAAAAATTAAAAATTTAAATCCCATCGAAATTGAAACTACAGAAGGTCGAAAATGTGAGATCAGAGCGGATTTGTGGTTAACAATGATGGATGGCAGTGTAACCAATATACTTTCGGAAACAAATTCAAATATGAAATGTATCATTTGCGGAGCCACACCTAAAGATATGAATACTTTAAACATAAGTAGTCGTCCTTCCAACCCGGATAATTACCGCTTTGGTTTGTCCACATTGCATTGCTGGATACGTTTTTTCGGGTGCCTTTTGCATATCGGATATCGGCTTCCAATAAAATCGTGGCAAGTTCGAGGGCCTGAAAATAAATCCATCGTAGAAGGCAACAAAGAACGTATCCAAGCAGAATTTAAAGTCAAAATAGCTCTAACAGTGGATAAGCCAAAGCCAGGGTATGGCTCTTCAAATGATGGAAACACTGCCAGAAAATTTTTCCAGAATCCTCACATAAGCTCAGAAATCACAGGGGTTGATGAGAATTTAATTAAAAAGTTCTCAATTATTTTAGGAGTGTTAGCTAGTGGAGGCATAATTGATCTATATAAGTTTAGATTATTGCTGGAGGACTAGAAATTTGTATATAACGCTATACAAATGGTATAATATGCCCAACACCATCCATAAAGTGCTTGTTCATGGATGTGAGATAATCGAAGCATTTTCTTTACCAATCGGAGAACTTTCTGAAGATGCCCTTGAGGCTAGGCACAAAGAGGTAAGAAAGCATCGATTATCGCATACCCGGAAGTGCTCTAGGATAGCTTCCAATAAAGACTTACTCCACATCCTTCTTCTTACCTCAGACCATTTTATTTCATCAAAAAGAAACATAACCACCAAAAAATGTGTAAGGTCAGATGAAGAAGTGAATAAGTATCTGAAGAAAGACGAAAATGTAAATCATGGTTTAGATTTAGATTTAGAGGAATTCATTAATTTTGATAGTGATAACGAATCTTCAAATTCTGATTAAATTGTTGTTATATTATTTTTGTATATATTTAAATTGTTGTATTATGTTACGGTTGTTAGTTCTTTTATTTTTTGTTAAAACTGTTCTTTATTTTTGTACACATTAGGTACTTATGAGGAAAAGTAAAATTAATTAGCCCTAACACAAACATAGAAGAATTAAATAAATAATTAAGTTACCTAAAAATGTAAGATTGAAATATATTTTTTTCCTCATTGTATACTCACTATTTTTTTACATTCTTAAGAGCTTACCATAAGTAATCAAACACCGTTTACAGGATCGAAATTGGTCGAGTGCTTTTTGAGATATCGAATTTTGTCCTTAACTCATCTAACACGTCACACTGTGCGTCGCGTCGATTGCAATGGATGCAGGTAATGTGAGTGTACATTGGATAGCTTTTAAGATGCGGCCGTCTAAAAACGACAACTTTAGTAGATATTGTGTTTATCTCATTTGAGGTTTTCATATTTAAATTTTTTTCTGAACGGTTCGCGGTGCCCTTGGAAGAGCTTTACTGTGCACCGTTGTGCATAGTTTGGGGAAAATAATCAGTAGCCGCCCCCATTTTGCAGTTTACTAGGGTTTATCTAGTAATATCTAAGTACACCCACAGCTTTTATAGTTTTTATACTTTATATTCTTAATGATAAAATCGATACGATTAAAACAGATAATGTTTCCTTGATGAGGTGCATTAACGATCGCCCATCATCAACGGAAAGTCATTTTTATATTACTCCTTTTTAATAACCAGATAAATCGAGATACCCCCTAATAATTAAAGAGCTAATAAAAACTTATGGTTATTAGTTTTCAATAAGGCCGCGTTGAAAAGCAAGTTACTATAGTGCCTTTGGCGAATTTCAATCGAATTCTCGAACTTTACCTGAACTTTTGGGTTGCGCAAATAGCGTTTAAATTTCTAGATTCACATTTTAAACTACCTCTTTCGGTTTTGGTCTATCTAATTATATATCACTTATTAAACTGCTAATTGATTGATAAATATTTGTCATGAATGTTTTATAATTAAAGAACTAGGACAGATCTGAAATGCCACGAGTCGCAAGTGTCATTAATAAATTATAATATATCGATTTAAAGAAACATTTGTTATTCGATTGCTATTGTGTAAAAGCACCACAATTGTGTTCTTCTGTTCTCAAAAGAAGTCGGTAAAAGCATTAAATATTTATTCGTTTGCTTGATTTTTTTTTGGCTCAAATAATTTTTATTTGGTTTATACAAATGTTTGTTTTAAATCAACTTGATTATTCGAAATTTTTTATATATTTGTTTGGTCCACTGAAGCGTTGATTTAAACAAAGATATAACTTTTTGTTATTCTGTAATAGACGTATTTGCTAAACAAATATTTATTAAGGGTAATCATTTTTTTATTTAAATGTCGGTTATAGAATCGCACTCCTATTCTGCAGCACTACAGAGGTTAAGTTTTCACGTTTAAGCTCGCAGTTTCTTTTATATTGGCGTTCGGTGGAGAGTATTGGTCGACTAGTTTTGCAAAGTTGAGTTATGGAAGTGCAAAAGTTGCTGGATAAATATAATCTCGGGTATTTATCTCATTAATTTAAAGGTAAGACAGGTTTTTATCGACATTATTATGTAACAGATGGTAGTAAATAACTAATACATCAGCTCATTCAGTTATGGTAGAAACGATGACAAAGCCAACCTATTGTCAATCGAAAAAGTTGAAATAAATGAGTTATAAATAACTTTAGGGCCTGAACAGCTGTATTTAAATTATTGTAAGCGTTCTCTCCACTGCCTAAAACATGCATGTAAAAATGACAACACACTGACTTTTACAAACGAGGCAGAGATAAGCAAAAATATTTGCTTTTCTTAAACAAACCGTTATTTAGGAAATATTGATGATTATTTTATGCATATATGTTTTTGTTTAGATATAAATATTTTTATAATTTGTTTTGAGCAAACAACAAATTGATACAATTGTTTTTATTTATATTACAGTACATTCATTTAAATGAACGATTGAATGAATAAGTTCAGACACATTTGTTGGCACTTTTTAAACAAAAATTTGTTTTGCTTATAAAAAACAAATTTTTGTTTTGGTAAAATCCTTTCTTTTGTTTAAATCAAATTATTTGTTTTTTTTAGTGTGTCTGAAATCTTTTTTGATAATAGCTAGATTTTTTCTTTTGTAATAATTAAGTTGATTAATTTCGCTCATGACATTTTTGCCATGCCTTTTTTTTTTCTTGACAGCTCGTGATTTTGTTAAAAAATGTCATTCACGAAATTGCCTAGCAACAACCTTTCATAACAATAGATACATTTCGCCGGCAAAATTTTCTCTCTTGTAGTATTATGTAAGAGAATACCACTTTTATTTTCAATATGCGTGGTAAAAAGTAAAGTAGTAAAAACTAACAATTCCTTAAACAAAATTATTTTTAAAATTTTTAGGATTGACGAATTACTTTTCATAGATGGTTTTTTTATCTAATTTTGAGATTTTAGATATTTGAAAATTACCCTCCTATTACAAAATTTAATATCAAACTTTTAATGTCAAAATTATATCGTCTGTTAAATTAAGAATATATTTTCTGACTTTTGAATCACGAGAGACACAAGACGAGAAGAGAGTGGGTCTCTCTCGAGCGAGAGAAGGGCATTCTCGGCGAGAATGGGGGACACATTTCTCTCGTGTCACGAGACGAGAGATACAAATAAAGTTGTTTATCGATTTAAGGAAAAATAACTGCAGCGGCAGGTGGGATTCGTTCCGAGTTGCCAGATTATGTTTTCTGAAATAACGATCAATACTTAAATAATTTTTAATTGGGACTTTTTTTTACACAAACAAATGTTAGCTATGTAATTAATACTGATTAATTATCAATGGATAGCAAAATTAATTAAACATGTAGTATGTTGCTCAATTGCACCAAAAATAAGCTCAATATTTACTAAAACGGTGTTTGCGCAATTAGTGTTCAAATTTCTGGATTCACTTTTTTAAACTACTGCTTTCGGCTTTGGCCTATCTAATTATTTATCATTTATTAAACTGCTAATTAGTTGATAAATATTTGTCATGAATGTTTTAGGATTAAAGAATTAGGACAGAATTCAAAAAACACGAGCCTCAAGGGTGATTAATAAATTATATTTCCATTTTAAGGGAAATTTTTTTATCCAATTGCTATGTGTAAAGTGAAAAAACACAGCAATAAGGTATTATTTCCCTTCAACTCTGAAACTGTGTTATATTATTTAAGTCCGAATTATACTTTACTGTGTCAGACCCTATATTATAAAAAAAACTCAAGAAGTTACCGAAGTATTCGAAAGTTCTGTAAAAGTCTTACAGGCATATTAAAAATTAATTATAAGTAGCATGTCTAGGACAAATCCACGTTTCAAAGATGTTTAATTTTAATTTTGAATCTTTATCATTGCTACTTAACCAATAATATGACTGATCTCTTCAAATTTTTAATATATTTATTAATATATTGTACAGGCAACTTATTAGTGCTGCAGCAAATGACGAAAAAGACAATATAGGTTGACCAAGGTGTGCATCTGACTTTTTTAGATATAGAAATAGCCGATGACTCAATACCTAGTTCTCTGTTGTGGAGCGAACTTTAAGAACTAGAAACGGATAAGTCCTTGTTCGTGTTAATTAAGGAACTGTACAGAAAAAATACTAAAATTGGAAAAATACTTTCCAATCCCATTAAAACAACAAGGGTTTAAGACCGGAATGTAGTCACCTCTGCTGTTCAATGCTTACACTGAAGTTGCCTTAAAGGATTGGAAAAAAAGAGGCCAAGGAATGGGAATACCACTTTTATTAATAATAAACATTTTTCAAGTTTGCAGATGATCAGGTAGTGTTGGCGCAGTTCATGCTTACAAGACTGTATGATGAGTATGCACAGTGAGGCTTGCAAGTAAGTCTAAAGAAAGCTGAGTGTCTGGTAATAAATTTAAAGGCAATGAAAATGTAGCGGTTAGGCAGGATAATAACTAGGGGTGGTAATCACAAAAAAGAAGGTCTTGGGAAAGAAGAGATAAAGACCAGAGTTCAGAAGAGCAAAGAAGTGTTGGGATATCAAGTCTTGAGAGAAGAACTAACAACGAAATAAGACAAATTGGTTATTTTCAAGTATCCCATTTGTAGTTGGTTTAGCCGTGATCTTGGGTTGGTGTATAAATCGATTGACTATGTCTATGAAAATAGTACGTATTGGCTAGTAGTTCTCAGTCTGCATGCTGTATGGATAAAAATTCTCATATAGTTGTGCTATCTGATACTGGTGTCCCCTAAGTAGTTTGGCAGATATTTTCTTGGTTCATTACAATATGTTCTTTGACCTATTTCATCTATTCTTTCTACAGGATTCGCTTACGAGAATAATTGGTTAAGCCATCTATTTGCTCCTCATAAGATTTTTGATATCAATTAGCGCCCTCCTCCATCTTCCCTTGGCAATGCTGACTTCCGTTTTTTCTCTCCTAGTTTGCTATAGTCGTATGTCCTATCAACTATTAGATGTTTGCTGTTAGCCATGTTATACCCGTTAAGCAGACAGAGTCCGTTGTTTCATTATTGTGCAGTAACGCTAGTTTGCCGATATTATCCGCCTCCAAGCGTACGCAGAGGTTTTAGAGCTTCCACCCTCCTGCTGCTTGGTCTTCAGTTTCTTCTTTTATATTTATAAAATCTTTACGGTAAATTAATGTAACGAACAAGCTATAATACTTGATTAGTTTTTATTTATCTGACAGGAAACAGTATGTTGAAATAAAACCAAAGTCACATTCAGAAGTACCTCAAGGGTCAAAATTTAGGATCGCTTTTATTTATAATTGCTGTTAATGGCATTTGTCGAGTTATTAAAACTCAAGGGCCTTGTTATTTCCTGATGATTTCAAATTGTTTTTGGAGTTTTTAAATATGTGTGTGAATGTTTGCAAGAAGTGAAAATAAATGCGTATCAATGACTTTCTCGATAAAAAAGAATATTGTGAATATTGAATCTACCTAACAATAATGGCAATGTTTTGAGACACTTGGATAATCAAGAAAATATGGGCGTGTTGCTAAATAATGCTCCAAATGTAACTGACCACATGATGGTAAAGATAAATCATGCGCATCATACAATGGATTTCATGATAAGATGTACCAGGCACTATAATGTTGATGTTTGTCTGATATTGTTTTATAGCCGTGTACTGCCCAAATTTCAATATGGTAGCGTGATACGGTCACCTTAATGTGAAATTTAGATCAAATCTATTAAAAGAGTGCAAGAGTTATAACCACCAACAGTTGCTGTCACTTTTCAATAGATTATCATCAGAAAACAGAAGAATACAAATATGTCTGATGTACCTTCATAAACTATTAACGAATCATGTTAATAATGCTGATGTAGTATCTAAGTTGCCATTTCTGTTGGAAATACAAGAAATATAAATAATTTCTACGTGACTTTTCCAAGAACAAACTTTTATGAGAACTCAACAGTGTATCTATCGGATGTGTAACTTATTTAATAGATATGCAAGTGACGATTTAAACATTAAAACTCAGGGAACTTATAGAATATAACTGTTTGACACTTAGGCTCAGACTTAATTTAATTACGTGTATTAAGTGGTATTTTATTATTTTGCATCTCTAGTGGGCTGTAATATGCTGCTGATAATGTAATAAATAAATACTCGCCTGTCCACTTGCTTTTAGTTTTCACCTTCATGTAATACTTTAGAAAACCTTTTTTTTCGCAAAATAAATGAAGTTTTTTATAATTCAGGTACTATAATTAATGGCACCACTTAAGAGTGTAATTGAAATATAAAATTTAGGGATTTCTAGCAGAGACCCTCTCATATAAAAAAAATTAAAAAAAAATATAACGACATTTTTTTTGTCATGAAAATATTGACCTGTCGCTGCATTGCTAGAATTATTTTAACAGCATTTTAACTGTAAAAAATTACATTAAGGATAGAACATTTAACCAGATTAAACTTTATAGCTTGGAAACTATTCTTAAGGACAAGGAAATATTCAGAACATATTTGTATATTTCCTATACCTAAATCCAAATGTTTTCAAGGAAATGGCATTAAAAAATTATCATGTTGAGCCAATTAGACCCCGGTAATGGCCAGCTGATTAAACTTAGAACTAAATGGGTTGCAATTACATGTCTTAACTTCCTGAAATCTATTATACGTCTTCAACTTTCGGTCAATATTCGACATCTCTGGTTTGAACGGAAGTGTCGAATTTTGACATATCTAGCTAGCCCGCTAAAACGGTCTACTGATCTCAACAAAAATGTGTTTGACGTCATAATTTTTAGACTCATGACGTAACACACAAATCCATGTTATCAAAGGGTAGAACAATTTTTCCAAATTATAAATTGTTTTCGTAGGATTGTTGTGTCCCTGAGATCTTTTGATTAATACGTCGACATCTGTATTATAATAAAGAAAATATAATTTTGATTAAAAGGTGTATTCTTGTACATGAGACGAAGCTTGACCGGTTCTGTAGCATAATAAAATATTCTCTACTTGTTCTGTGACAATCTGAAAACTCGCTAATGTTTTTTATAATTAAGCAAGTGACTTGAACCGAGTTACAATTTTTATTGAGGACGTGCCGGGCTGTTAGCGGTTTTTCCGAGCAGGGAAAATAAAATTTTCTTCGTTTGCATTCCGCAGCGGTACGGTTCAGCCGGAAAATGGCCCGGTTACACTTGGCTCTGATATGACGCGTAACAGCATTACAATTAATATGAGGTTATATAAGCTCTCATTGTAGGGTTCGTTTAAAAGTTAAATACGAATTTAGAGAGATTTAATAGTTAAGCAAAATACGGTTTTCCTTTTGTTTTTTTGCAGTGTTCCTACTGACACCCAATTAACATTCGTCCGGGAACTTGTTCGTGTCAATGATTTGGGTGTGATATGATATCTTGGTAATATTTAAAGCAGATTATTTTATGTATATCTAGATACACATACGTTATTGGCCATAAGTGGATCGACATGGAATCATTTTATTTTTTTTTCAATACTTGGATTATATTGGATTTAGAAATAAATGAACAAGTCATGTTTAATTAAAATACTTTTCATAGCTTAACAAAATCAACAATAAATTCTTAGTTGGACATAGTACGAAAGCTTTAAGTCAATTATGAAATCATGGTTCTTGGATTTAGACCGTGTCAAAATGGAATTGCTTTCCGACGTTGTGCCTGCGATTGCACGAGGCATCCTCAGGGACAGAGGTCAGGTATTTATACCCGATCTGTGCCCACCGACGTCACGTCACTTTACCACCATATCAATAAAATAAAAAACATATAATTTCAAAGTGTAAAAATCTTTACTGGTTAAAAAGTCCAATCAATCAATACTATTTTTGATATTGTTTATTTCTGACAAGTGTGTCAATATTTGGTTTTATTTTTGTAGTTCAAACTTCCTTTCAGAAGTGCGTCTGTAACTCTCGACCTTGTTTTAGACTTCACATTCTTCATACGAGAAAATAGCTGCTCGCACACATATGTGCTCCCAAACAGAGACATCATTTTCTGGGCATGTTTTCGGATTTCAGGAAACAAGTTTTGATCGAAATATTTTGAATAAAAATCAAGAAGACCCATGTGCAAACTTGTCTTTCAGTTCCGCATTACACTGCAAATCGATAAGCTCCATCTGACAATTTTCTGGCATGTCTTCACCGGATACACTGAATGGTCGGGCGAAGTAATTTTCAATATCTTTGAAGTCAGAAAACCTTGATTGGAACTCTTGTTTGAGTAAATATAGTGCTACGACATATTTAAGCACATCTGTACATTCGCAACTCTTCGGTTTAGGGAAGTGCGTAAACTCTTTTTTTATCAGCTGATTTTTCCATTAATCCAATTTAAACTCAAATGCCTTCGCAGTGTCAGGTTGTTGATGAAATTTTCTTTTCCTTGTAGTTTGGGGTTCAAGTCATTGAGGTGCAGCCTGATGTCTTTCCTTCTTGAGTTCAAAAACGCGTTTTAGCATTTTTTCTTTGCTCAGCCAACGAACGTCAGGAAAATATGTCACATCACTATACTCGGCATTCATTTCGTGTAAAAAATTTGGGAATTCTCTGTGGTTGAGGCCGCCTTCTTTTTTAACCAAAAAATGAAAAGTAAGATAAAATAAAGAAGAAGAACATAAGATAAAAAAATAAAATAAAATAAATAAATTCATATTATCGCTTCTAGACAACCCGACCAAGACCAAGACGCAAAATCTTCACCCATTGAACTGAAATATGATTTTTTTCCTAATTTATTATATAACCTCTGAAGCCACATGAATTTACATTTAATTTATGAATAAATCCTATTCATGAAATCGGTGAATAAGTATCGTTCTATACTATTTTAAACAATTTGTAATCTCTTTTGATATTCACTTAACGTTGTTATACTTATTTTAAACAGTCCTTAGCCTAACAAGAATTTTAAAATTTCATAAAACAGGAGACACTAATAGGCATGCAAATTTAATGGAAACTCTGCGTGGACTTTTCACATTAAACATTCATGTGTTTTTTCAGGTCCCCGCAATAAAGCGAATTCTCTTAAGAACAAATTAAAAAATTTGCTAGTAATGTTATTTTAAATTCAATAAAGTCATTCAGAAAATACTGCATAGTCATATATAGAATGTTATAAATTCGATGTTCACGGAAAAAAATGGGGTTACTGTTAAATTACGCGATTGTAAATTTAATTCTAATTAATATGCAGCCGAGAAATTGATATACAGTGTGAACATCTAACATGAATTAACTCCTTTATTGTCACTAGATTTTTCTAAAAATCGCTCGGAGACGTGAATTATTATTTTTCCTTGCGGGTTTGATGAACTAAAGTACGTGTATACAGAGTGAGCCAAAAATAGTTATCATTGTCAACTTTTTTTTATTGGAAACCCCGTAGTTTTTGTTATATTCTGAAAAAGCGCCCAAAGTTGTGTCGAGTTTCGCTTTTCCATCTTTAATCGTTACTTATATAGAGCGAATAAAATATTTGCTAAAAAAACATTTTTAATAAAATGTATTATACTTAATTCAAAAGGTAGCAGCAACCTAGTCATAAATAATATCCATTTCTCACATTCTGAATAACCTCTGGTGTAATAAGTCCACAGTCATGTCTTATTAGTTCTTTTAATACTAGTATTTTCGGGTTTTGCCTTAATAACTTTGCTTTTCAAATAATCCTACAGAAAAAATTCAAGTGGAGTAAGATGCCAATTTATCTGTTTGGGAATATTTAGTATAGCTTCATCAGAAAATAACATGTTTTTTTGAGTTTGCGACATTTCTATCAATTAAATCCATCATTTCCTTACATAACTGAGGTTTCCTATCTGAATCATCTTCTGCCAATTCCTGTACAGGCTGTATTTTGTAAGGGTGCTACCTGTATTTTTAAGGGTGCTTATTACAGAGGTCTAACATATACCATTTTCTACTGCCAGCTGACTTCTGGCAATGAAGTGATTCTTTTTAAAATTACATTTGATTTTGCATCATCGTCCAATGCAGATTGCCTCCTAGTAGATGTAAATCTTACATGTCTATTTTCTCGAAACATTTTCTAAATTTTACTTATCGTACTTTGACTTATTGGGGGCAAGTCTGGATGTTTTTCCCTAAATAATCTAGTCACTTCCCGTTGAGTTCTATATTTATCTCCGTATCTGGCGATGACCAATATTTCAATACGATGATTTATGATGCATTTTAAGACTGATTTTGTACATAATTTGGATTCCATTAATGTCAATATTACTAAAGTCAATGATTAAAAACAGGTACTAATTTCGACAATCAAAGTTTTTGAATAGCAAACCTTTTACTGCTTTTGTATAAGGTACGATTAAAGATGAAAAAGTTAAGCTTGTCCCCAATATACATTTTCGTTGTATAATGGTGGCGTTCTATAACAATATGACAAGAAAATACGGAGTTTCCATAAAAAAGGAAGTTGACCATGATAACTATTTTTTGCCTCACTCTGTATACACGTACTTTAGTTCATAAAATTACGTTACCCGTCCAAGCGATTTTTAGGAAAATCTACCAAAATGACAATACAAAATCATTTCCAAGTTAGATGTTCACACTATTCCTAAAGTATTCACAAACAACGAAAATTCTCACATCTTGTTTTTTTTCTGATTTTATTTGAACATCGTTAATAACCTTTTCTTAAGTAAGTACCTATTTGTTTATATTACATTTTTGTTCGTTCGTATTTTGACTTAGAAGACGTAAAAAAACTTCAGTAATACCAAAGTCTCAAAGTCATTAAATGCATACAAATGTGGAAATAACTTCAATAACGGAACATGGACATACACTTTATTTAAGATCTCCTTTAAAAACCGTTAAGTACTTCCTAATACATCTTTTATAGGCACGGTAATTCATATTATGTTATGCATTGACTCGTTCGTATATATAAAAAAGTTATGGCTTAAACCATAAAAAGTTCACGTATATCTCAAGGAATTTACAACCACAGTTCGACGTTTTCCAAAGATCACTGTTTGAAAATGGTTAATCACTTACTATACACTGAACTATTAAGATATTCTTCTTGAAGTTGTAACATTTTCAGGTTTAAATTTCCTTTAATTACACAGTTAATAGACTTATTAAATATATAGGATCCCTCTTAGATAATTCCCGCGTTCTAATTGGCAAGTATTGATGTATAAAATGATATTTGTTGTTCAAATTTCTTTGTTTCCTAATGGGCTAGTAAATTTGCTCTAATGTTACTAGGGTTATCTGTGTGTTATCTTGACGTTTTAGGGTCTCTAGGTGTCAAAAAACATGTTTTCTCAATTTTGTCGGTCTATCTGTCTATTCTCGGTATAAAAAAACTACGTACCCGATTAAATCCAAATTTTAATGATATATTAAAGGTCATATGGGGATAACCTGGTAACATTTTGGTAAAAATCTAATATGACGGTCTCCTGAAATGTTAAAAACATTATTGCTAAGAAACTACTTATACAATTTACCTCAAATTTTGCACAAACATCAGGTATTGCGAAGGCATAAACATTTTTGTACGAATCCAAGATGGCGAAACAAAATGGCGGCTCTATAAAATATTTAAAAAATCAGGCTGAGAACACTACTTATTAGATTGATTTTAAGATGGCGGAACATATAAAACAAATAAAATTTTTGTAATCGAAAAAGAATCACCATGACAGGTGTTTACAGATCTTCATGTTACAGATCTTCATGTTTTAGTGCCCCTTAGATGCCAAAAAAATGTTTTCTCAATTCTGTCTGTTCGTTCGCGGAATACCTAAAAAACTATTTACCCGATTGACTTCAAATTTTAGTAGAAAATTGAGGATGACCTAGTAAGCGGAGCAAAACGGCGGCCTAATGAAATATTTATAAAATCAGCATGAAAAACTGAGATTGATTTCAAAATTTGTGCAATAATTAATGGTGGTAGAGAGATGTACGAACGAAATGGTACGAACTCAAGAACAAAATTAAGGCCAAATAAAATCAACGTGAAAAAAATTTCTTATACAGTTGACTTCAAACCGCAAAAATTAGATGCGATACAGTGATAGGCTGGTAAAATTTTGGTACGAATCCGACATGACGGAATACAATGGAGGTCTAATGAATATTAAAAAAAAAACAGATGTTTTAAATTATGCCCAAAAATCAAGTATCGTACATAGGGAGAAACTAATAACGAGGGAAGTAAATAGGTATCTTGCGTTGGTAACAGCGTTTTGTATATATATACATGTTTAGGTAATGTTTTGAAGTATTCTGTTACAATTATGTCCTAAATATATTTTTATGACTGAGACTCAGCTTAGTCACATTATCAAGTATATTTTGGCTATAGATTTTCAACTTGGTGGTAACTTAAAATATTATTTTGTTGAACCCAAGACAAGAACTAAATTAATTTTGTAAAACAATATCGTTTAGTGAATTTTACATAATTGTTTTCAGAATTTTAGATTTGCAATAACATGTGCCCAACGTAAGCCACGTGAGTATCGCGCTTGTGTATTGGGTCATTGTAACACGCAACTAGGAAAACAAATCTTTAGAATCGACCTAACATATCACAATAGGCAGGGTCAGGACTACCATAAGTGCAAACAGCGCAATTGGACACGGCGGCATCCACAGGGAGGCGGCAATTTGTCACTGTTTTAACATAACACATACAAGCGTTGTGCTTAAAAATTCTTCTATCCATACGAATTGAATACAATATCCCACGAGAAATTCGGTCTAACAGTCTTAATGTTCCATTTCCACCAAACGAATAAAACAGAAACTTATGTCAACACGCAGTTCTTGTGAGCACTTTGAGAAATACTTCTACAGGCAGAAATTTCTTCCAAGAATCAGCCATGTAAAATTTAGAATATAAGTATTCCAAGTGGAGTGAAGAAGGGATTCCAAGACCAACAAGAATGTAACTTTAAAGTAGAATTCAGGAATATATATGCGTGCTGTCGACGGACGGCCCTTACTCAGGCTGAATTTTGTTAAAATCTTTAAGGGATTGTTTATTAAGAAAACCATGCATAGAAAATTTCAAAAGTAGCAGCAATGAAGGAGAGGGTCCTGATAATATTTATTTCCAAAAAACTGTACTTCGAAACTTTGAAGATGGATACAAGGTCATATTTAAAGCTCAGTAAGAAGACCTCATAATCAAGATGAAAGTGGAAAATTAAAGGGCTTTGTGTGGCTCTGGTAATCAAAGTCCAATTCATAAGAAAACAACCTATTAAGGAATTAAATGAATTCCCTTGAAAAAGTTCGATAAATGTTCGGTCTGGGGCGTTTTATTTAAAATATTATGGATATATCAGTCATGTGTTATTGTAGAAGGGTAACAAGAACTAACAATCAACAATGGTTAATTCAAAAAAGTTGGCCTTTTCCTGATGGGCTTATATGCAAATAAACTTGTTTTTTGTATATAAGTAATGTTTCTTTGGGAATGTTTGCGCTTGTGAATTGTCATTCCTAATCTAGGATTCTCACGAGATACGTGACGAAATTAGATAAAAATGTTCCAAACAAAAATTATTTGATTCGATCTACATTTTCATATGCTTATATTTTAATATATACAGGACATCTCAAAAAAGTAAGGCAAGTTAAATAAAACAAATTTTGTTTGGAGGATTTTTTCCAATTTAAAAAATAACCGAGATATTTCCATCTAAAGATTATATTATAATAAAGTACAAAGTACAGATAATAAAACAAAAATGTTTGGCCTCAATGAATTGAAATCTGGTGAACACGCTAACCAAATCATGATTGTCTTCTTGTGTTGCGTCCTACTTCAAGAAACGGTGAAGTCTTGAATTATCATCCATGCAAATCAATTCGGGTTCCAGACCAAATGTTTATCACCAAGATCTCTTCTTGGTTTTCGATGCTCTCTTTCCAAAGGTACGTGTTTTGCCGATCTGCTTGATTTAATTGATTAGGCATTTTTATATTGACTTCTGTTGTCATAATACCTCTGACTTTGGCAAAAATAGCGAATTAATTTTTACTGTAAAATAACTTTCAAACCAGCTGAATTACAGTAATAAACAAAAAGAAATGGATCAAAGCTCAAAGATGAGGCTATAATATAAGTATCTTACGAGTATCCTAAATTAAGAGTGGCAGTCCACAACTAAGATCAGACCGTCCCAAAAAAAATATCACTTTATATATTAACCCTGTGCCTAGTCCAAAACCGGCTATAGGCTTTTCTATATATTAAAACATATTTAACTTTAAAACTGACCTATATTTTCTTTGGATCACTCCGATTGTCGGTCAGTGTATTTAATTTTTGAGAATTTTCGAGACGATGTAGTGTTTACCGCTCTTGACGAAATATCGAGCATACCAAAAATTCACCATAAAGATAATTTTGAATTTTGAATCCACTGCACCACCATAGACATAATAATAGGGAGAGCCAACATCTCGTGCTGTTTCATTCATAAAATCGTGTATGTTTTGGCGCAATGATTAAAATAAATAAAAATCTACTGCAGTAAGTGTGACAAAGAATAAAATATCTCTCTCCCTTGTCAGCCAACACAAAAGAAGACAACGCTGTAAAGTTATCACGACATATGTCAATGACCATGAACGTAATATTTATTTCTTAACCCATTTGTATAACAATGGTTTAACAGCCAATCAAAATTAAAATCTATTATCACAGCGGGCATATTTAATAACATACCTAATTTTTTTTACATTATGCCATAAAAACGTACGCCTAAGATCGTCTGTCTTTGTTTACTTTTGCTATGACTGCAAAACAAAGAATATTTAGGTATTTTAAAATAATTATTTTTAAGTAATGGATACTTTTTATATCAACTAGGTTTAAAGAGGTATAGATATACCTGTGTTCTTTGAATCTAAGTACACTGGTTTTGCCTCGGAACTTGTTATTATGTAGGTTAGAGAAAAACAACTACTCCGCTGGCTAATACCACGACCGGCATTGAATTACATTGTGACTCCTGGCTTTCGTTGGGAGCATTAAATGGTAGTATGTTTTCATTCCACGTAAACCAACGTCATAACAGAAAATGATCCTTGTTTGGAACATGTTCTGCATCACTGCAGATACAATGATCCATTTTCGTCAAACGACGATCGCGATTTCGCTCTTATTAGAGCTCGTCAGGCCGCCATAGACTAGCGAGCCCCGTGTAGGGCAAAGGCACAAAATGGAATCACAAAAACAACTACTCCGCTGGCTAATACCCGACCGGCATTGAAAATATATATATATATATATATATATATATATATATATATATATATTTATATGTATATATATATATATATATATATATATATATATATATATATATGTATATACAGTATTTTAATTGAAAATTAAAATACTGTAATAATATTCGAAAAGGTACATTGACAACACCTTTTCGAATCAACCAAATCGATCATACGACCAATAGATCAAACAAGTAATAATTTTGTATTATTGCGTTCAAATCAAAACAATTTACCGTCTCCCTGTTATTATGTCTATGCGGACAACCTTGATGGATAGTTATATAACCTATTTAACCTACGAAAGCTTAAATATATAAATATGGCTTTAATAATATAGAGTTTCTATGTATTGTTACCCGACCATCTCCAATTAAAAATTAAAATTCCCAGTGGGCTGTCGTTTCCGCAAACAAATATAGACTTGAATAAAATATATAGCAACAACCCTTCTCGTGTAATTTCCTTTAGCCGCGTTCATGTTGTGGCAGTTAGAAACTGTGGCTTAGAACGAAAAAAGCTGATCCGACCCACGACTTAATAGCCGGCAAACATGCTACTCGGAGAATCGACACATTACAAATGCCGTACACCATTAATTGCTCTAATCCAATTATTTCGTTGCGAAATTGGCACTGACTTCACTACTTTATTTTTCTCTCACTAACATAACTTGGGCACTGGCAATTTGTCGTCGAAGAAAAGAAACTTTATGTTCAGCTAAAGTAAGACTAAGGCGCCGCACATTGGTTCATATAGAGATCCTAGCTGTATTAAAAGCTCAAAAAAAACTTTAATATTTTCTTGCTTAAAATGAAAATATTAGTAATTTAAGCATGACATCGCCTCAAGATATTTTACCTACTTTTTTTTTTAATTAACTGAAATTGATTTACACAGTTTTATACAACTTTTAACCCTAAACATATCTAGGCCAGTGTCCATGATGACCCCTAAAAAATGTTTGTACTAAGTTTAGTTCAGATCCGTAAACCTATTCTCAAAGCTTTACTTTTTTACAAAATATGTCTCTAAAAATATCAATTATCTACGCCGATGCCTCAAATAATCTTATTGTTTATAGCATATTAGATAACAAGTGTTGATAGTGGTAGTTTTCAAACTAGGAGGTATTTAACAGGCGTTAGCCGCGTGCGGGAAACGATAACTTTGACGCGAGTAATGTACACTATTTTTCCTACTGCCACTCAAAATTTTCCGTAGAATTATTACAATACAATATTATAAACTGACCGGCATTAAAATCGGGCACCAAAAAATATTGACAAAATTTAATGGTCAACAACTTTTTTATTTTTGGTTCGGCTTCATTGATTTTTTAGCACAATACAGGTAAAATATCGTACTTTTTGCAACTTCTTTCATCGAATAAAAACTGTCTTCCAAAGGGTGCTTATACCAGGAGAATCCAAAACTTTTTTTCGGTTTAACTTTTGAACACCCTATGGAATTATTTGGCAGTGCAAAACATTTGCAAAGTTATTCTACACCAAGATGCATCTTTTTTGAACATTGCGTTTTTTTGGGTAACCCAAAAGCTCAGTTTTTGACAAAGATACGAGGTTTTAAAGAAAATATTAAACATTTTCAAAAATGACTTTTTATTATAATTCGGCATAACAAATGTAACCAACAAAATGCATTAACAATTAAAGTTTAAACGTAAAAATGTATTAATTATTAATATCGTGTGTTTCCGCGAGCTTGTATAACAGCCTTCATTCTTCCAAAGCAAGTATTCTTCTCTCTAGTCTATCCAAGATATGCTCAATCGGATTAAAGTCCGGGCTGTCCGGCCAACCCATCCGCTCTATATTTTCATCGTCCAAATATTCCTGTACTATTCGTGCTACATGGGGTCTGGCGTTATCATGCATGAAGATAAAGTGTTCTTCTATCAAGCCTCTGTGGGTACAACATACTCTTCCAAAATCTCGTGCACGTATCTTTCGGCATTAAGAGTATCCATTCGAATTAAGTATAGCTGGGTGCGTGTCTCTGTTAAAATGCCACCCCACACCATGACCTTAAAAACTCACCCTCGCAAATGTGCCTTGGGCTTTCTCCCGTTCGACCCCAAACACGCTCTCCACCATCAATTTTTCCATTCATTCTCGGTCCAGTGACGATATTCCCTATCGCCTTCTTCACGCCGTTCTTTCGCTGATATTAACATTCCTTACATACTGCAATTCACTACGGAATCGTACAGCGGTAGATTTTATGATTGACCGATCATTACGATATGTGGTGCTTCTGGGCCGAGTTGATCCTGGACGCCTGGCATAAGAACCTGTTTCCAAAAATCGAAAGAAGACACGTTGCACTATACTTTTCGAACATCCATATCTTCTTGCAACATACGTTTGGTTTCTTCCGTCTTGTAATAAAGCCACAATGGCAGCCACAACTTCTGGACTCAAAAACATTTCTGACAAAATGTATGACAAGACAACCACAACTAATAATGACAATTCTATATTATTGCTTATGTCAATTATTGGCCTGCCATGATTTTCTAGCTGCTCTGATTCAAATTAAATATATATGAATACCAGATTTGATATGTTTGCAAAGTATTCGTTAACATCGTGTATCTCTGACAAAAATAGAGTTATCGAGGTGAACAAAAAAATAAAATGTTCGAAAAAGGTGCGTCTTGGTGCAGAATAAATTTGCAAAACCCCCCCTTTTGCACTGCGATACAATTCTACAGGGTGCTCAAAATATAGACTGAAAAAACTCATTTTTGATTCACCTGGTATATTTGTTGAAAAAAGTTTCAAAAACTAGAATATTACGCCCGTAGTTTGTCAAAAAATCGACAAATTTAAAACGCATTCAACCAATCGGATCCAAGTAAATGCAAGTCACTTCCTATGTATATCGTAAGTGTTTGGATCCGATTAAAAGAAGAAGCTCTTTTTAGATTCTATAAAATCGAATAAAGAGAGAATCATAAAAAAAGATAAAAAATTAAAATTTTACTCTGTTAATAGCTAACCTTATACTTTTCGATCGAATATTTTACTGGGAAGCTACAATAGTTTTTTATATTTTTTAGACGTTATTTTGTTGTAAATTAAATTTTTCCTTTGATCCTTATTTCTATCGTGTCATCTGTCAAATGTTATTTCAGTTCGATCCGCGTGTATATCCCAAAAACGAATGTTGCATCCGCCTCAACTCGGTCCAAGTCACTTGAAAAACAGGAGCAGCTTCGATTTCAACGATATACATGTACAATTACAACGAATTCTTCAAAAAAACCTATGCATAATTATTATTGTTTTATCGGGCTTGAATATAGTATTTTTTTCAATCAAGAAACTAATACTTTTAAATAAATTGAAATTATTAATAAGAAACACAGTTTTTGCAATTTTCACACAAATGTGAGGACATATAATAATAGGTAATGTAGAATTGTTTGTATTAATATTTCAATACTCCAGTTTTTAGATTATAATATAAAATTTTAATGTAACCTACATTTCATATCTGATTAAGGTTTTCTTAGAAACTTTTGATCTATTTTAAATAAGCCTTCTAAAAATTACGTGTATCTCCGTTTTCTGCGAACATCCTGTGTGTAAATACTCCTTTACTTTAAGTTCCTATATAAATATATAAAATTAAAATAATGATGTGTTTACTCTTTGGAATAAATTTCTTTCAATTTACGGTGTAAAATCTTTTTGTCCAGCAGAATCGCTCTCGCAACCAGCGTGCGCCATGTTGATTTGAAAAATTATCGACTTACTCATGCAAAAAAACATTCAGGTGGCTGCCGTAAATTTAAAGGGCTTTAATAGGTCAACTTCGCTAGAAAATAAAGCATCTAGGAGCAGTTGTAAGAAGTAGGACGCTCTATTAATTTGACAAATTACCGAATTGCTCGCCCTAAGAAAGTTCAAGCCGATGATGCACTAGAATGCGCTAACACGGTTTTTCTCCATCGCCGCTTTACGTCTGTGTATTTGCTGTCAGTCTGCGAAAAGTTTTTGCTTGTGTCTTCGAGTTCAGATTTGCTACAATATAGTTGAAACGTTAGAGTATAAAATAGTCCCATGTTGGTGCTAACGTTGTCAGACGTATATTTTATCGGGTGTTGCCATAGAAAACAATAATAAAAAAATTGAAAAATAAATAGATAACTAAAAAATATGGTGTCAAAATATAATATCGCCTATATTTCGTCCAAATTAATTGCATTTCTCAAAAAACTAAAATAGAAAAATAAAAATAAATACTCGTAACCGGAATTTGTATACGCGAAATATGAACGCCGCCTAGCTTAACATAAACAAAGTAGTAAAACTTTGTAACGTTGTGCGTTCCAAGTGAGTCCTTTTTGTATTATAACTAATAAGAATTGTATTTTTAATACTGTTATGGCTCTAACTCACTGGTGTGCAAGAAGCTTTAGTATACTTTTTCCATTGCATAGGTAGGCTGAAATAAAACCACGTTGGAACAGTCTCGTCTCGTCGAAGGCAGACCTCTGTATTATTAACATAAGTGGTTCCACGTGTTCGGTTCTGCTGCTTTATTTCAGGGGGAAACGGCAGACTCAACCGCTCAGTGTGGAAACTAACGACCCCGCTAGAAAGCGAGCAGACGCTGTGAACGTGTGAGGCCTAGTTGTTCCTGCATTCTATCCCGTTCGTCTGCCGCAGTTCTACAAAGAATATTAGCGTAATGGCCGCTATGTGGCCGGAGTGGGAGGGGTAAGGGGATAGCTTGAAAGAAAGGGTCATCTCGTGATATTAGTAGTACTCTCAAGGGGCACCTAGTGGAAGCCAAGATGCATTTCAGAAATTAATAGAGGAAAAGTCGAGAAGTATTTTAAAGATTCAGGTTGTCCGGGAGTTTAGAACTCGCCATCCGGACATCCTACCGATAACGTCTCCAAACTGGAATAAGGTGCAGGGTCGACTTCGAGGGTCGCCGATTTAACCACTCTGAGCCCCGGACGGAGAGCAATCTGGCGACTGCCTAGTAGCAATGCCAATAAGTCCTGTTATGTAACAGGATAAGTCAAGTCAAGTCAACCACGTTGGAACCAACTTCGTACCGCTTCGAACTTCAGTGATAAACTCAGGTCAGACGATATTACTTGTTCTCTCTGTTGTTTTGTGGGAGCAACTAATTATTTAGTCTGAGGTTGAAACTACATTTTTGGCGATGATGGCAATTAAATAAAAGATACTTTTGACAATTAACGGGTTATACAGGGTGTTCCTTAATACCACGTGGATACTAAAGGAGGTGTTTAGTCATTTTATGAATCCATATAAAGTTTGTGTACTACTTTGTTTTGTTTGTTTTTGCCTTTTTCCGTACATTGCTTCGTTATTGAGAAACATTTCTTATGGGAAGTGTTTTTGTGACAAACGTTATTTAAAGTAAGTGCATTGTTTGGAGTATATTACACGATTTTCCGCTATACCTGTTACCACATTTTGGTGGTACCTTCAGAGGGTTACAGTAAAGGGCGACTTTTATTGTCCTTTTTAACCATAAAGCCAATTGTTTAAGGACTGCAATTGTAAAAATACATTTTTAAGAACACTTCTTACTAGATGTATGGGCTGATATAATTAAGGATTATTTGATGGGTTCTTTATTTTTTTTCTGATTTAATTAACTGGTCACTCATATAGCATTTTTGCAACAAGATTTTTCTGTGTTACTCTAAAATGAACTAATTTATTTTGGCTTCAATATATTTAAATGAAGAGTTTCTTAGTAAGTGGATAGGTTGGAACAGATCTCAGTCATGGCCCCCGATGTCACCTGATTTAAATAGTTTAGAATTTTTCCTACTCAAATTTTTAGAGTATACAACATCAGTAAATACTGCAGATAATTTAAGATAATATAATAATCCGTCACTTTATGCAATTATTGTATTACACCTTTCAGTCAAAGTGCTGCATGACGCACCTTGGAAAAAAAAGTTAAAGTGTCTCGCCGAACTTTTCTTGGGACACCATACAGCGTGGTCCAAGAAGTTTGATTGGTATGGGAAACGTTTTTATTTGTAATTTTTCAGAAAATTCTGTTTTTCGTACAAGTTGGTCCACGACTTAGAACTTAATCTCCGTTTATCAAATTTTAGCAGTTGCATCCCGACTAGCAAGCAAATTAGTAAAAAGCATTCCTTGGTGAACAATAAGGTACGTCAAAATACAAGAGTTCTAACCACACACCACAACTTGTTACGTTCTGGACGCGCGTTTCGCTAACCAAGTTAGCATCATCAGCAGATGATATAAACTGCTGATGATGCTAACTTGGTTAGCGAAACGCGCGTCCAGAACGTAACAAGTTGTGGTGTAGTGTGGTTAGAACTCTTGTATTTTGATCTTTCTTCCACCACAGTTTCCAGTGTTAGGACTTAATAAGGTACGCTTTATTTTGAGAGGTACAAATAAATTTTCCATGGAAAAGTTTACTTTTTTAGTTTTTCACAGATACTGGAGTTGGTTGACAAATTATGAGTAACTTGATTACTTTCTTAAATTTCTATTAAAAAAATAACCCTAAATTAAAACATTTGTGCTGAATATCGATCAATGCATTTTTTGGAGAACGAAAGGAAGTCGTTTTTTGAAATGACTTTATTAATAACATCTACGTAAACAAAATCTGTTTAAATTGACTAAGTTGAAATTCTAAATTTAAAATAAGCAATTTTCAGGTGAACTTTCTTCTGTTGACCAGTCAAACATATTTTACATTTAATTATGTTTTTGTAGTAGGCCATGAACATGAGATGAGATTTTAAAACAAGTTTTAGTACAAATATTCTTAGTTCTTCGGCAAAATTATAAGAAATAGTTAAAGGAGAACCCCTAAAATCTACTAGTATTCAAAAATTCTATATTTAGTAACACTCGGAGAAATTAAGCCGAAATTTAAGAAAATACTAAAATTACTCATTTGTGAACCAAATTCAGTATCTGAATAAAAGTAAAAAATAAATAAACAATTTTTTTCATATAAACTTTACTTGAATCTTGCAAAATAAGGGTACTTTACTCTTCATCAAGGAAGGCTTTTCGTAATATGTTGTTGGTCGGGGCGCGTATTACTTGTACCCGCGTTTTAGATTGCCAATGTTTACTACAACTAAGCCTAGTACTTAAAACCGCCATACTCTGAATCGCAGTAAACAATGCCAATGCTTTACAGGCATCAGTCAGAGACAATATTTGCTTGAAACAGCATCTAAATGAAATTTTGAGAGAGAAGACTGAATTGACGAGTTAAAGTGCCACGCCAATATTTAATGTTTACATTATACGCTTCTTGTTTTTTTTGTCTAATTGGAAAGCACTTTGATAATAACGTGCCAGAAAATCCTGGCATTAGTAAAAAAAATAATAATTACTTGCCAGTTTTAGGTACCTTATGATTTTTTTTTGGTGATATATCTAAACTTACCAACATGACAAAATTATTGCATATCATTTATTGTTTCCATAAGAGCCCATGCAAATTTAGGTTGCTTTAATATCGGGCTTCTTTTTTAATGGAAAAGTTTAGGAAGTGATTAAAATATACAATGTTGATATTTCAGGTAGAACTTGCTGTGATCTTTCCGGCAATTTAAAGAGTGCTCCAAATTTTCATATACTATATTGTTTGGCATGAAAATTGCACTCCTTCGCTTTATGAAAAAAATGCATTGTTTATTTTACCGATTGAATCAAAATTGTTGGATTTCCACAAACATTTTGAGCACTCTATACATTGCGTGGATGATGACAGCAAATTTTACTTTAGATTCACTGTTACTTTACCTATTGATATATACACATGAAATACAAAATTACATGTCTTTGTCAGATCTTAAAAAAAATACAAATAATAGTATGGACTTCATACATCATTAGGAATTATTTATTAATTGTTACCCTGCGATTTGGCAATCTGCACATTAAATTCCGTTTCTCTGGTTTCTCTGACTTCGTTTGGCTCCTCAAGTAAGCCAGATCGTTTCTACTTCCCTCGTAAAAGAAAAGTATTGTAATGAAAAAAATCACCTTCCCCAAGTTGTTACGGATCTTATCATTTTAAGGTCCCTAGATGCCAAAAAGTATGTTTTCTCAATTCCGTTGGCCTGTCTATCTGTTCGCGGCTTAACTAAGATCTACTTACCAGATTGATTTAAAATTTTGGCTAAAAATTAAGTAGAATATGGGGATGATCTGGTAAAAATCGAATATGGCGAAGAAACAAAATGGCGGCTAATAAAATATTTAAAAATCAGCTGTAAATACCAGTTATTAGATTGTTTTCAAATTGTGTGCAACAATAGTGATATAGAGATGAACTTGTAAAATTGTAATACGAATTCAAAAAAAATCACCCTCACAGGCTCTATATATATTGACTTTTTAGCATCCCTAGTTGGGAAAAAACATATTTTCTTAATTCTTTCGGTTTGTCTGCGTCATTTTGCGGTATAGTTAAAATACTACTTGCCCGATCGACTCCCAATTTTGGTAAAAAAAAGGGTCATATGGGGATTATCTTGTAGTAACATGTTAGTAAAAATCCAATATAGCGTAACAAAATGGCGGCCTGGTGAATTGTTTTAAAAATATTACTAAAAAACTAATTAGCCAATTTATTACAGTTTTTGCACAAAAATCAATTGTTACGTAAAAATGAACTGGGAATATTATGATACGAGTCCAAGATGGCGGCCTAATGAAATATATAAAAATCAGCCTGAAAAACTACTTATTGGATTAATTTCAAATTTTGTACAAGTATTAAAAGTGATATAGCGACAAACGAGTAGAACAAAATTGTAGTACTAATTCAAAATGGTGGCTAAATAAAATGTTAAAAAATTCAACGTAAAAAGGTCTTCTTTCAACTGACTTTAAATTTTGTAGAAAAATTAAATATGATATAGGGATAAACTGGTACGAATTCAACATGACGTAACAAAATGGCGGTGTGTGTCAATGTAAAAACTACTTATTCAACACTTCAGTATCAATACACATTATTAGAATGTTTCACAAAGCAAACCCGCTCACTCAAAAGCTTTAAAAGTGTGTTTGCTTACTTGCTTACAACAAATTAAACCAGAAACCACTTATTACCGGGCAAAATTATATTTTCCACAACTTCTATTTTGTCCTGAAAGCTGCAGATCCTACAACTTCACGATAATCACCTCTGTATAACTCCGTAAATAGATATTCCGTATTTTGTGTCCAACTCTATACAAACTTATAACTAGCTTTATTTACAGTTGGTTTCTGCTTTGATGTGAAATGCCCGGACCAATTGCCGGGCGATCTTTCGCTGTGTCAGAACTCATACCAAACTAATTTCGTTATACCTAAGTCAACAGAATTGATTAAAAACGTTATATCTGCACGAAGTGATAAATTAAACAAAATTCAACTGAGTCCGTTGTGTCCATTCGATGTTTTAGGTTTACCCATTTTCGTAAAACATCGAACAATACCTTTCTATAATAAATAAAATTTCCATTACAGTAGCTTTAAGAAACCATTATACCAATAGGACAATTAGTTCATGTGTACGCACAATCTGATCAGTATTTTTTATGAACGCTATGCTTATTTACACAATTGGGACCGTATGATTTACTTATCGTATCCACATTTTACTTAGAAATTCCTTAAATTGCCTTAAAAGGTAAAAAAAAAGGTTTTTCACCATTTTTCGAGTTGGTATTAGAAGATGACTTAATCCAGCTTCTTCAAGTTTGCATTTTGGATGCCGATTTCATAAATAACATTAGTGCAATGCATATATTTCACAAATCAATACATTTTATTTAAAAGTACGTAACAGGTGACTAACCAGAACTTAGTACATACATTTTTGACAGCATCTCCGATTAATTGTAATGCAATGGTAATAGCCCCCAAAGAAATATATTCTTACCTTTACAAAAATTTCAGATTTAACTTTATTAATGTCTTCTTAGTTCTTTAACCAAACATGTATAACCTACATAGTTTGTTTTAAAGATATTCTCAGCAATATCTTCTTTACCTGACTATTTGCAATCAAAAGATATGGACTATAAATATTTTGGTAGAAGAAACTCTACAACAACTATAGTTAATGAGAGGTCAAAGCTCATATTGGGATGCCATTTGGGAAAGAGTAGACAAATTATGGATGATAATTGGGGACACTTCAGAAGCAGCTCCTAAACGTAAAAAGGAACTACCCGTCCATTTCAATATGTTTTTTACATAGGTTAGGGTTGAAAATGAATTTGATACTTCGAAACAAGATCTAAAAATTGGCATTTTTTTCCAATTTTGGATAAAATAATAACTGAGCTTTAAGCCTGTTTCTCAAATAACAAGAATAGATTAAGTGCATTGCAGCCATGACATAAAAACTTTTTAAATTTATCAGACCTTTTACTTATTGCTTATTTCTATAATAATATTTGTTTAGGTTGGGACGAAAAAACCTTAAAAGCTGAATGTATACTTGTAAAAAGATTTAATACCAAAAAAACAGAAATTAAAACAATGAGAGAATTATTAAAACTGATAGAAGAATAGTATCCAGTTTTTGAAAATATCTACATATTAACAAAAATCGTTATGACAATACCCGCATCAACTGCTTCTCCAGAAAGATCATTCTCTTTTCTAAGTAGAGTTAAGATTTATACAAAACTACAATGCTTAATGAAAGACTTTCTGCTGAATCTATTTCAAGTATCGAAAAAGATCGAATTAAAAATATTTATATATATTTTTATATATTTTTTCGATAAAGTTATTGAAAACTAATGTTTTTTTAATTATTAATATCTCTGCTTTTTATCACCTCAATATTAATTACCATATAATGCGTTTTTGATATTAGTTGAATTAAATCGGGTACCAAAGCAGTAATGTAAAAACGAGTTCCCCCCTAAATTTTTCTGGTCCTATCTCCCCCCTCCCCCTAACATAAAACCCTGGCGTCACCGCTGGTAAAACGTTTAGTAAATTATCAGTTTCATTTCAAAAGGATTGTAAATATCTATCGCCAATTAACAAGCGAATATAGAAAAACACACCAAATCGAGTGTCAGGGCTGCCACTACCATAAGTGCAAACCGTGCGACCGCAGAGCGGCATCTACAGGAGGGAGGCAGCAATCTGTCACCGCTCCACGAAAACAAAGCACGTAATGTTTTTATATTGAATAATTTAGCAACCACTGTTTTGACGTCCACAGTCGACAAATACGAATTTGATATCTCACGAAAAACTGTCGGTCTCAGTCTTAATATTTCATTTTCCCCAACGAACAAGACAGACGGAGACAAAAATAAAATGTTTTGACGTATTTCGAAACTCAGTCTAACTAATGGACAGTGGGGTTTTTCAGTTTAATTGCAGTTTTTGTGAGCACTTTCAGAAATACTTCTACAGGCAAACATTTCTTTCAAGAATGAGCTATGTAAAATTTAGCACTTTGTTATAATTTAAAAATTCCAAATGCAGTGAAGAAGGGGCTGCAGGACCGACAAGAATGTAATTTAAGTATAATTTAGGGATATATAAATATATATATATATATATATATATATATATATATATATATATATATATATATATATATATATATATATATATATATATATATATATATATATATATATATATATATATATATATATATATATATATATATATATATATATATATATATATATATATATATATATATATATATATATATATATATATATATATATATATATATATATATATATATATATATATATATATATATATATATATATATATATATATATATATATATATATATATATATATATATATATATATATATATATATATATATATATATATATATATATATATATATATATATATATATATATATATATATATATATATATATATATATATATATATATATATAGAGACAGAACGTAGGATACTTTCTGTCAACGGACGGCTCTTACGTAGAAATTTAGTATAAACTTTAAGGGATTACTCCTTAAGGTGACCATGTCCAGAAAATTTGAAAAGCTGCTATATCAGCAAGGAAGAAGAGGATTCTGACAATTTTTATTTCCGAAATACTGGACTTCAAAATTTGAAGATAGATACCAAAGTCATATTTAAAGTTCAGGAATCATAATCAAGATGAAATTGAGAAATTAAAGGGCTTTGAGTGACTGTGGTATGAAATTCTAGTTTATAAAAAACAGACTATCAAGGACAAGTTCCCAAATTCTGCAACCTTTGGAGAATATTGTCCAGGGTGGCCTTTTTGATGTTATAAATACTTTTGAAAAAGTTCTCGGCCTGGGGCGCTTTATTTAAAATATTATGCCGACGCAATTTCTATAGTTTCGTCTACTAAAATGTCAGGGGGGGGTCCAGACCTCTAGAACAAAGAAAAATCTCAAAGGATATCATCTTATTATGTCTCCTTAATTTTTCGAATATCTCTATATTTGTATTTTAAAACTCACTTTATTAATGAAAATGAAAACAACACTGATTCTGTTGACGTGTACAGCGATACTAAAAATTAGGGTAGTAACACTGATTAGATACTTCAAAAAAGAATTTTACGTATGTATGTATTATATTTCATATTCAATAACTTTTCATTTCAATGACTCTAAAACTATTAAATTTTAACATATATCACATGAAATATGATCTAGTTATGTCTAAGATTTTTGGTAGAATCGAGAAATTCAATAATATACAAATACATTTTGTCAATTTTTTTGACCGAAAAAAAAACGAAAAACCTTTTAAAAGGGCAAAATTTACCTTCTTTCATTCCGTGCACAATTACCACTTACTTATATATTATTATAATAACAATGACTGACTTAATTTTGTAGAGCTCTAAAAGTTTTTTATTGTCATTAAGCGAAGGGAACAAAATTTAGATAACTTTTTTAATGTCTGAAAAGACTGTCACACTTTCCTTCACAGTTGATCAGTAATTTGGTTACACACCCAATTGATACCCAATCAGAATAATTTCGGTGTTTTTGGACAGTTGTTTGGCTGTAGATTCTTTTCGACAGCAAACATATGTTGATAAAGAAAAACATAACAAGACATTATAAAGTCTATTCAATTTATTTTGAAAACGGATGATAATACACTGTGATTTCTTCAGATAACCAATCTAAAATTAAAGTTTGAATCAAAAATTACACAACAAATACCTTTACATAAAATTGAAGATATTATACAGGTAAAATAGTTTTAAATTAAATTAAAGATTTAGCCTCTGGTCCTCCTGGTTTGTCCAGTCATAAAAAAATCCAAAGTTTGTTGAGAAAAACATTGCATTGGTCTTTGTAAAAAAATGGTTTAATAAGAATTTTATGTATCTATGTAGATGTAACATAAGATTAATGCGACGATTTTGTTTAGCCCTTATAGCCCATCATCCATATTGATTGTTCGTTTTAATTCCTGAAAGAGGTAACTTAAATGTTTCGCGCAAATAATTATTAATTATTTTTAAACAAGAAAACGCTCGTTTCGCGAAGTCATTACTGGCTGTAATTCTTAATATTAACTTGCTACCGTTAATAAATGAGTTCTAGTCTTTACAAAATCTAACTATTTCATATCGATTAAATTTAGAAAATATGGACGAAGAATATAAACAATTTAATTTATTTTTCAATCTGTCAAATAAAACATTTTCAGGGTAGTTCTATAATTTATTTTTAACTACATAACCGGGCAAGAAATATAGAACTAATCAGATCAGTTTCAATATTAACGGATATTCCGACTCGGTGGCTTGCCAATTATACTCCTCAATATATGCTACGACATATCCAGACTTGTCCATTTCCTTCTACCGTAAGCATTCTATTCTTTTTACATATTTGTGGCACTCATACAAAAACACTGCTTTTGATTCCGGTAAGATTTGTTATAGCGATAGTATTTTGCTTGTCAACTGGCTCTTATGGAATGCTTTTGTGTTGGTATGATTTTTGGGTGGCTGGGCACTTTTTTTTTTTAGTTTTTGGTGTTAGATCGTGAATTTAGAAAAATAGATAATTCTAATACGGGAAAAATTGGATTTTTCAATAATTTTCATAAAGTACACAATGCTTTTTTGCCCATATCAAGAAATCATTATAACTAAAGATTCTTATTTTACAGAAGACTGTAATATCAGAGAAACATTTAGAATTTTAGAAATAGTGACATAATTTCTAACATTTCTCTAAAGATTAATCTAAACCTTGTCACACTAATCTAATCCTTGTCTTTCCTTCAGTTATTTAATTAAAATGTTGACGAGATAGATTGATCCTAAATGCATTAAGTAATTCAGTTCAGTTACCAATTATCGGTAATGGTAAAACAAAAGCCGATTTGCAAGACGAGGAAAAATAAGACTCAAATAATAATTAATGATACCTATGAGTTATTAAAGGAACAATGAACGGACAGCATAGGGTAATTAACGTCAAATTAAGGTTGTTGGATCCATAGGCCTTCGATTTAAATTTTATTATTATTTTAGAAATTTAAACGGGGAAGAGAAACGGGCAGCTAAATGGAAACTATGACGTTTACAAAAATTTAAATTTTTAGTTTAATTACGCCTAGTACGGTTCCCGACTTTAATTTTCACTTCCCCATATTATTAGAAACTGCTGGGCAGAGCAAATTTTTAGGTAAAATTTAGAGTCAAATATTTTTAAAATGAAAAGACAAATTAAATGAGGCTTTCAGCCATCTCTTGCAAATTTTATGGCATATTATCAGTTTTAAGCGAAAAGCTTACCTAGTTAAAGTTATTTATACAGGGTGTTAAACAAGAGTGCAACATTTTTAATAGTTTATTTGTTCCGAAAATTTACAAAAACGACTTTTAATATTTAATTGCTAGATCAACTTAGTACTTGCAAAGACGGTCTGAAATATTTTCTAAACTTTTTAATATTTTTTGAGATATGAATTTGAGAATGACGTAAAGTTATCTTGCTAGAGAGCTCTGTAGTCTTAATTCTTTTAACAGGGTGTGCAAAAATGTAGCGATCTTAAAGAGTATTTATGTATATTTTACCATTTTAAATTTAAAAGTTTTTATTTAAGTTTAAAAAAATACTACACGTTTTTTATTTTCTTTCTAAATTTGTTATTACTCAAAATGCAGGCCTTTCTTTTAGAGCCACATATACCTTTACATAAGTCATTTACTTTAGCTAATTTAATTTGTAATTCGTCTGTTATCGCCTTAAAAGATTTTTTTAAATGAAATCATAAACTAAATATTAGCAAGACGTTTAAAAAATATTTTTGTTTATACAGGGTGTCCCAAAAAAAAACTTTTTCTAAACTGCCCAAGCTAATTCTTTCCATATTTGGCTAAAGTTTACTTAGCCGATTTTAAAATTATAGGGTTATCTCTGTTTATACCGAGTGCTTTGAATATTATAATCCAATTTAAGACAAAATGCATTAACAATTTCTGTACTTCATAACTGTCAGAATCAAGAATTACTTTTTAAGAAAGAAAATAAGATAATGTATATTTACTGCAAAGGCACAATTTCTATATATTTAAAACACTGTTTTTTTACCAATTTACATCATCGTTTTTTAATGATCGTGTGGTTATCGAGACCTTTCAAGACTAGTTTTTGTATTGTTTTATTGAATATTTTTTGTATAAAACCATTATGTTTTTCTTTGTAGAATATACAGGGGGATTGCGTTAGAAAAGTATTTGATGCAAATCCATTCTAATACATTATGTATACTAAACACAGCTATGTATAAAATATTACAGGTTTTGCAAAAATATACATTATATTAGGTTTTTTTACTTAAAAAGTAGTTATGATTCCTTAAATTATGAAATTCAGAAATAGTTAAAGTAATTTTTTTTTTCAAAAATTCAAGAATAATTTAATAAGAATATTTTTAAAATCGGCTAAGTAAGCTTTAGCCAGATATGAAAAAATTAGGATGTCCTATTTGAAAAAATACAAGTGTCGTTTTTGGGATATTAATTAATTTAAAAAAAATCGAATTTAATAAAAAAAAACATAAACGATTTATGAATGAATTCGACTTAACTAAAGGACCTATATATTGGCATATTTGGCACCAAATGGAAGATTAGCATTCTGAGTCATAATAACAAAGTTAGGGAGAAAATAAAAACCTGTAGGGAAAATCTTTAGTATTCCTACAGACGATAAACAAATTAAGCCTTAAGGGTTCTCTAGCAAATAAACATATTAGGTCAGAGGGTTAATTTAAAGTTACAGCTTAATATGTAAGAAAAAAATACAAACATTCATATCTCAAAAACTATTGAGAATTTTAAAAAACTTCAAACTAGCAATGAGAAAACAAAAATCGTTTTTATTTAATTTTTGGAACAAATAAAAGATTGAAAAAGTGAGTGAGTCTTGTTTAACACCCTGTATAATTAACTTTCTAGGTTAAGTAGGCTTTACGCTTAAAAGCGTTAATATGCAATTGAGTTTACAAGAGATAGCTGAAAACCACATTTTAATCTCTTTTCGTTTAAAAAATATTCAACTTTAATTTTCACCTAAAAATTCGCCTGTAAAAAAATTTACGAAATATTTATGATAACTGGAAAACGCGTTTCAACAGATTAATTCTTTTACGGTAATTAGATATCGGATGTCATGGGCGAAGAACTATGGTATTCTTAAGGGTATAAAACTCGAGATAAAATTATACAAAAAAACATATCTGAAGAATTCGTAAGCCGAGAATAATCAAATTAAAAATTAACGATTTTTGTGCACCAATTTTGCGTAATATTGGAGAAAATTTTTTGTATTGCTTTAAAAATTTATACCGACTTCAACATTGACATTTCTTCCGTCAACAAGTGATATGTATAGTTGAGTAGGGAGGGGAGAAATGAAAAGAGGGGATAATCTGAGCATACCGTTTTGGTTTTTGGGGTTTTCAGGGGCACAAAGTTCAATTTTTCAAATCATCTTACTTTTTGACAATGAGTATTTCTCAGTCTTTATACATATGTATAGGTGATACTTCTTTATAAAACATTAGCTACCGTAATTTAAAAAAAAATACAAGCAGTGCACCTCAATATTTTTTAATGCTTTTTGGACGTCCCACATTTTGACATGTTTAGGCCTGGAAAACTCAGAAGCTGACCTCCAGAATAAACTTTAATAAATAAATGGGACTGAAAAGGTGAAATAACATTGTTATAAAAAAGAACCGCCTTAAAAAAAAGCATTAAAAAGCAAAAAATTATATTTTATTCCGTCGCGAAAATTTGACTTCAACTCGGCGAATGAATAAAAACAGTAAAAAAACATTTACACTTAAGGTGTTAAGCATAAACGTTTTCTTGTGATATATTTATTAATTACTGATTAGTTATTAGTTGGATGCCAACTTCATAAAGTTAAATTTTCAGGAAGGGAATAAACTATTATTTTTTATTAAAATGTTAGTTATGCTGACATTTTCACTATATTGCTAAACAGTGCTTACATTCTGTATAAAAATATTATGAGGCACGGTATTAGCTTATTCTTCTTGAAGATGTTCTTTTTTTGTTAAAATAGTGCAGTAAATCTCAGAAAATTCTAATTAAAAAAAAACTAGATCTGAAAAATAAAATCGAACATAATTAAACTTTATTATCTGTTATGTTAAAAGTTTTACTTTACCTATATGGAAATAGAACCATTGACAGAAAAATGGGACAAAATAATTTCGTCTTTCTTCAATGTATCAGTTATAAATATGAATATACAGGGTATAAATTAATTCTTGTCAAAAAATGAACGTGCATTTTCTACAATTTTATTGAAATTCTACTTAAAAATATTTTTTCTTTCAGGTTTCAAAAGTGAAAGTTCAAGAATGTACGGTCTACAGAAATTGCATGGACTGTCTAGGCGTGAAAGATCCCTACTGCGGATGGTGTTCATTAGAAAACAAGTAAGTACAAAATTTGCTCTTCGTTTTCTTTTATGTAATCATGTCGGTTTTTCTCACCCGAAATAACGAAATATGGCAAAAAGCGTAACTGGCTGTTTTTTATCAGAAATATAACGCATGGCTGGACAATTTCTTACGACACAGGAAATTTATAAAAAGGCTTTCTTTGTTAGGCTTTAGCGGTTCCGGTGAAAGTCGATAAAACAAATTTTTTGTACAGGAAATGTCAACATCAAATTAGAAAAATAAATATCACATCATTTAGATTTAAAATATTATAGTATCTTTACTATATATGTCGCAGATATTTCCGATTGCTCCTTCGACGTATAGGATGTAAACAAGTTTATAAAAGGAATACATTTATATTCCATTCTATGGCACATTGAAATTTTCTCGTCAAATTTCAGTATTCTAAATCTATATGCTGTTGCGAGTTTAATGCGATTTTATCATAGAAATGCTTTTAACATTTTATTACTATAAATTCTACTACGAATACGGCTTCACTATGCTTTGATGTCTGAAACCTGCAACTGAATTTATTTTTTAACAAACTAAACAATTTGCTGTACCTACATAAAAGTCAGTTAAAAGAAAATATTGACATTGCAGATTTTTTTTAATGCACTATTTCTGTTCTTTTTTTATAATGAAAATTATTTGAGCTTTTCATTGCATAACTTTGTCTCATTCTCATTTTTAAACTATTGAAGATCGATCGGATCTTCCACGAGAAATCAAAATTTTATGTCCCATTCGTTACACCAAATTATTTCGAGTTTTTTTAGCAGTATTTAAATTTTTTACTGCTTTAGTGATTTATGATTTTGACAGTGTACAGCGAAATGGATTTGAAAAATATGCACTGCAATGCAATTAAGTGTGCGGAAATATTAAAAATAATTTGGTGTTACGGACGGGACATAAAATTGTGAATTCGCGTGAAATGGCCGCTTTACCCGATACACCTTACTGTTGTGTCAGTCGATACTGGGTGAAATCCACGATAATATTATGTAAAATGTAAAAATAAAACCTTTTTTTTTGCAAATATTTCCACTATATGTATTTAAACTAACGTGATACAGTAGCTCTTCGGACGTTTCATCTCGATGAACAAACCTTAAGGGTACAACAAGGCCTTCAATTGCCGGCGAATGATACTAGTCACAACGCAGATTGTTCAATGTGCTTCCTATTGGTTCGTCGTTTATTTCTGCGGAGTATAAACAAGTTTTGTTCGAAGTTCACGCCGCGCCATAAAGTTAGAATATTTGGCAGGATCAGCAATGTTTTTAATACTGGTGGATTTGAATATGTACTAAGGAATTGCTTATCAGTGGTACGATAGCTCAATTGGTTATAGCAATGGGCTAGAGACCCAGATATGGGGGTTTGATCCTCGCTCGTACGATAACTTTTGCTGTTGATTAAATATTTCTACAAAAACCTCCACTGTTAGGTGGATCTGTCCCGTTAGTGTTAGTCAGGTTCGTCGATAAAACCATCATTAAAGCTTCACACCTTAGAACATCGAAAATCAGATTTGTAACACCCACGCACTCTAAAGTGTTGTGATTGCTCTGATCCTCCGGCAATTGAAGGTCTTGTAAGGGTAAATGTCTATTGGTATACTTAGTTTTAAGCCGTGTCCACGGCACCAGAAGCAAGGTAAGCGCGGGCAGAAGCAGAATCACGAACAATGTGGAGGCATCTTAGCAAAACTGTTATTTGGACTTTTTCAGTAATATAAAAATTTTTGAAATTTTACATATTAGCTGCAAAATTAGTTCTACCTATTCATTCAATAAACATTTTGAATGTGGAGTTTAATTATTTCTAGAAATTCCAGTATATTCAATTTATGACCCTTAGTTTTACTGCATAAAATTTTAAAATTATTAATAAAAATATGACCACTCTCAGTTAAGCGATTTGCGTAATTGGAACAGTTTTTCCTTTGTTGAAGTATTTATAGTGTTTGTCCCCATAGTTTAGCTGGTATATACCTGATTGTTTGAAGTTTGTCGGGATTTATTTTATTATCTTTAAAAAAATATTTATTTTATATGCTATTCTAATATCTATTTGCAGCTACAATTACGTATATAGAATATAACTTTGTATGCATTTGTTTTGTTTTATGGTAGGGTAAATCATACCGATAGCTTTTTTAGGTAACTTTTTTTGTAGGATTTTCTCAAATAGATTTATTGAATATCCATTCTTTATGGCAGCGATTCTTAAAGTTTTGTACTTCGCGCCAACTTTTTTTTAAACAATTGAAACTTCTCTCTCTTTCTCTCTGCAGATCTTTGCGTTTTAGGGTTCCTGGGTCCCGAGAAACATGTTCTCTCATTTCCATCAGTCTGTCATTTTATCTGTCCGCATAGCTCAAAAACTACTTATCCAATTGGCTTCAAAATTTGGTCAAAAATCAAGTGTCATATAGTTGCATTTTGTTAAAAATACAATGTTGCCGAACAAAATAGCGGCCTCAAAAATTGTAAAAAAAATTATTAAGAACCTACACTTACCAAATGGACTTAAATATTTGCTCCCTAATAAAGTGTGATATGGAGATAAACTGGTAAAATTTTTAATTTTAATTTATGGAGTAAGAAAGTCTAATCGCATATCCCATAAAATAAAGGAATGTAATTGGCTTAATATGCGTAACAGGTGTACTCACCATCTTGGTAATTTCGTACATAAACTCTTTACGTCACCAAATACATCAAACATTTTAAATAAAAAATTCATTCCAAGAAGCAATGTCCATAATCGAAATATTCGCTATAAAAATATTTTTACAATGCCTCGTCATAGAACCGCAATGTTTCAAAGAAGTTTCAGTTATAACGCTATTAAACTATACAATTCTATACCAAGCGAGTTAAATTATTTAACATGAACAAATTTAAATTTAAATTTCGTTCTTATTTGCTAAATACGCAATGACTAAAGACTTGTAAATAATAATGTGCGTTGGTTTTTATGGAGGAAAATAATAAAGGATATAATATATTTTTTGTAGAATACGGAAATTATGTTATGAAAAATAAATAAATAATATTAATAAATAAAAAACTTTTGGGAAAAATGTTCAAAAATCTGATAAAAACTAAAAAAAAAATAGGTTTAGACTTTTCATTAAAAAACAGGGTGCCTTTATAACTTTATTTGATGACCGGTTTATAACTTTAACAATATCGGCAGACCTATTTTTTATAATTCTTAATTGGTTTTGTGTTAAACTGGATCTTAATTTCACCCATTCAAATTGTCGTTTACATACACAGGTGTTACAAATTTATCACGCAACCCGCCTCAGTAGCGAATTGTAATACTTGAACCATTAAAGCTTGTTATTTCTACTCCTTAATATTTGAATTTCATAACCTGTTCTATATCGTATTCTATATCTAGTTTCTCTCCGACGGGATTTCCTTGTGATACTATGCCTTTCGCATAAATATACATATATTATGTTTCAAAACATAAACCGAATAAGCGGTACAATTTTCTGTCCATGTTTGATTCAAAATATTTATCCGTTTCTGATTTGACAGTATAATTACTAATGGTTTTCTTCTCGAGTTTTCATTTAGAGCAGAGCGCCACGCCGCTAATGAGTTGCATCACAAAAATTGTAACCTTTATTTGTACATGCAGTGGTGGGTAACCACACAGGCACAGGAGGCACTTGCCTGTGGCCTCAGAATCAGTAGCCTTAGTAATAGAAACCCAACCAAATATATTTTTTGTACATACAAAATTAGATAAATATAAAAATGACGCCGAAAGAACCTATATTCCTTTTTTAAACCCTAAAGACGTGCAAAATCTGTTCAATTTTTGATCTTCAAATGATAAGACCGATCGCATTACTGCGACATGTCACGTAAAATAAAAACATTATTGCTCCCAACGAAATTCATACATGTGATTTCATGTTATGCCTTTGCCCTACAAGAGATTCGCTAGTCGATGGTGGCCTAATCAGCTCTAAAAAGAACCAAATAGGTATTTTCGTTTGGCTAAAATGGATCGTTGCCTCTGCGGCATTGCAGGTCATGTTATGACGTTAGTGTAACGTGACATAAAAAGATATCCACATTATTGCTCCCAACGAAAGTAGGAATCAACAGTGGCGGTCATGGTATTAGCCAGTGGAGTAGTTGTTTGTGTCGCTCCATGTTGACTAGCGGTTCTATCGGTAAAATATAAATATGATATTGATAATAATTATTTTGAACATAAAGTTCTCCACTTTATTGACTGCACTAACTAAGAGAACGTTTCAAATCCATTTGATGTGTATAAATTATTACCAAACGGGATGCAGTCGATATTTCCTACTCTAGACTAATTTAAACATTTTTTTAACTATGCCGACCTGTACTGCTAGCGGCGAGCGATCAATTAATATATTATTATCAGTTAGATTATTAAATTGTAACGACAGAATTTTCAGCTGAAATACCTAATGTTTGCGACCGATACTTTGTAGCATTGACTTTCTCAGGCTTCGGGACTAGTTGGCAAGGCTCACGCATCACTGCACACACCTAATACATAAGCACATAGTCTTACAATTAGCTTTTAATTATTTTAATTTAACTTCAGGAAGAAGTCGCAAACAAAGGCCTTCTTCCAGATTGTGAGTTCGGCTTTAGAAACACGATCACCACTAATCAAACAACTAGACTAACAGCTGACATTATTAATGGTTTTAACAGGAAAAAAAAGCTCTGGCGCTATTTTCCTTGACATAAAAAAAGCCTTCGACAAAACATGTACCAAAACTCATTGGAGCGGGTATCTCAAACTATTTAGTTAAAGCAGTTCACTCTTTTTTACTCAACAGAACATTTGTGGTACATATAGATGGCTTCACCTCTACTCCTAGGCCAATAAAACCGGGAGTCTCACAAGGCTCTCCCCTATTATTTAACGTTTTATTTCTGACATTCTGACCAATAATTACATCAATCTCTACCTTTTTGCAGATGATACCGCTCTAATGTCTACAAACAAAAACTTAAACATATTATCATCCAGGCTTCAAAGGCACAATGATGCCATTCAAATCTGGATGAATCATTGGAAGTTAGATCTTAATCCCTCAAAAACTCAAGCTATTATTTTCACAAAAAATAGTAGAATCCCTACGGCTGAAAAAGTGAAAATACGAGGACAGGAGATTAATTGGTCTAAGCAAATATTTGGGGGCAATATTTGATAGAGGCCTTAGGTGGTCTGCGAATACTGACTATAGTATTAAGAAAGCTAGAGGCGTTCTAGCCCAATTATATTCATTATTGCACCAAAAAAGTAGTCTTAATATTAGAAACAAAATCACACTTTTTAAACTCTATATTAGACCAATTCTAGCCTACGCTTCACTCACGTGGAGTACTCATAAAAACCAGTCAAAAAAACTTCAATCGCTTCAAAATAAAATAATTAGAATCATTCTAAACGCAGACAGATTCGTCAGAAATTCAATTCTCCACAGGGATACAAACCTTGAAAGCTTGGGCGACTTCATTAACAAACTTAATTCAAGCTATTTCATAAGGACAGAACTTGCTCATTACCAAAACTCATGACTTCTCCCAACCACGTAACAAATACAAGCTCCCTAAAGACTGTCTTTTACCTAGAATCATTAAGGGGGGGGGGCTAAAAGTCAAGGTATACCTGTGGCCTCTTAAATGCTTAATCTGCCACTATGTACATGGCTTAAATACGGACAATTCAAAATTCTTCTAACCGAATCTGAAAATAGTTTGAAGACATTAAAGTTCGACAGCTATCATGTCACAAAGTTTCGAAAAGTGTTTCTGTGCCAAAGTAATGAACAAATATACGACTACTCGTAAGATGAAACCTGAAAATGAGTATCTTGTTAACTTTGACTTATGTATGGACTTGTATGATTTTCCTTACTTATTTTTCAAAAAATACATAAGCTAGACTGAAACGCTCAAAACCGAATTAAAAGAGCGTTTTGCAGTGCATGTTTTTGGAATGTTGTTTTACCGAAGCTTCATCATGCCTCATGTTTCGTCATTCAAATATTTTTTTAAGCAATACGTTTTTTTTAAGTGCATTGATTTTAAAAGCTGCCTGTTCACTGATGAGTAGCCTTGAGGACTAGTTAGTCGAAAGCGCTCTGCTATAATTTTGGTTTTGGATAATATACACGTCTTACGGAGAGACCTTTTTGTTTCATTAAAAAGTTATTAACTTCTCTGATATTATTTTAGTATTCCCGAAAATGGGCATATCATGTACTTCAAAAATATAACTGGATATATTATATGGAAAGATAAAAAAGCCGAAAGTCATTTGGCAGGACATAAGACGCATTTTGTTGTCATTTGTAGTTTTAGCGAAGACGTTACCAACAAATAACGATCATGACATGACTAGTCGATTACTTCAGACTCAGACATGTCCCTTATCAAGTTACTAAGGAGGAATTTCTATCCACGTCGCAACTCTCTTTCCACAAAACAAACTTGCTGACGGCAGTTTTTAAGTCTTTCAATTATATGTCCCGAATTTTTACCTCGAGAAAAGAAACTTTTCAAATTAGATTTGGTCTCAAATAATGCAATTTAAACTTTTCTAGCTTGAAAAAGGCCTTTTAAATCCTAATAAATACCGTCCAAAGTGTGAATCAATAACTAGGAAGATAGATATTAAAGAGCTTCCACCTTTACAAAAGCCTGTTTACTCGCTGCGACCCGGTTCAACTTTAAACCGGGAAATTATTGTCGTGCGATAAAATGAAAACTCTCGTCTCCAGGGTCGTAGCTAAACGGGATTAGATAAAATCCATAAGTATATTAGTCTCGTATAGTTTTGTGGGCCGAGTCTCTTAAACGAATTGATACGAAGATCATTTATTTTGTACTTAAAGACGTAGATTTCAACGTAAAAGAATCTTTTATATCCCTGATGCATGCATACGGATTTAAAAGGAAATAGTTATGGACATTAGAATAATTAATAATAAAATAATAAGAAACAACATTATGCTATTTTTTATGTTGGGACGTACTATGAAGGCCTTAAGAACGCTGCATTCCTACTTCACAGTTTGTATCGCTACAACTACTTCCTGTTGTTAGAGCACATCTTACACGGTGCACGGTCTTCGCTACCTAGTACTAGTACTACTAGTCCTAGTACTGCCCAATTTGGATTTAGCCCTTCGAATCTGATGTTACCCTTTCACTACACACTTTCATTACACTATACAGAACAAAAATTATAAGGTTCTCAGAGATCGGGCCACTCGATTGTACTCCTTTAGGGTTTAGCTAGAATAAAAATTCAAAAACCTAACCGATGTCGTTTTTTCCGGGCTGTTGGACAAATATATGGCGGAGTAAATGATTTTTGAAAAATGTTTTACCGTTTATATTATTAGAGGATTTGTAGGAGGTTGTAGGAAGATTTTTCTATATTCGGTTTTTAAATTTTGCTTCCTCTTTAACCGGAAACGACACTGACAGCAATATTTTCAATCAAAACACCATCAAAGTTTGAAACAGATCGATGGCGCTCTTGGTTTTGATTTGGAAAATATAAACATTTAAATATTTATCTTTTATTCGCCTCTGAATTTTTGAAATTTTGAGTTTAATATTTTAAGTTTGCCGCTTACTACAGTACTGTGTTTGATGTTGCTACTTTTTAAAAGTTTTTTATTTGACATCACTTGTATGTTAGTTATTTAGTTAGTATGTTTATGTCAAATCTTGAAAGTAACTTTTGAAGCAGTTGCCTTTATTGGAAATGAAAATACAATATTATAGTATCCAATCGTCTTATACAAGGTGCGTAAAAAATAATGCCAAAAAGTACAGAATAAAATAAATGTGTAAAAATGTTTTTTATAAACTTATGAACTGAAAGTAAAAACTATTGAACTGAAACGTGAAAAATAATTAAATTTACATAAACACAGCATTTTTCAAACATTTGAATTACATTTTCTTTAATTTCAAATGTAGTGACCACTAACGCCTCAAGCTTTTAAGAAAATATTCAGGTGTTTAAAAGTTCTGTGTTTATGTAACTTTAATTATTTTTATCAGGTTTTTACAGATCTCTTGTTTAAGATGCCAAAAAACATGTTTTTCCAATTCCAGCGGTCTGTCTGTGCGCGGTGTAGCTCAAAAACTATTTATCAGATTGACTTCAAATTTCGGTCAAAAAGCAGGGCTCATATGCGAAATAAATGGTTACATTCTGGTAAAAATCTAATATGGCGGAACAAAATAGCGGCCTAGTGAAATTATTACTGAAAACTACTTATCCAATTTGCGTGAAATTTTATACAAAAATCAAGTATTATGTAGAAATCAACTGGTAAAATTTTAATACGAATCCAAAACGTCGAAACAAAATGGCGACTTAATAAAATATTTAAAACATCTGACTGAAAAACTACTTATTACATTAATTTCAAATTTTGTGCAAGAATTAAGTGTGATATAAAGATGAACTGGTAAAATTGTGGTGCGAATTCAAGATGGCGGAAGAAAATGGTGGCCAAATAAAATGTTTGTAGTCATGAAAAAAAACCCTTGCAAGGTTTTACATAGTTTGTTTTAGCATTTCTAGATGCCAAAAAATATGTTTTCTCAATTCTGTTGGCCTGTATGTCTGTCAATTTATGGCATAGCTACTACTTACCCGATTCACTTCAAAATATAGTGATGAAATTGCGGCATGGTGAAATGTTTAATGTTGTGTTAATGTTACATGGAAATGAACTGGTAACATTTTGGCATAAATGCAAGATGGTTGCCTAATAGAATATTTAAAAAATCGGTTTAAAAAACTACTTATTAATTTCAAACTTTGTGCAAGCATTAAGCGTGATATAGAGATAAACTAGTAAAATTGTGATATGAATTCAAATAAAATGTTTAAAAAATAAACTCAAAAAAATCTTATTCAACTGATTTCAAATTTCTCACAAAAATTAAATGGGATATAGGAATTTTATTTTAAATTATGTCCAAAAATCAAGTATAGCATAGGTAGAAACTGGTAAAATATTGGTATGAAACCAAAAGGGTGGAACAAAATGGCAACCAATAAAAAACAGTATAGGTTTATGTGTTACTAAATGTGCGGAACTAAATTCGGTCACAATTCACTGTTCCTAAAAAAAGGAAACATTCATAACGAGGGAAGTTCCGGGTAAAGGAAATTTTCAGTTTCTTGATATTGTTTTAAATTTTAGCAACCGACTTGTGTGATTAATAGATTTGTGTTTGTATTGTTGGAAATTTTAGGTGGCATCTTTGTTACTTGTATCTCAATATTAGACCTATGGTTTAGCTAATAGAAAGTTTCTGACCACTAAAAGGATTAAAATTAAATAATAATTAAAAACATAATTTCAATGACGAGCTTTTATTAAAAAAAGAAAAATAATCTTGTCTCTCCACCTCTTTGGGCACTATGGAGGCTTAAATATAAAAGCATTGGGCTTTGCGAATTACGTTACTCTTCTAAATAAGCCACTGCAATTTTGTTTGGGTTTTGCCACCCTCATATCAATATAGTTGTGGATGAAAATATGCAAATTGTGAATTACAGACCAAACCCATGTATTTCTAACTGTGATTCGTTATATACCTTATTTAATAAAATCAATCTTCAATAAGGCTTTGCCGCACTTCTCTGGCAACCCTTGTGCCATTCCTGGTCGGGGAAGCGACACCCCAAAAGTTTGTCAGTTTAGCACAGTCGGATATGATTGAGACGAAGAACAATTAGGTTTTCGAAAGTAAATTTAAAACTTAATAGAGACTTAATAAGTCATTTGCTTCTCATCGACCTCATGGTTATACGTTTTTGTTTCAATTTATGTAAGTTGTAAATTAGCTGCATCATTATATATAAATATATATATATATATATATATATATATATATATATATATATATAATGTAACAAGCGGCTTACTGGATAAATATTATATGTTTTTAAAATGGTATTAAAACTATATTTAGATTGATATAAAATTTATATGATATTTAATACCACTAATAGTAATTTATCACAACTCATCATAGTATGATATACACTTGAACAACGTTTGCTATTTATACAAAACTTCTATGAAAATAAGCATTTTTTTTCTGGATACTCACCTTGCAGTTCATGAAAATTATGGTTTAACAACGACAGCTTGGCCTTTATATTGGGAAAAGACTTGGGTTTTTCCACAGTTGTACGATTTTGCTGATCCAAGGACTAAGGTAACTGGAACATCAAAGCCGCATTGCATCATTGGAAATTTGGTGGATTATGTGGGCCACATATTTTACGAAGCGGTGTTTAAGTGTGTATTTTACCAAGATGAGTTGTCAAAATATATTGAACACAAAATGAACAATATCGCAGATAAAAAAATTCCAAGTTCATAATATGTCTCTCTGTTCAACTTTATTATTTTTCTAAAGGACTAGCTTAGTCGGAAGAGTACAATTTATGTCTACTCATATCCCTGGTATATATAAGTGACCTTTGGAATCTGATGGAGGTATATATGTTTTGTGAGATTTGAACTGCTTGATTTTAATAATTTTTTTACCAGTTTAATTTATTATAGTTCGTCTTTAGCTACATTATTTGGCTTGCATTCAAAAACTTATAGAACACCTAAAAAAATGGATAATTTCCAAAATAGTAAACATAAATCAAGCAATTAAATAGAAAAGAATTTTCATTATGACTTTTAAAACACTTTTTAATACAAAGTTTAAACAGAAATATATCTCCTAAAATGTTAAATTATCGATTACGCTTCTCGAAACAGTTAAGTTTATCCAAGATAAAGAAGTAGGAAACAATCTAACGCACAGTCTACACGGTATCTTTTCAGAATTCGACAGTTGAACCTCAAAACTTTGTTTTATAAACTGCGGAACAACTTCCCGGAATTTTTCTTTTTTAAGATAACTTTTCCGTTACGAACAAAAGTAAGCTCTCAGCTACAACGTGTTAGATACTTTTTGGATTTTAAAAAGAAACCTTGAGCAGGGCTGGAGTATATAAAGAATTCATTGTGGATCTATATGCTTCTGGTATGTAGCATTAGTGTCGTAAAATTTTCAGATAAAGTCAAATAAATGGCGCCATTAGCACTGCATACGGTGATTCAAAAAAGTGATTCATACTTCTTGAATTCTGAAATAGGCTATTAAAGTTCTTGTTCAAGATTTTGTATTCGATTTATTTTTAGCATAATTTTGCTTCTTCCCTTTTCGTTGCAATTAACGCTGATAATACTAAACTCACTACCTTCGTTGATAATCACTTTGGTATTTGGAAAACTGCTTGCCAAACTATGTTTTTATGTCCCTCGTTAGAGGATAATTGTAAACGAGAAAAATCGTCCTCCGAGATTTCTGCAGAACTTTGTATTTTAGGTTCTCTAAATTCCGAAAAAAATATTCTCCCATTTCCGTCGGTCTGTCATTCTTTCTGTACGAGGTATTGTCCAAAAACTACTTATCCGATTAACTTTTGCTCAGTCGTATGGGGATAGAATGGTAACATTTTGGTAAAAATAAAATATGAAAGTCTAGTAAAATGTCAGTTTACCTCAAAATTTGCGCAAAAATGAAACGCGACACACGGATAAACTGGTGAAATTTTGATGAGAAGCCATTATGGCGGAACAAAATGGCGGCCTAATAAAATTATTTAAAAAATCAGTATCAAAAAACTACTTATCCAACTGACTTGAAATTTTGCATAATAATCAAGTGTGAATCAGGGATAAGGTAAAATTTTAGTGCGAATCCTATATGGCATAACAAAATGGCGGCCTAATGAAATGTGAAAAAAATTGGTAAATATTTCCTTGAATAAAAACCTTCTTTCTGTGGAGGAAAATAATAAAATTACATAATAGTAATAAAATGGAAATAAACCAAAAACAAATAAAAACGCGTTTGCAAGTGGTAACAATTTACAGCAAACCCATTTGTAGTATGACCACATAGTAGCTAATCACATTATCTATGTTGTTAAATTACATTTCGCTAGGTCTTTAATATATTAAAGATTAAAACGGAATGAACATAATGATTTTAAATATTGCTTCTTATGTTGGAAAACGATACTTTTCTCGTTAGTTCCTCGATTCAAATGTTTCTTTGTCAATAAAATTCATGTCCTGAATAGTACATTAAATTATTAACAAGTAAAAAGGTCTTGTGCTACGAAAAAATAAAAAAAACAATAAGAATTGTTCATAATTAGGACTTTGGAAATCAGATTTTCTATTGTCTTGAAAAATAATTGATTAATTTATTGACAAAAGATTTCTGTATTCCCTAAAATTGTATTATTATGTCATTTCGTTTTGAATCACTGTTTACATTATTAATTCAGTACCATTTCAAAATCTGGAAAGAGGCCACAGGTAGATTCTATGATTTTCTTTTAAATATATAAAGCGAAAAATCGTTAAAATTTTATGAATAACTAATGACTGCATTAATTGGGTTACTATTTTGATTCAATTTACGTTGGATATTGAGTACATAAAAAAATCAGGAAGCTTGCTACCCTATAAGGCCCAGGAAACACCAAAAATTTTACAGAGAAGGGAAAAATGAGAATTCTTCGGTCATTAAATCAAAATTTTATATATTTGAACACAAAGCGATGTTTCGACAGCAGCTCTCACTTGACCAATTCGGATATTTTGTTTTTATTAAAACTGTCTACCCAAAGACGTGTTATCCTACTATTTATATATTATATATATATATATATATATATATATATATATATATATATATACAGGGTGAATCGGGAGGATCGCCCCAAACTCCATGAGTGTGTTCTATGAAAGATACTGATTTAAAAAAACTCATATGTTCTTATTCGATTCTCATTTGTTTTCAACTTACAACAAAAATAAGATTTCAAGCATAATTCCATACATACAACATAATAATTATAGGGTGCTTAGAAATCAAAATAAGTTAATGTTCCATTTACTGGTACTATACCTGTCAGTGTCATTTTTGAATTCGAGCTGTTGAACATATTCCAAAATGCCGAATTTTTACTCACACTTAGAGTATGCGAATATGATATTTGTTTATGGTTTTTGCAATGGGAATGCTACAGCTGCTGCTGAAGAATACCGTCAACGATTCCCATTTCAACGTCATCCTGATAAGAAAGTATTTATGAGAGTTTTCAACAAACTATGCGAAAGCGGAACACTTCCCAGTGCCAACACAACTTCTGAAAGAGCTACTCAACAAACTTTAGAAGAAGTAGAAAATATTCTGGACCTAGTAGAAGAAGATGCAACCATCAGTTCACGCAGAATGGCTGCTCAGTTGGACATTCCACAAAAAAGAGTGATAAATACGCTCCACGAGCAAGGTTTGTATCCTTACCACTTACAAAAAATCCAACACCTACAGCCAGAAGATTTTGCCAAACGTATGGAGTTTTGTCGGTTTATAGACAATAATCGTCATCTTATATCGCGCATACTTTTCACGGACGAAGCAACATTTACTCGTGACGGTATTAATAATAGTCGCAATTGCCATGTCTGGTCAGAGGAAAATCCGCATGCAACAGTCGAGAGCAACTTTCAACATAGGTTCTCGGTAAACGTATGGTGTGGTATGATAGATAGTTATGTCATTGGCCCTTTTATTTTGGAAAATCGCCTCACAGGGGACTACTATTGTGAATTTCTCGAGAATGAATTACAAGGACTACTGGAGGATGTTCCCCTAAACATCAGAAGGCAAATATACTTCCAGCATGATGGAGCTCCAGCACATTTCGCACATCAAGTCAGGCAACACTTAGACGGGAGGTTTCCAAGGCGTTGGATTGGTCGCGGTGGTCCTATTATTTGGCCTCCAAGATCTCCTGACCTCACTCCACTCGATTTCTGTTTACGGGGCTGGTTAAAAAATGAAGTGTACAAAGTGAGAGTGGACACTCGAGAAGCACTTATTCAGCGTATCAGAAATATTGCAGATGAAATTAAAGAAAGGCATGAGGCAATTAGAAGAGCAACAGGTGCCCTACGTAGACGAAGCCGAAAATGTTTAGAGCTCAATGGGGGCATTTTTGAACATTTAATATGATGAAATCTAATGATTGAAACGTTAATTTGTTAGATCTTGTTTATATTCTAATTTATGCTGTAAGTTGAAAACAAATGAGAATCGAATAAGAACATATGAGTTTTTTTAAATCAGTATCTTTCATAGAACACACTCCTGGAGTTTGGGACGATCCTCCCGACTCACCCTGTATATATATATATATATATATATATATATATATATATATATATATATTGTTTACCATATGTATACATATATAAATACAAAGTTGAAAATCATAAAAATAACGTAAATAAAAGCACGCATTTTAAACTGTAGATCAGAATTCGTTATAGTTCAGCGCATCTACAACTGCTGAGACAGCCCGGCAGTCGTAAAGACACTTCTGTGCCCAAAGGTAACTTTTGGACTGGTTTTGGAATGCTTAGATGAACTATGTGCGTTGGTGGAACGGAACACTTTAAAATTATTCCGGGTTCCAGGACATAGTGTCATCGAAGGCAATGAGGAGGCCGAACAGCTTGTTAAAATAAACTCATCAGAAGCATTTCTCGCACAAGAGCCTGTCCTTGGAGTATCTAAAGGCAAAGTACGAAGCTGGGCTGAGGAAATGGGTAAGGGATATTCATAAGATTCACTGGCACCGTAGACAGGAACATAGATACAGCAAAACCTTTATTAACGAACCTGATGTTATACTTGCTGAAAACTGTGTTTTCTGAGCAGAAATCAATTAAGGACAATTACAGGTATTCTGACAGGACACAAAGCTGTCAAGGACACCTAAGTAAGTTAGGGGTATACGGTGGTGACATTACATGCAGATTCTGCGGCAGGGAAAATGAGACAGATGATCGCAAAAGGCATTCGTTTCTAGGGCAACCGAGGGTCGACCCAGAGGAAGGAAGTTCTGGACTTTCCTATTCTGAATCTGAGCACATTTACTCAGGTTTTTAAGCTGGAAAGGTTAACTTAAGTGTGGAGTGGTTGGAGATAAGCGCAACAGCGTCAGCGCATACCCCGCTCCACACTGACACAATAAGATGCAAATCTTCAGTGCCAGGGGGTGGGTTTTGGTCGATATTCTTGGGGTGTCCAACACTACCGGGTGGCACCGAGCTAATGGTGTCCGTAAAAAGTTTTCCTCCATACACTGCACATCTCATTTTCCTCTATTTTCAGTTGATTCTAGATGAGAATTACACAAATTAGAAAGAATGCAGCCAGCTATATAGGTGAACTGCTTAAAATGAAGTCATGAACGTGTATATTAGCTTGGTCTAGCCTGCGCCATATGTTCATGTTACGATAGTTTACACTCATTATAGGATTATTATTAGGAGCTGACTTAGCATGTGTCTAATTAAATATTTGTAAGTTGAAATAAATACCCTAATATAAATGCTTCTAAATATATTTTCAAAGCTCGCAAATAAGTGATTTGTGTTACAAAGTCAATTCTTGAAGGGGTACAATTTTTATTGTATAGTTTTCAGGTATAACTTAACTCGTAGTAAATAACTAAAGCAGCAGTTGCCAAGTACGAATTTATTATAAAGTGATAGGTTGACAACACATATCACCTCAGATATTGTGTATTGTACCGTGATAGATAAAAATTGAAAAATAGGTACTGTCAAAGGGAATGTACACCTGAGAAAAATAAGCGAACGGAATGAAAGTAAAGCGATCTGATTGATCAAAGTTACTTTACTAGCCAATTATCAAGCGTACGTTCCCTTTCAGACAGGCAAAAATTATGTGGCGTTTAAATACAATTTATAAGTCTTAAAACATTAAATCCACAGCTTCCGGTCGCGAAAAAACTAAAACCCGAATAATTTTCTCGGGTTTAAAACTGCAAACAAAAGCAGTGCTTTGCTGAAAAGCTTCTCCTTTGAAAATTTTTATTCAGATGCACCTTCACAATGTTTTTTGTTTCATTGTTCCCTCTCTCTTACTGCTTTCGTTCCGCCTTTCGATTCCATAACCTTCTTCTGTAATCTTTCTTGTCCCATTTTTTTGACATAGCTGAGCGTTTTCGATATGATAGTGATAGCTCTTCTTTGGATATACTAAAGGTATTAAAAATTCTTGGATAGGCTGCTCCCTATATATAGAAATAATATTCAAGCTTGGGTCTGAATTGTAATGTGTAAAGCGTATACATGTTAACAGCAGAAAAAGAATTTTCGGAGTCATAAAAAAAACCATTTTATTAATGGTTGCTTTGGCAGTGGTGCGATGTGATTATGCCAGCGGAGGTCCTGTTGGGGAGGATTAGGGTAAACGATAACATTGAACCCTACGTTGATTTTGTGTAAACCAGACAAATGATCAAATCACTACAAAAGATACACCAGTTGGCGTGGGAAAGGAAACGGGCCACTCATGCACTCAATAATCAAGAAAATTAAGTTATTTTCAAGGAATGAAAGATTAGACGATTGGGAGGAGCCAGAACTAATAAAATCCAGAAAATATGGGGGAAAAACTGGAATTTTCTGCATGATATTTTGTAAAAACCGTAAGTTTAATACAAAATACACTCGTCTATAGGGAAAAAATAAAGTTGTCTTTCCAATTTCCATATTATAAGACTTTGTAATTGTATGTCATTTGTTAGCAATTTTCATGCGATTAGCGATTAAGATTGTCTTAATATGTTGCCTTTATAGAAACTATTATTATAAAACCACTGAATAACTGTACTATGCACTCAAAAAGAACTAAACGAATTAGTAAAATACCCACTTAATAGCATGCAAAAAGTGAAATAGACGGTTTATATGCGTGACCTCTTATAAAATAGAAATAGTTGTGCTAACATGCAACGCGAAAAAGTGGCGTTTGGGTTTTACGATGGATGTAAAAGAGAAGCTGTTCCAACCAGACGGATAACGTATCGTAAAAAGTCACTCCAAAGATTTCCTTAAAAACTGTGTAGTTTTCTTAAGTTGGAACTTTTATGATTCATGCGAGATTGTCAAGTTGCAATTATTTTCTATACGAAACCTACTGAAAACGTCGACGCTAGATGAAAGGAACACTATCTAAAATTATGTTATATTGTACCCAATAAAGGATGACATGATAGTCATATCTTAAACCTGTCATTCTGGCCAAGTCTATTCTGTATCTATTATGTAGTTCGTTTAATCAAATATCTTAGGTGTTAGTACAACTTAGCCTAGACACCAATCAGTATATTCATAAAAAGCAGGTAATGCCTGCGTCTATTTGTTTAAATATCAAGACAACAAACTGTATACTGACACATGTTTATGTCTACATTACCTATAAAGAGAGAGTATTACTTAACATCCAGTCACAGTTTCTGTCTCCTTACTGGCGTTCCCGTATTCAACTTTTTTCCTTTGACGATCTTTCTCTTTGCTCCAAAATATGCGAAATGTAGATTTTCCGACACGTTGTCAATATTTTTTAACTTGCACCAAAAGTCAGACATCGAGCGTATTCTGTTTCATATTGTCTTAGATTTTGCTGGTAGAAAATTTTTTATTACATCGTTGGCCTCATCCAATATGACTTGAGGGCTACTCCTCCATATCAAAGTATATGACAAAATGCCAGCTTATATTTAGCAACCACTATCTACTTCTTTGGTTTTTAAGATTCAAAATGTCCATCCGCAATTTTGTGAATCGTTTTTTAGCAATTTTAGTAATTTTATTGCTTATATTTTAATTTTACTATGTTCAGCTGAGAAAAAAAATTACATAACACGACATGGACAAAATTTCGTATACTGTATATTTTGAATCTACTTCATGTCATCAAAGTTAGCCTGGAGTCTTGTTATATTAACTAAATAGCTAGCCAAAAAGATCGGGACACTTAACTTTTTTTTCGGACTTTAAAACTTTGATTAACCTAGAATCTTGTCTGATTAGACCGATTTATATGATACTCAGTATTTTTATCATATAAAAATGAGAATGGTTTTAAAGAAATTGTCATACAAATGAAAAAGAAATGCCTGAATTTGACAGCGGTTGTTACATCCTACAATAAAACTATTTGCGATTATTCGACATGATGTACCTAATACCGAGTATATTTTTTTAGACGGCTTTTCTTTTCTTAGAAATTACGTTTTTCTTCCAGATGTAGTCTGAGATCAGATTGTCAAGATGCTGCCAAAGACCCTCTCTACTGGATAAGTTATAAAAGCGGACGGTGTACCACTATCACGTCAGTCATTCCTAATCAGTTACAAAGAACGACAGCTAGAACGGTAAGTGTACCACCGGTGTAATTATTATAGAGTTATACAGAGTAAAAGGCAAATGACTAAAAATATTTTAACAGGTAAAATTACAGTTAATTTAGAACAAAATAACAGGGGTCTACACCTATGGGCTTTTTAAAATTTACGATATTTTGAAAACGCGGCAACATTGTAATTTATTCTTTAAGCGCTGTACGAATTGTCATTTTAAACACTATTTCAGTTAAATCCTTGTATTCGATTACAAATGGAATTTTACATTTCTTTCGTTTAATTATTCTAATAACCCATGTATAATTATTGACATAGAACTAAGAAAGCAATACTCGTGTTTTGAATAAATAAAAATTATTAATAAAATGTTTGTAACCAAACCATTTTTAAAGTACACACTTTCATCAGCACTAATCTCTTCATATACTTAACCCAAAAATAAATATTTAAAAAATTATTTTGCTGGAATTACTTTTCCTGTTTCGCGTGCTCGATAATATTACAAATATTCTATTGTTATGGTAGGCGACTGTCTAGAAATAATTTCTGATATATTGTACCATCTAAATGTCATAAATTAGCATACTGAACTGTCTTATACATTTTCTAACACACACGAATGTCACTGTAGCACAATATCTTCGTGACCGAAATTTACATGAACATAAATAAGTATTTACAATAATAAAAGTAGGTATCTACAAATAAAATAGTTTTTTTGCTCAATAATTGGAAGTTTTTATCTGTTTAGAGTAACAATTAAGACCAAAGCAACTGCAGCGACAAGAGGGTTTCGTTCCGCGTTGAGGGATTGTGTATTCTGAAATAAAGATCATTCAATATTTTTAAATCGAGCGAATTTTTAATTAAAACCATTAATTATTGAATTAATAATGATGTAATAATCTTGGATAATAAAATGAATAAAATAATTAGCAATTTGCTTGAGTTGCGAAAAAATAAGTGCACTATACCACTACTAGAAATGGTTAAATTTTGACCTATAAGACGTTTAATAATTTTTGGCTTAAA